>ML662450.1:314314-442718 GCA_007570785.1 Antilocapra americana | reverse complement strand
ATGGGAGAAGGGCATTGAAGCATGTTAATTGTCATGTGTCTAATCAATCGCCAGCCCAGGATTGATGCTCGGGACTGGTGCAGCAAGATTTCCCGGGGGGGAGGGAGGAGGGAGGGGGGACCCTGAGGGGAAGCATATGTAAACCCATGGTGATATCATGACAATGTATGGCAAAAACAATAATAAAAAAATAAAATAAAATAAAGTATTATCTTACAAAAAAAAAAAATTGAATTCCTGCCTCTGCTAAACCATTTGGTACTTGTGATATTAATGTAAACATGTGAAGATACGCAAGCATATATTTGGATTTCTCATTTACTCATGACCCTGGAAGAAAACAATATCCTTTATATTCAGTCATCACTTTAATTTAAAAATTAAAACTAAAAATTAAAAATATTATATGTGTATAATATTTGGACATAACATTCATATGTATAATATTTATATACTATATATAGTATACAAAATATATCATATATTATATATATGGTATATATATATTATATATTAAATATAGTATATATTATCTATATGATAAATAGAATATACAATACATAGTGCTTCCCTAGTGGCTCAGAATGTGAAGAATCTTCCTGCAATGAAGGAGATCTGGGTTCAATACCTGAGTCTGGATATCCTCAGAAGAATGAAATGGCAACCCACTCCAGTATTCTTGCCTGGAGAATTCCACTGGAGAAAGGAGCCTGGGGGGTCCACAGTCTATGGGATCTCAGAGTTGGACACAACTGAGCAACTAACATATGCACGGAATATATAACATGCATGAAATGTTATATGTGTATTATATATATTAATATATATATTATATAAAATATAATACATTAGTAATTATAATATACATATCGCATATATAATATTAAGATCACATTTATATTGCATATTCATGTTGTAGGTTATATATTCATACATACTTTATATATTCATATATCATATATATATTGTATATTCATATGTTCATAAATATATAGTACACATTATATATAAATATTTAGTTTCCTTTTCATATTTTTTAAAAATTTATTTAATTTTATTGAAGAATAATTGCTTTACAGTGTTGCACAGGTTTCTACCAAACAGCAACATGAATCAGCCATAAGTTTACCCATATCCCCAGCCACCTGAACCTCCCTTACATCTCCCTTCCCATTCCACCCCTCTAGGTTTTTATATATATAATTATAAAAAATTATAATTAAAATTAATTTAAAAAATTACAGCAGTTCTCATTTCCACAGTAATGTGGAAAAAAATAGGCCATACAATTTGAAATCATACAAAGGAATTATACAAATCTATGGAAATATTCTGATTATTCCATGACTTTAAAAAATTCTTGTGAAAACTTTAAAAATTTACTTAATGTCAACTATAAATGTATAGGAACATGAAAAAAAATCAAATGAATATTTCAGACATTATAATTTAAGGCATTGGAAGTATTGAAAGTTGAGTTTTTATTTCTTTATTAAAAATCTTATTAAGAATACTTTGAACACTGTATTCATGAATAATTTACAATAGTAATATCTTATATTTGCATTAGCAAAGTATAAGTTGGCATTTACTGAATTTCTCTAGCTACATATCTAGAATTTTTGAAATGCCAGTAGCATCAATATTCTATAAATTCCTATGTGTTCAATTCAGATTACACTTCCATCATTATCACTTTTCATTTCTTTGCTGTACTTCCATCTTTTTTGACCAATTTTCTCTTTCATTTCTAAAATATTATGTAGACTTATGCCTGGGAGGTAAAGAGGCTGAAAAACTGAATCCTTTGCTGCTGATGTGTGAGCTTCACAATAGATGTACAGTGATCAATGACCAACAGACTTAAAAAGAAGTGATGTGACTGGTCACTCATCTCCATGTGCATCTGTTATTCACACACAAATTTGTGAACTGAAGACCTGTATCAGTGATGCTTATACTTTATCCAATTACTTATAGTTAACATACCATGGTAACTGAAATTTGAATTGTATTGCTGGGGACTGGCATTAATTAATTAAGCTGTTGTTAACTGAAATGTATGCATATTAGAACCATGGAGAAAGTGGATTGCCTGAATATTGCAGTATTCTTAGGTTGATAAGTTGATCTCATTGTTTCAAATACTATTCAGTAATTTTTCCTTTTTTGTCCAAAACAAATACGCCTTTAAACTCTTGTTTAAAAAGCTATTGCTATTTATCAATTTATGTCCAATTACCAGTCTCAATAAATAACAATTTTTATGAAACATTGCTGGTCCTTTCACATCAAGTCAGTTGAACTGGGCAAGATTGACAATTGCTTTACCAAAATGTAACTAATCATTGAATTATATCTTACAGTGTCAGAAATATTGACCCACTGCTTTCAGGAGAAGAAAACAGATCTAGATAAATTTTTCCAAAGAAATGCTTGCTTATAATTCCACACAGGCTTGAAGAGGTTTTGGTAGATATTAAGCACAGTGTAGAATTTTTGCAATTCACTGGGAGTATTAATGTTAATCAATTGATACAAATGATATATTTAGTACTGTACTTCATAGCTTCTTCGTGAAATTTGCAATGGTTTTGATTTCCCATATATAATAGAGTTGCACAATTTGATTAGTGTGATATAAAGGAAGAAATATTTGATGTATATTGATAGAGAATCATGTGAGTTTCATTCCTACTGCTTTTCCCTGTGGAGAGAACAGAGGGAAAGAAGAGCAACATATTTTAACTTTGTTTGCCACTTTATACATGCTATTTCCCTTAATTTTCATAAGCAGTCTAGAATGAAAACATGGCTATCACTATTTTACAAATGAAGAAGTAGAATTTTCAAGGGAGGACATAATTTTTTCAGGACGTAAAGCTATAATAGAATGTGACAGCTTGGTGACTTATATCCAGACTTGTCTACTTCCAATAGTTACACTATTTTTTAGCACCAAAAGGTGCAATATTTTTTCATACATTGTAGACTTTTTGCTTGATGTATACTTGAATATGCAACAATCACAAATCCATAAATACCATGAAATAATACTGTGTTATGCATCATAAAATCATCCATCCTGATTTTAGTATTCACATTAACCCATAGGATTATATCTGTCCTTTCACACAAAAGTTTCATCAACAGATTTTACTCAAACATGTTTAGTGAAAATGGTTTACACCCGTAATTGTCACCTACTGTACATTCAAGTTATCTTAAGTAAGTTTCTTGAAAGGACACAGAATTCTAACCCTGCCTAACTCTAAAGCTTGCTTGAAGCTTTACAGGGAAATACATATAAAAAGCCTTGTAAACTTCAAAATTTTATATGGGATTCATTATTACGTTGTTATATGTGTATTTTTCTTTATATACAAGAACTCATATCAGTATTCTCAAAAGGCAATTCAAAGCATGCATTGATCTCATGTTTATAGATCAACTGAAACAAATTCCATTGGCTTATGCACAAGTATGGGTTATTTGGAAAAAAATTACTCTCATAAGTATCTTAAAAATTTGCTGTGGGGCCATAAGTAAGAAAGGCAGCCAAATAGGCAAGAATTTTCTGGCACTACAGAATTAAGATATGTTGCCTCCAGGTGGGTCTCCAATCTGCTGTTTCCATTGCTCTCCATTCTGCATGCTCTAAAGGAGTAATACCTCAAAAAGCTAGAGAGCTTTTTTCCTGAAGGCATCAGATATTTAAGAAAAAAAATAAGCTTGAAGCAAGTCCAATAATAATGTGAAATACTGTGAATTAAAAATTTCTGTTCTGGAGAACAATAGAAATTCCAGTTTCTACAGACTGTGAAAATCAACACACATTTTACTCTGTTTGTACTTACAATTCCACCTTGCTGTGTAAATGGAGAAAGATATTTATGCCTTCAGATCTAAAGCAGATTTAATTACGTATCACAATAAGAAAAAGATCAATGAGTTTGTGTCCTTGCAATAAATAATAAGAACAAATACATACTTTTGTGCATCTAAAGTTATTTTCATCTGCTCATAATATTACTTTCTAAGAATTCTTCAAGTATTCCACTGAATCCCAACAAAAGCTCTTGCAATATACAGGGTAGCATTAAATACATTTAACATACAACACAAATGAGTTAGTCTCTGATTTATTCAAAGTCAAACAGAAAGAACAACAAAAGAGCAATAAAGAGGATCTTAAGTTGGAAAAAATTAAGTCCCTCATTTTAAATTTTTTGTTTGTTTGCTTTTTAGAATAGTTTTAGAATCAAATTATATTAACAGGTATTATTACAGGTATTATAGTTTGCCTGTAATGTGTCAACCACTTGCTAATTATAAATAGGTGACTTGCTTGCCCTCTGGGAGTTTATTTTTTATCAGGTGAATCTGATTTTAAGCTATAAAAATGGCAAATTCTTACAGAATTCCATGGAAAGGAGTGGATAGTGCTGCTTTTAGAGTTATATTGGGAGCTCTATCTATAGGTGTACTGGAAGAAGCAGAGATCATATAAATTATTGAACACTGCAAAGGTAAAGTATTTTATATAGTCCAGTTAGACAAGGTACGGTTTAGCTTACTGGCAATATTCAAACTGTGGTCATGGAAGCTGTTGCAGAAATGAAGTAGAGGTGAAAACCAGTGGGGATGAGAAGCCCACAGAGTCTGACACTATGATGTAAGGGTGTTTCCCTGGTGAACCTTCAGTTGCTGGGGTAATGGCCAGAGGATAACTGAAGACATTTCTTCTCTATCAGTCTGTCTTTTGCAAGGAATGCTTCTAAGACTGGCAAACTGGACCAACACAGATATTTTAAAATAAATCTTGGTAAAAATGGTTCCTAATTCTTTCTCCTCACTTGATTTTCATAGCCAGTTAGCCCCTGATTTCAGTTGTAAGACAGAACTTAAATCTTGATTATATTTCTTTTCATCCCCTTTACCCTTTCTGTTTTTTAGACTTTCATCATCCTCAGTTGGATTACTTCTGAAGCTTTATTACATGAACCTCAACTTCAAGCTATTTAACATATCATCAGAACAATCTTTCAAGGAGGAAGTAAACATAAGGCTGGTAACACTCAGACAGTTCTGTGCCTATGAAGCTCTGGGCAGAGTCTCAAACCCTTCAATTCATTGGCCTCCAGAAACCCAGAGCCCCTCTTAGCATTTCTACCAGTGTTCACGCTTCACATACTGTTGTGTCTTCTTCTTCTGGCTTTCTGCTTAGAATTCTCCATTCTGGTCCATATAAAAATTCAACCAGTGTTTTTTTACTTAAAAGGAAATTAAAAGTGTTACACTATGAATTTTGAGAAGAGAATTTATTGGCATTTTCACCAGGAAAGGACTGGGTTGGTTGGATGAGCAACAGAAAGCTTTTACTGTGCCAACAATAGATACAATCCAAATAGAATAGAAGTCTTCATCATCCTCAAAATCGTCTTCAGCCTCTACATCATTGGGGGACTTTCTGTCATTTATCTTGCCTAATTTCTCCTGCCTTTTTACTTTCTCATATTTCTTTTCCATGTTTATCCCCTTCCCTAATCTTCCCCTCTCCTTTATTGTGCCCAGGTTTTCATGAAATGTTCCCTTGGTATCTCCAGTTTTCTTGAAGAGATTTCTAGTTTTTCCTATTCTATTGTTTTCTTCTGTTTCTCTGCATTGTTCACTTAAGATGGCTTTCTTATCTCTCCTTGCTATTCTCTGGAACTCTGTATTCCATTGAGTATATATTTCTCTTTCTCCTTTGCCTTTTGCTTCTCCTCTTTTCTCAGCTAGTTGTAAGACCTCCTCAGATAAGCAGTCTTGCATTTCTTTTTCTTTGGGATGATTTATATCACTGCCTCCTGTACAGTGCTACAAATCGCTGCCCATAGTTTTTCAGACACTCTATCTACCAAATCTAATCCTTTGAATCTATTCATTACCTCCTCCATATAATCATAAGAGATTTGATTTAGGTCATACCTGACTGACCTAGTTGTTTTCCCTACTTTCTTCAATTTAAGCCTGAATCTTGCAATACAGAGTTCATTATCTGAGCTATAGTCAGCTCCAGGGAATGCAAAGAGATCAAACTAGACAATCCTAAAGGAGATCAGCCCTGAATATTCACTGGGAGAACTGATGCTGAAACTGAAGCTCCAATACTTCAGTCACCTGATGCGAAGAGCTGACTCATTGGAAAAGAGCTTGATGCTGGTAAAATTTAAAGGCAAAAGGAAAAGGGGGCAGCAGATGTTAAGATTGTCAGATAGCATCATCAACACAATGGACATAAATTTGAGGAAACTCTGGGAGATAGTGAAGGAAAGGGTAGGCTGGACTGTTGCAGTCCATGGGATTGCAAAGAGTTGGACATGACTTAGTGATTAAAAAATAACAACAACAAATCTCCCTCTTGGACTTCCCTGGTGGCTCAGTGGTAAAGAATACACCTGACAAGGAGGAGACATGGGTTCTATCCCTGGACTGGGAAGATTTCCTGGAAAAGGAAATGGCAACCCGCTCCAGTAGTCTTGCCTGGAAAAGCCGATGGACAGAGGAGTCTGGCGAGTTACAGTCAATGGGGTCGCAAAAGAGTCAGACACAACTTAGCAGCTAAACAACAACCATTTCCCCTTAGTATTCTCTTCCCACAGCCTTGTCACCTCTCTTGATTCCAACTTATGATCAGGAGCAAAAGTAAAATTTTTGTCTCTTGCAAATTAGCTGCTTCTTTCTTTGAGGTCCTGATATTGTCCATCTCAATACCCAAGTGGTTTATGAAAGAGTTTTTGCCAAACATAAAGTGAAAAGTTCACTAATAAATCTGAGACTAAAATATCTTTTCAGGTTTTCCTTTCCCTGATGTTTCATTTACTTCTTGCCACAGGATGAAAGTACTATGTTCCCTGCTTTTCCTTACTTATGTTAACAAGTAAGTCTTCATATTCTTGTTCCCTCAGCCATTAGCACTCACTTACTGATTTTCTATACAGCTTTCTGGTCGGTGCATGCTGCAGTCCATGGGGTTGCAGAGTCAGACACTACTGAGTGACTGAACTGAACAGAAGTGAGGCATCTTGAAAGGAATATTTCAGTGTTTTGTGTGACCTGAAACTTCTATATATTAGAAAGTGTAAAAGTGAAGTCGCTCAGTTGTGTCCAACTCTTTGTGACCACATGGACTGTAGCATACAAAGCTCCTCCATTCATGGGATTTTCCAGTGGATTGCCATTTTCTTCTCCAGAGGATCTTCGTCTTCCACATTGCAGGCAGACGCTTTACCATCTGAGCCACCAAGGAAGCCTTTATATTTTAGAGGCTTTTTAAAAATACAAATTATGGCTACGAACAGCTATGAAATAATATTTATTTATAGTCAATAAGCATAATAGTCATACATTATAAATTTTAAAACAATGATAAATGCCACAGTAATAAAAAATTTATAGAATAACTGAATATTTTTATATATTCATAGCCTGAGAATTCTTTATGTTACTATTGTATTCACCATATTTTTTTGGCTAAAATGCAACCTCTTCATGTGTAAATTTTTACTCTTTTCAGGAAAATAATTTAATTATTTATTTATCAAGGTTATTTTTCATATTTACTTACTTATTTATTCATAGAAGTTTATCTCTTCCACTTCACAAGTCATTATTGATGTCATAAACATCTTTAGGATTCTTGTTAAATTCAAAAAATCACCTATCAAGTTTCATTCACAGATGATCTCTGAGAGTTTTGAGCATTTCAAATTTTCTTCCAGTAACTGAATACTCTCTGAACTGATGTCACTTGCTAACTAGTTTATTGTTGATGTCTTATTGTGAAAGTTAGTCACTCAGTCATATGAAACTCTTTGAGATCCCATGGACTGTAAGCCTGCCATGATCCTCTGTCCATGGGATTCTCTAGGCAAGAATACCAGAGTGTGTTGCCACTTCCTTCTCCAGGGGATCTTTCTGACCCAGGGATCAAACCCATATCTTTACCACTGTGCCACTGTAGGGGCGTATTATACATCTTTGGTTTCTTCAATCTCAAGATTTCTTGTCAACATCTGTTGGGTTCTTTACCACTGTGCCATTAGTAGGGGCATCTTATACATCTTTGGTTTCTTCAATCTCAAATCTCTTTCAGGCCAATGAAAGATCCCAAAATTTAAGCTTCTTTAGCTTTGTGGCAACTCAGTTAAAATTCCCCTTGTTCTTGCTTTTCAGACCCTTTCAGATCATTATGCCAGGATTTTGTTTTTCTTCCTTGACAGTAATATCTATATGTTTACTTATGTTTTGGATTGCATTCCAATAATTGTTATAACAGCAGTATCTGCATGTTCAGTCACTCAGTTGTGTCTGAGTGACTATAGCAACCCAATAGATGATAGCGCACTAGGCTCCTCTGTCCGTGGAATTTTTCATGGAAGAATACTCGAGTGTGTTGACATTTCCTACTCCAAGGGATCTTCCTGAACCAGGGACTAAACCCACGTCTCCTGTGTCTCCTGCATTGGCAGGCAGATTTTTTTTTAATCACTGAGCCACCTGGGACACCAACAGCGATATATATTTCCCCCAAAATAAAGGAATTCATATCATAACACTAGAAATAATGCGTTTTTAAGACACAATAATGTGTTTACCAGCATTGTGAAATGGAACTTTTGCATTTACAATGATATCTTAATAATTGAGTAAAGAAATCTAAATTACATTTAAATTGATGAATCGATTGTCCTTAAACTAAAATTAGCAATTGCCCATAGTATATAATGAATCTAATTTTCTTCATCAGTGTCCTCACCACTCAGGAGTTTAATCTCAGATTTAGGCTTCTGAAAACCAAGAAGGGTGGTCCATATTATATGCTGTGTGCTGTATTGTCAGTCATGTCTGACTTTTTGTGACCCCATGAACTGTACCCTATGGGCTCTTCTGTCCATGAAATTCTCCAGGCAAAAATATTAGAGTGGGTTGCCATTTCCTCCTCCAGGGAATCTTTCTGAACCAGTGATAGAACCTACATCTCCTGCATTTCCTGGATTGCAGGTGGATTCTTTATCTATTGAGTCATTGGGGAGGACCCACAGTTACAAATCCAAATGCCTCATCTCTCCTCCATATCTCCTTCAAGTGCTGTGACGCCATTGAGTGGTATTATGATGATTTTCCAAGACAGAACACAGGAAATCAGTCTGCTCAAATTGTGCCCACTAGCCTGTATCATCCATCTTTGTAGCTTAGTGGCCAGGTTCTCAATTCAGGCACTTATTTTCACTTACCTGGGTAAGAATGAAAAGTACGTTAACCTTGTCCCCCCTCTAGGAAGCTTTCTTCACCCCAAATCTAATTCATAAACAGCATGATGAAAATGTACTTTCCAGACACTTTGGATGTTATTACTATTCTTAAATTTTATCATTGTCTCCATATGGCTTCCAGGATATGATTTAAATGTATTTGCATAAGAAAGCATTCCTCAGAGATCAATGCAAAGAAATCAAGGAAAACAACAGAATGGAAAAGACTACAGATCTCTTCAAGAAAATTAGAGATACCAAGGGAATGTTTCATGCAAAGATGGGCTCAATAAAGGACAGAAATTGTAGGGACCTAACAGAAGCAGAAGATATTAAGAATAGGTGGCAAGAATACATAGAACTTTACAGAAAAGATCTTCATGACCCAGATAATCACAATGATGTGATCACTCACCTAGAGCCAGACATCCTGGGATGTGAAGTCAAGTGGGCCTTGGAAAGCATCACAATGAACAAAGCTAGTGGAGGTGATGGAATTCCAGTTGAGCTATTTCAAATTCTGAAAGATAATGCTATGAAAGTACTACACTCAATATGCCAGCAAATTTGGAAAACTCAGCAGTAGCCACAAGATTGGAAAAGGTTAGTTTTCATTCCAGTCTCAAAGAAAGGCAATGTCAAAGAATGCTCAAACTAACACACAATTGCACTCATCTCACACACTAGTAAAATAATGCTCAAAATTCTCCAAGCCAGGCTTCAGCAATACGTGAACCATGAATTTCCAGATGTTCAAGCTAGTTTTAGAAAAGGCAGAGGAACCAGAGATCAAATTGCCAACATCCACTGGATCATCAAAAAAGCAAAAGATTTCCAGAAAAACATCTATTTCTGCTTTTTGGACTATGCCAAAGCCTTTGACTGTGTAGATCACAATACACTGTGAAAAATTCTGAAAGAGATGGGAATACCAGACCATCTGACCTGCCTCTTGAGAAACTTGTATGCAGGTCAGGAAGCAACAGTTAGAATTGGACATGGAACAACAGACTGGTTCCAAATAGGAAAAGGAATACGTCAAGGCTATACATCGTCACCCTGCTTATTTAACTTATATGCAGAGAATATCATGAGAAACGCTGGGCTGGAGGAAGCACAAGCTGGAATTAAGATTGCCAGGAGAAATATCAATAACCTCAGATATGCAGATGACACCACCCTTATGGCAGAAAGTGAAGAAGAACTAAAGAGCCTCTTGATGAAAGTGAAAGAGGAGAGTGAAAATGTTGGCTTAAAGCTAAACATTCAGAAAGCTAAGATGATGGCATCCAGTCTCATCACTTCATGGCAAAAAGATGGGGAAACAGTGGAAACAGTGGCTGACTTTATTTTTCTGGGCTCCAAAATCACTGCAAGTGGTGATTGCAGCAATGAAATTAAAAGACGTTTACTCCTTGGAAAGAGAGTTATGACCAACCTAGATAGCATATTAAAAAACAGAGACATTACTTTGTCAACAGAGGTCCATCTAGTCAAGGCTACGGTTTTTCCAGTTGTCATGTATGGATGTGAGAGTTGGACTATAAAGAAAGCTGAGCTCTGATGAACTGTGGTGTTGGAGAAGACTCTTGAGAGTCCCTTGGACTGCAAGGAGATCCAACCAGTCCTTCATAAAAGGAGATCAGTCCTAGGTATTTATTGGTAGGACTGATATTGAAGCTGAAACTCCAGTACTCTGGCCGCCTCATGTGAAGAGCTGACTCATTTGAAAAGACTTTAATGCTGGGAAAGGAGGAGAAGGGGACCACGGAGGATGAGATGGTTGGATGACATCACCAACTCAATGGACATGGGTTTGGGTGGACTCTGGGAGTTAATGATGGACAGGGAGGCCTGGCGTGCTGCAATTCATGGGGTCACAGAGAGTCAGACATGACTGAGTGACTGAACTGAACTGAACTGCACATATTACAAGATCCTACACATCTGGGTCTGACCTGTATGTCTTTTAATACTTTTTTTCTACCAATCCATCTCTGGTTCCAGCGTACAGGAATACTGAACTCCTCCTTATACTTTCTTGAACACTCTCTGACCGATGTTCTGTTTTTCTGTGTAACGTGTGAGATATACACATTTGTATTTTGCAAAACTTCACCTTATTCTTCAAGTAGTCACTTGAAGCTGGCACTTTATGAGATCTTCCATGACTTCCCTAGGCACAGCCAGATTCTTTTACACATTTATTCTAAGGAGAAATTTGCAGGTAAAAATTTCTTTCAAAATGACTTTATCTTATGTTTTACATGTCTGACTCTTCATTATACTACAGTATCTTCAGTCTATTATATATCATTTCAGTTCAGTTCAGTTGCTCAGTCATGTCTGACTCTTTGCGATCCCATGAACTGCAGCATGCCAGGCCTGTCCATCACCAACTCCTGGAGTCCACCCAAACCTATGTCTATCGAATCAGTGATGCCATTCAGCTATCTCATCCTCTGTTGTCCCCTTATCCTCCTGCCCCCAATTCTTCCCAACATTAGGGTCTTTTCCAATAAGTCAATTCTTCGCATGAGGTGGCCAAAGTATTGGAGTTTCAGCTTCAACATCAGTCCTTACAATGAACACCCAGGACTAATCTCCTTTAGGATGGAGTAGCTAGATCTCCTTGCAGTCCAAGGAACTCTCAAGAGTCTTCTCCAACACCACAGTTCGAAAGCATCAGTTCTTCAGTGCTCAGCTTTCCTCACCGTCCAACTCTCACATCCATACATGATATATTTATTATAGGTTAAATATGTTACATATACACATATATCTATATATATATTTAATGCCAAGCATAATTCTTAGGGTATATAAGAACTAAATGTTTTATTAAAACATTGTTGAGTATATTAGAAAACAGTTATAGATATTTTATTGAAGTTATTGCCTGTGTTGAAACTCTCCTCAGCTTTCCCAGTTTTTGTGTAAAATCATATATATCTTGTATAAATATATTTTGCATATATATATTTTGCATAAAACCATATATATCTTCTGTTATGTTGATGGTTTTTCAGTGGGTGGAAAAAACATTTTACCATTTTATGCCTATCATAACTCCATCAGTTCATGTAACACAAAGGAATATATTCTTGGCATATATATGTGTGTGTGTATATATATATACAGCATCTACTAAAAAGCAAAAATGGGCAAAAGTTATCCCTAGATGAGCTGACATGCTGACCAGCTTCCCAGTCACTAAATTAAACCATAACTTGGTCACTCACCTGACCTCAGTGATTCAGACTAGAGTACAAACAAATTGCGTATTTTCAACAGATACCATGTGGAAGTCCCAGAGGCATTACCTGCAGAGAGCACCTTGCAGAATGACACCAATATTTACCTTTTAACCAATTCAGAAAACTAAGACTCAGCTTGTAATCCCTCCATATCCATTCCAGTCCTTACATGACCCTACATCTCTACAACATCTCTACAACTCCACATCTCTACAAACTCCCTTTTAGCCATCCCCACTGCTCTTCTAGTCTATATTTCTAGTCCATCTGAGTTATATAAAAAGCCATATATAGTCAGCTTCCAGATGCCAGTTTCAGCTATTTCTAAATTATTGATATTGGCTACTCTTACATTTTATCTATTATAATTTATATACAAGCCATGGTTCACTTGGAACTTTAATTCTATTGAAACAATATCTTGATTATGAACTTCTGCATTTGTAGGGAACCATAAGAATATTTTATGACTTGACAACATCCTTGTCTTCTCTCTTCAGTATTTTCCATTCCATTGTTAAGATGTTTTACTTGGGCCAAATCAGCATTCCTATGCATTCAGGCTCCAAAATAGTACATTGAGCAAAGTGATGCAGTGGATAGGCTTTGAATTAGAGAATAGGATTCTCATTCCAGTTCTGCCAAGTATCTCTTTACAGGACATAAGATATAATGTCTCATACTTTTCAGTATGGAATAGATCTTAAAGAAGTCTTGTTATTACCAATAAGAAGATTGAGCACCTCAGAGAGTAAGAATAATTTTTTGGAACAGCTGGTCTAATAAAAATCTGACTTGAAATTTAGATCTCTTGGAACCACCACAGGTTACCTCTAAGCCTACAGAATTTGCTGAGCCTTTGTTTTCTTATCATTAAAATGAGAGATGTATCAGCAAAACTTTATTGTAAGAAACAATACCATAGATGTAAAACATGCTAATAAGCAAAATTGTCCATGCTAACATGCAATATTATTAGTGTAAGACCTTCCTGATTCCCTTTCCCCAGACACCATGGGATAACAGAGTTTTCATGATTCCATTTTATTTTCTCAAATTGAATTTTGGTTACTTAAACCCTCCCCAATACTTTATACACTGTGTGTGTATACATGTGTATTTTGTCACTCAGTCATGTCTGATTCTTTGAAACCCTATGAATTGTAGCTACCAGACTCCTCTGTCTATGGGATTTTCCAGGCAAGAATGCTGGAGTGGGTTGTCACTTTCTATTCCATGAGATCTTTCCAACCTAGGTATTGAACCTGCATCTCCTACATTGACAGGTGGACTTTTTACCACTGAGCTACCTGAGAAGTCCCTTGTACATTATAATTGTAATTATTTAAGTGATAAACAGACAGCAATCTATGTGCACACTATAATCTCACAGTAGATTTTCTCCAATATTAAATTAGCTAGAATTAGATGCAGGGAATATACCAGCCTGGAGGAATACACATCCTAGGACTTGAAGGAAAGGAAGACAGTGACCAGAAATACACATTAGGGGGAAATAAAACAAAGTCAGTGTTGTTCATTACAGGAAAATGGAAAGTAACAGTTGTTTCACACCTAATATGTGCTAGATATACTTACATACATACTTACACTTAATGTTCGCAAGGTAGATGAGTAATATTGATGGAGTAACTCATCCAAAACAAGTAAAGCCATGATTTAAACTGCTCTCTCTGTTTATTGAATACCTGTTCTTTTCACTACTCTATAGTGGCTCTTGATTTATCATTGCAGATAAAAGAAATCAGAGCCAGAGATTTCAGAAGATCTCTGGAACTTTTTCTGGGCTAAATATATAGAGAATATAAAAACTTAGCAGATTCTGACAAAGACTTCCTAAGGGAAAATTGAGGAACTTGATGATGATGAATGACTTCCATGATTGCACCAGAAGCCTACCTTAGTCCTATACCAGGAGCCAAAACTAAAGCCCTGAGAATGGGGAAAGATTTCACATCAGAACAAGGTTACTGAATATGAACTGAGAAGTCAAGTGCAATGATTTAAGACTGATTAAGTTTTCTATTCCTGCTGTGATTTTTGGAAAGCTGGCACTTGGACATATGAAATTAATCTTAGTTTCTAATGTCAAAATCACTTCCCTTTAGTATACCTTGTACACTAGAATATGGGCTTCATAAGTGGCTCAGTTGTAAAGAATCTGCCTGCCAATGCAGGAGACACAAGAGACCTGGGTTCCATCTCTGGATTGAGAAGACCCCCTGGAGTAGGAAATGGCAAGCCACTCTAGTATTCTTGTTTGGAAAATTCCATTGACAGAGGAGCTGGGGTTAAAAAGAGTTGGACACAACTGAGAAAATGAGCATACATACACTAGAATCCCAAATAAACATTTCCAGCCCATTTTTATATATTTCCATATATATATTTATATAAATATATCCATATTTCCAGATATATATATATATATATCTGGACTGCCCAGGTGTTCAATGGTGAAAAATCTGCTTGCAATGCAGGAGGCACAAGAGTTTGAACTCTTTTGATCCCTGAGTCAGGAAGACCCCCTGGATTAGGAAATGGCAACCCATTCTAGTATTCTTACCTGGAAAATTCCATGGACAGAGGAGTCTGGAGGACTACAGACCATGGGGTCACAAAAGAGTCAGACACAACTGAACACACACGCACATATATATATCCTAACACCTAGTCCTTATTTCTACCTAAGAGTTTCATGGTAAATCTTACAAAGTATAAAGTGTAAGAAAAAGTTATTTAATGTTACCTCCATATTTGTTTAACTGGTGGCCTTAGTTAGTAAGTAACACCTCAAGAACTCTGCATCCCCCTTTGTAACCTACAAATACATATAGCAAGTCTTATTAATTATGTTTCCTAAATGTATTTATCCATTTCCCTCTGACTCCATTCCCATCACCATTATTATTTGTCCCATGAGCCACTAAAAAAAGTCTTTTTTTTTTTTTTTTTCATGCCAGCTCTTGTTCTCAATCCCAAATCCAGTCTTTACCCTTTAAGCAAAGTCTCTTCTATAGATGCATAGCTAGGTATGTCACATCCAGGAATAAATTTCCATCCAATTAAAATAAAGCTCGTCTCTATACACTACATTTGTGTGTGTGTGTGTGTGTGTGAAAGATGTCTCTAAAATTGTAAAGTATATGACCTGTGTGGTCTATGCCAAGGAACTGGGATTTATCTTATGTCATTTTATCCACCTGTATCTATCTTCCCTAGTCCTTATTAGAATTGAAAGTTATGTTTTCAGCTAATAATCTATTTAAATCATATATTTACTAATATACTGTCACTTCATTAAGAGAGAAGCTCGTTTTTCTAGCCTACAACTGTGTTATTTTTTCCTTAACTTAATACCTATACAAAACTAGTGACAATAATTGCACTTTGAATAAAGTAATGACAAAATGTTTTACCGATTGGCTAACAGTATGATAAATTGAATAGTTTACTTTGAAATAAAGTCAAAGAGAGATCATTGCTAGGTTTATAATACTGTGGAATAAAGATAATGAAGCTCTTATTTATTTTTTGGTTAAGGAAAAATTGATAAACCTTTGAATGTATCTAACATTTTTCAAGGTCAGTTCAAGTGGCCTCTTTTGAGATGACCTCCATGAAATTGCTAATCCAAAATAATGTCTTCCTTTTCTAACCTACTCTGGAAATGATTATTTGCACTATCCTTTTCAGTACTTGCAATATTCTGCCTCATCAAATTACCCAGAAGATACATGTGGTTATGAAGAAGCCATTAGACTAACAGGCTCATTAACTCCTAGAAATGAAAGCGTTTATTGTAAAATGAACAAAGGTGATATTTAAAGATATCTAGGTTAAATCACATACATATACATAGTTATACACACACACACACATCTTATTTTGTGTTTTAAGCATTTGTCTGTCACTGTTGAAGATCCTGGAGACATTAGTGTTGATGTCTTCCTGAACACCTCACCATCACACAATTTTGCAGACTGTCCTAAGAACTTTGGAGCACTCCTTTTGTCATTGGAGACATAGAAAAACAAGTCTCAGAATGAAGTCTTGGTTTCCCTGCTAGCCAAAGCATCATCAGCATGGATAGAGGGAATAGAGCATGCAAAGTTGTATATAAGAAGTCATTCTCCTTCTGAGTTTGAATAATTCATAATAACAAATTTATAAGTTCAAGTTTCAATAACTCAAAAAACTTATAATTTCTGATATGCATATAATCAGTTCATGCATTTACACATCTTTTTCTCAACATTCTTTATTGAGATGTTATACCATTCTAGCTCCTGTGTCTGGAATAAGGGATACTCCAAGGGTGGATAATGACTGTACTTGATGTTAATGTGTTGCAGGATCTTACAAAGTAAAACTGCAAGTCTATATGACCTCATTTGTTAGATATTTTTATAAGGAGAATCTTAGCTTACCATTAGAGTCTGTGGAAATGGAGGAAGGGAGAGGGGCTTTAGGAAGACCTATCTTAGATGAAACCAGAAGGAGGTCCAGTGGAACTTAATAGAGAGTAGGTCAGTAGTGAGGGTCATCCAGACTAAAGCAATGGCTTTTGAAAAAACCATGAGTTGAGAGAGAATCTGAGAGATTTAGGGACTTATAAACAAAATAGATAATGAAGTTTTACTTAAAATCAAAAGAAGATGCTAGAAGAATTATAATTTAGTTTAGATGCTATTCATACAAAAAGCTGGCAACTCCATTCAAACAGGAAAATCCATATGGAAGTATGTGTGCTGGTATCAGTGTAAATCTAGATGTTGAGGGGGCTTCGGGAAAGACTCAAACCCATGTCTCTGGTGCAGTTTCTTTAAGAATTCTTTTTTCATAGTCTGTTAGTTAGGTTGTTTCTTTGTGATTCTTTATGATGGATAAATGGCTCTCATGCTTCACAGTATTCAAAATAAGTGTCTCATCCAGTGCTTTCTTGTAGACTCAACAAAACTTCTTTTTTCATGTTTATTTTAAAAATCCTTTATACTCTATTGACCTGACTGTGGTTCCATTTCCTGAGTTGGTGCCTTTACCAAAAAACACTGTGTTTATGAGCCAAATGTTGGGAAACTAGTACTTAATTATAAAGGGAATATAATTAATCTTAGATCAATCAAGTCAATCTCTTTATTGACAAGTAAAGTACTGGAGGAAAAAGTCTCCATTAGCTTTATGCTATAGAGAGGAAATGAAGAATCTACAAATAATAGTGTCCACTAAAATCTGGGAGAAAAATAAATATTGCATTTTCATCTTAAGAATTTCAAAATCTTAGCAATGTGGAGAATGTTCAGGTAAAGGAAGGTGGAAAGGTTTGGAGATAAAACATTTTAGGAGGTCTTTGCTATTATCTACTGTGGAGTTTGAGAAGGAAATGGCAACTCACTCCAGTATGCTTGCCTGAAAAATTCCATGGACAGAGAAGCCTGGTGGGCCCCAGTCCATGGGGTTGCAAAGAGGTTGACATGACTGAGCAACTGAGCACACTGTGGTGATAATGGTGCTTAAACTCCAATGATGAAAAGGATTGAGAAATAACAAATAATATATGATGAGTTTTCCAACTTGTATTTCTAGCTGAGATATATGATAACCCAGGATGTCAGCTTGGTTATACGGTTACATTTTCTTGCAGTATTTATACTTCACCATTGATGATAGCTTTAAAATTGTTATATATTTCTATGTAGCTAAGGTGAATATCATATGTATTATTTTATTCAAATAGTATGTAATATAATTGCATTGTTAAAGCTTTTAATTATATTTATTATTATATTAATGGCTGTTATTTCTCTTTTTTTGCCACTGCAGTTTCCCTGAGATGAACATTTGTGTGACTAATACTTCTAAATTTCCATTTGTTTTCTTCAAAGAGATTCTATATTTAATATAATTCTGTATTTCACCCTCTTAACTCTCATCACAGAAGTAGCTACTTCATTATTTAATAATCATTTGTTTACTTACTGGCTTTTTCCATAAAGGAAGGTGCCATGATTCTTTAAATTATAGAATAATTCTCTGTATGCAGCATACTGTCACAAATAATTATTAAATAAACAAATTAACTATTTTGATATTTAACATTATTTTTAGAATGCATATATGGATGTGTATATACAGTACATAGTACCATGTATACAGTATATATATGTTTGTGCATACACATAATACACATATATTTGTACATATATAGTAAATATAGATATATATGTATACCCATATTGGGTACTATACATGGCAAATGCCTGTGTAACAATTAATGAAAGTCAATCATGAATTATGGACCAGTAAACTATATTGAAAGAAGGTTGTTCCAGTGAATTCTAAGGTAAGTTCCCTTATATCTTTTCCTAGAAAGAAGTAAAGCTTTCCTAAACATTCATCCAATATTTCCTTTCCAATAGCCTTTAACTATGATTGATGCAGTGTTTTTACTCTATTTCTCACTAGTCAATACTTGTTACAATATAAATATGTATAAGTGTTAATGTATATGTGTGTGTGTGTTCAGTAGCTCAATTGTGTCCAACTCCTGCAACACCATGGACTATAGCCTGTCAGGCTCCTCTGTTCATGTGATTATCCAGGCAAGAATACCGGAGTGGCTTGCCATTTCCTCTTCCAGGGGATCTTCCCAAGCCAGGGATCAAACCTACATCTCCTGCAGCTCCTTCACTGCAGGCAGATTCTTTACCACTGAGACACCAGGAAAGCTCATATATAGGCATATTTAAATGTATGTATATATTTCTGTAACCTGTGGTTATACAAATATTGTGCTTCAAAATGATTTCTAAAAGATAAAACTTTTTACCATAAATTTTATATTAAATAGTACATACTTATTAATTTTTTAAAAGTCAAGATTTAGGGTGGTTCAATAAACACTCCATGACTTTTTCTTCTTTTAACATTTCAGTACTTAAATAAATAGATCTTTTCCTCTGCATTTTTTCCAACCAAATTAAAGTTGTGGTTGCCTGGAAACCAATTAGGACCAACAGGTGTGATAAGCAGAGGTGTGTGTTTGTGAGCCTTCTAGTCTCTGAATAGGTCAACTTCCTTTTGTTTTTATTACTGCCCTGAGTATTTGCTCTTTCAGTCCCTTTCTCACTACTCAACCCCACAAAGGATTTATCTGGAAGTATTCCCAGATTGCTTTCCTATTTGTTTGTCACATCAAGCTCCAAATATTGATAAGGTACTATGATAGAAAAGTAATGTGAGATGGTACTGAAATTAAATTAATATCTCACCTTTTAATAGTTTTATTGTGATTATTTTAAGTCTGGTGCTTTAAACTCAGAGATAAATTGAGAGAAACCCATCAGTATCTTATTACTAGAACTTCATATAAACATTTTTTCCCTTTATTGTTTATTGCAATTGCACCACCTAGAGAGACTAGCATATCATGGACATTTACTAGGGAATAATTGACCGGTGAATGCACAGGATAACATGCTTGCTCTCATGGATTTTTGCCTTTTTAAAAAAAAATTTTTATTGTGGAACATAAGAAACACAGAGAAAAGTGTACAAAGCATAAATATTCAACTAAATATCTTTTATAAGGCTAATACCACTGTAGGCAAACACACTAATAACTAGAAAGTTCCTATAGCATAACAGAACTCCTATATGTTTCCTGATGTTAATTATTATATTGATTTTAATGATAATTCAATCTTTGCTTTTATTAATAGTGTTTAAATAATTACATCTATCTAAATGTTCTAGTTTACATTTGTCTATTTTAAAATATATAAATACAGTCAAAGGGTAAACAATTCTTACATTGAGCTTTCTTTTCTCAATATTATTGATATAACTTTAGTTTCAATAGAGTTATTGGATGTAAATGAAATTTCTTCATTTTCTGTTCTGCGTAGCATATTACAGATGCTGGGAAAGATTAAAGGCAGAAGAAGGGGACAGCAGAGAACAAGATGGTTAGATGGCATCACCAACTCAAGGGACATGGGTTGAGCAACCAAAACTCACATCCTTACATGACTATTGGAAAAACCATATTTTGACTAAATGGACCATTGTCTGCAAAGTAATGTCTCTGCTTTTTAATATGCTGTTTAGGTTTATCATAACTTTTCTTCTAAGGAGCAAACATCTTTTAATTTCATGGCTACAGTCACCATCTGCAGTGATTTTGGAGCCCAAGAAAATAAAGTCTGTCACTGTTACCATTTTTTTTCCCCATCTATTTGTCATGAATTGATGGGAATAGATGCCATGATCTTCATTTTTTGAATGTTGAGTTTTAAGTCAGTTTTTCTCTTTCCTTTTTAGCCTTCATTATAAGGTTCTTTAGTTCCTCTTTGCTTTCTGCCATTAGGGTGGTGTCATCTTCATATTTGAAGTTATTGATGTTTCTCCTGGCAATCTTGATTCCAACTTGTGCTTCATCCAGCCTGGGATTTTGCAAGACGTACTCTGCATATAAATTAAATAAGTAGTGTGACAATATAAAGCCTTTTAAAGTAGTATGACAATATAAATACTCCTTTCCCAATTTTTAATGGTCTATTGCTCTATTTCCAGTTCAAACTATTGCTTGTTGACCTGTATGCAGGTTTCTCAGGAGGCAGATAAAGTGGTCTGATGTTCCCATCTCCTTAAGAATCTTCCACAGTTTGTTGAGATCTACACAGTCAAAGGCTTTATCTAGTCAATGAAGCAGAAGTAGATTATTATTTTTTTTTCTGGCATTCTCTTCCTTTTCCTATGATCCAATGGATGTTGACAATTTTAGCTCTGATTCCTCTGCCATTTCTAAATCTAGCTTGTACATCTGCAAGTTCTTGGTTTATGTACTGTTGAAGCCTAGATTGAAGTGTTGTGGCCTAGTATGTGGGAAATCCTGGGGAATAGTCCATATACACTTAAAAAGAATGTGTAGTCTGCTGTTTTTGGAAGGAATGCTGTGTAAATATTGATTAATTCTATCTGGTTTAATGCATCACTTAAGGCCTGAGTTTCCTTATTGATATTTTGTCTGTTCAATCTGTCCATTGATAGAAATGTGGTTAAATTGCCCCACTATTATTGTGTTGCTGTTAATTTCTCCTCTTTTGATTGTTAATATTTGCCTTATATGTTGGGGTGCTCCTGTGTTGGGTACATATATATTTAAAACTGTTATATCTTCTCGGATTGATCGTTGATCATTATTTAGTGTCCTTCTTTGTCTCGTGTAGCAGACTTTATTGTAAAGTCTATTGTGTCTGATATGACTATTGTTACTCCAGCTTTCTTTTGATTTCCATTTGCATTGAACATCTTTTTCCACCTCCTCACTTCCAGTTTGTATGCATTTGTAGGTCAGCAGTAGGTCTCTTGTAGACAGTATATTTTGGGGTTCTTGTTTTTGTATCCTCTCAGTCAGTCTGTGTTTTGGTTGACTAGTGTGACTGAAGCACTGCCTTTTAAATCAATTTTAATTAATTTTTATTAATTGTAGTTATAAATAGATTTGTTGTTGTTTAGTTGCTAAGTTGTGCCTGACTCATGACCCCATGACCCCTGTGGTTTGCCAGGCTCCTCTGTCCATGGGATTTCTCAGGAAAGAATACTGTAGTGGGTTATCATTTCTTTTTCTGGGGAATCTTCCTGACCCAGGGATTGAACCTACATCTGCTTTTCAGGCAGATTCATTGAGCCACCAGGGAATTTTAAATAGATAATGCCTACAGTCCTGGAAGGAATAGCATAGAAATTGCAAACTGAATCCTTTACATATAAAGCTTAGAGCTATTTAGTTCCTTTTGCTTACTCACTGTTGATATACAGTACTTCAGAAACTTTAAATTCATGTACTACTTTGTTCCTAAATTATGTAAATTTATATATATACATAAGAATTGTATATATATATTAATGTTACAAAATATTATTTTTATAGTATCAGTGATATCTGTACAAAATTCTGAAAACATGAATATGCACACATATGTAAGTATATGTATGCATATATCAGTTGTGTATATACATACATACATACATATATACATGCTTTCATGTATTTATTTCCATTCTCGATGTCTTTCTCCATTCCTAAACTTCCATATTGTGTTATCCTTTCTATTGAAGTGAATCTTTTATCATTTCCTATAATCAAACTCTTCTTGTTGCAAGGTCTCATTAGTTTTTGTCACCCTTGTATTTGAAGGATGCCTTTCCTATATATAATTCTAGGTTGGCAGTCATTTTCTATCAACACATTTTCAAGTTGAATTCTACTTTCTCTGTTATAAAATTAATTTGGCAGTTCAATACTTTTTTCTTTAAAGACAGTCTACATTTCTTTCTAGATTTCTTAAGGTTAAAACCTGCTCTTTCTCTCAGATGCTGATGCTAAGTCTCAGATGCTAAGTCGCTTCAGTTGCATCCGACTCTGTGTGACCCCATGGACGGCAGCCCACCAGGCTTCTCCGTCCATGGGATTTTCCAGGCAAAAGTACTGGAGTGGGTTGCCATTGCCTTCTCCACTTCTTTAAGATATTCTGAAGTTTTTTAAGCAATGTGTCTGTGCGTGTGGTTTCCTTTTTAGTTATCACCTTTGAAGGTTTTTTAATTTGCTTAAATCTGTGTTTATAATTTCTATAATAAATCCTGAAAAAATATCAGATGTTACATATTCAAATACTAATTTTTTTAAAATTCATGCTCTCTTCTCATTGTAGCACTCCAAATAATTAGAAGTTTAACATTCCTAATATATACTGTATTCTCTTAACCTTCCTCCCTTACATGTGTTTGTTTTTTTCAGATTTAATTTGTATTTTTTCACCTCACCTGTAATTCAGTTTGCTAGTTCCCTCTTCATGGTTGTCTAATGTATTGCTTTTAATCAACTAGTATATACTTATGTATTTTCCTATTTGTTTTGCTTTAAAATTCACTATGCAGCTTTTAAACTAATTTAGAGAAAACTTACAAATCACTTTGATATTATATTTTTACTTTGCAAGCATAGTAATCAGAGTTGTTAAAAATTCTGGGTAGATTAGTTCCAACTTCCGATTGCCTGTAGTTATTGTCTAATTGTGTATGATTCTTACTCACGTCAGTTTGTCTCCTTGTGTCCCTGATTATTTTTGGTTAAGTTTGAAAAATGTAATAAAAAATTGTGACCAAGGATGTTATCTATTCCACTGAGTATTTTTGTTTCTTTCTTATATGAACTTACAGTGTACTTAAATTTGGGAAGTTTAGGTGTTTCTAGGGTGCTCTAGGTTACTTAGTACTAAGCTGTAATTTGTGCAAGTGCAATTATTGTCATTTAATCCTAGTTTCAAGGATGCAGTGCTTTGAATCTGAACCCAAACTATTTGTGCTCTAACATGACCACATTTGCATCTAGTTCCATCACTTCATGGCAAATAAATGGGGGAAAAATGGAAACAGTGATAGAATTTATTTTCTTGGGCTCCAAAATCACTATGGACAGTGACTATAATCATGAAATTAAAAGTCAATCGCTCCTTAGAAGAAAAGCACTGACAGACCTACACCTACACAAAGAGATGTCTCTGCTTTTTAATATGCAGAGGTCTGTAGAGTCAAAGTATTGTTTTTCCAGTAGTCACATATGGATGTACATGAACCATAAAGGCCAAGTGTCAAGAATTGATGCTTTCAATTTGTGAAGAAGACTCTTGAGAGTCCCTTGGACAGCAAGGAGATCAAACTAGTCAATTCTCAATTCTAAACTAAATCAGTCCTAAATACTCATTGGAAGGACTGATGCTGAAGCTGAAGCTCCAATTCTTTGATCACCTGATGAGAAAAGCCAACTTACTGGAAAAAAATTCCAATGCAGGGAAAGATTGAGGGCAAGAGGAGAAAAGGGCAACAGAGGCTGGATGGCATCACCAATTCAATGGAGCATTGAATGAGTTGGAGCAAACTCTGGGAGATAGTGAAGGACAGGGAAGCCAAGTGTGCTGCAATACATGGGTTACAAAGAGTCAGACATGACTGAGTGACTTGACAACAGCATAAAGACCACATATAAGTGATCTTAGACTCCAATTTTCTATTCCCTAATCATGTGAGGTCAAAAGCAATCATCTAAACCTTTCTGCATTACCAAATCATCACAGAGAAACAACAGCTCCAAAAGCATGATTCAGTAATCTGGAAGCTTGTCTTCTTCCTTCTGCTTAATTATGACATGGTAGTACTGGAAATTTAACTAAAACAAAAACTTAGGCACTGTTCTCCCAAACCATGTTCACTCTGTACCTGGAGCACAAATTGCATGAAATTATGCTGGTGATGAGCAAATTATGCTGAATTATGGTATATCTTTATCATGCCTATAGCTAGGAAAAAGGCATTACCAATGATCACACCCTTCCCAGTCTTTCTTACAGTAATTATAATCTAAAACCTTTCAAGCATATGACCTACTGGATAATGAAAATATTCAAGTGGAGGCTTTTATTTCAAATAGATTTTACTACTTATTGCATCTCCACTTATCTCTTGAAAAGATAATGAGTCATGGAAGAAACATTCTAACATTGCCACTATGGTTTCGACACGACTATTAATGTAACTTCATTACAATTTTGCCTCTGAAAGGAAAGTAGAATTTTGTTTTAAAAATATCTGCTAAATCACAGTGTCCTTTCTTATACAGACAAAGGACTTCTATAATTTATGTCAGATTCCTGTGTGCTGCTAATGTCTCCTATTCTTTTACATCTTAGAAAATTTTATGCTATAGTTATAAAATTCAAAATTTGTTCAAATTAATGGAGCTATTATATGTACATCAGTCACATAAAAATTTTAAAATTAGTCCATTTAGGGAATTATATTTTCAAAGACCAAAGTATATGAGATTTGTGGACAATCTTTATTTGAACTTTTGTTTATATCATTCCAGAGCAGTGACTTGAGTGTTATTTAATTAGGCAAAATCCAGAGCAGTGACTTGAGTGTTATTTAATTAGGCAAAATAGTACTTATAAACAAGAATTATTTTTTCCAAAATTTTTAAAATTTATGAATTAGGAATTGCAAAAATAAAATGAGAAAAAATTGATTTCCCTTTTAGGATATCCTATTAGATTTCTTAACTATCACTGCAGTGATGTAGACTGGCTTACTCTACTGAAATTAATAGTTATGATTAGAAAACCAAAGATTGGCGATACTATTTTGCCAGTGAGAAAGAGTAGTCAGAGGTGTGGGAGGACTTGGAGAAGACAGGAGCAGTAGGCATATTCGGCAGACTCGTTCTGTCTAGTGAGCATGATTTTGGTTCTTAACATCATTTGAGTGGTTAATAAAGAAGCAGGTTGCTAGTAGCAACAACCAATTTCTCTGAATTTAATTTTACATAAATAAAAACCAAGCCACATGCAGTGCTACATTTCAGTGGAGTTCCAGTACATCCTTCTAATTCTTTAATTAATTTGTAATTGAGCTATCTCTGGGAGAACAGAGTGTATCTGTTAAGACAGTAGGTTAAGCTGGGTAAAGGGGAAAAATAAACTAGTGCTTGAATACAACAAAAATATATTTTCTACACACATACACACCCAGCTGAGGATTTTGCTCATCATAGTTACTCTAGCATCAAGGAAACCAGAGTCTTCATTTAAATATTTATTTCCAAAATTATTGAAACAGGAGGAAATAATTTGGAAAATTGCACAACAGCTTTTAGCTTCCATTCCAGGGTAAGATATACCACCACTTCTTTTGGCTAAAGTCATGTGGTTGGTCATGCTTACCTTCCAAGGGAGCAGAGAAATGAAATGTTGTAATGCCTGGAAATACATGGTAATCAGCATGCACAACACTTTTGTTGGCCAAAGGAAGTCATATGATCGTGCTTACCTTTAAAATGATATAATACCTGGAAATATATGATGATGAGCACAAAGGGCTATCACACACAGGGGAAACATGGCACAAAATCCTAGGAGATTTGATAGTCTTTTCTGAGGCAACAAGGTGTTGGGTCAGAAATTAAGGGTAGTATAACACTGCTTTCCTTCAGAAATAACATACTATAACTTATCAAGGATCTTCAATCACTCAGTTAAAGTGAATGGTAAAGTATTTTTGCTCTGGAATTCTTATTTAAAAAAAAATTTTTTTTTTTTACTCTGTTCAGACTGTAAAGACTATTAGTTGTCTGATTCACTAGTTTTTATTGAACTCTCTGACAGTGCCCCTTTGATGGAAGAAAGCAGGGGTTGAGAAGAAATCAAACTAATAACATCTGCCAGAGTCAGTGATCTACAAGAGTTTAAAATCTGAGCAGCCTTGTCAATAGCTCAGTCAGGCATGTGCAGAACACTTTAGGGCAGTGAGTTGTTCAGCTATTGATATATTACGTTTGGCACCTATGGAGAGATACCTGAGGTGAGAAATAAGATGCAATTTTAAATACATTGCAAAGTTCGTTTGTTTTTTTTGACTCAGAGAAGAACATACAAAATAACTATGAAGCAGTGTTCCTTTCATTTATCAAATTTCTTTTCCTGTCACAAAATAGCTATAGTATTTTCTTATAAGAAATAACCTAAAAAATTAATTCAGATCTCTTTTAATTATTTTATTAAGTAATGATTGGAGTAGGGCATGTAAGCATATTTAGTGTTCTATTTTTACGTAATTGAAGCAAGTGTAATATTCAAAAGACATTATTATGCTTCTTTAGGACAATCGTTCAGCTGGATAGAAAATTTTAGTAATTCAAGATGCTTTTATTCTTCAAATTTAAAACTCCCTGGTGACTATCAGTAAGGAATTTGAAGACATTCACATCATGTATATTTTTTCTGCATAGCTTTTGGAGTCATTTATTCTTAGTATAAAATGAAATAAAATTACTTTTATTATGTACATAAGAGATCTGAAATGATGCAGCTCAAAAACATAACCATTCAATTCTACATAGGAAATATCTTTTAAAGATTCTTAAATATATCATTTTTATTTTAAAGAAGGAAAGTATCAGTTTTTGGTTGAAGAAATAATAATAATAAAAAAAAAAGTTTAAAGCAAGTTTAAATGGTTATTCCTTGAAGATACATTTCCCAGAGTCTGACTGAGGAAACTGAGTTTGAATTCTAAATCTGTAACTTCCTTTCTATGCTCTTTTGTGACATTGTTTAATTCCTCAGAGACTCAAATTTAACATAGTGTTTTGTTAGTACTTCACTCATTGTTCATATTAATTTATACCATGAGCTGAGACCCAAATCAGAGAAACTCTAGACTACTCTATTATAGCTATAGATAATGCACTTGTATCTGAGACCATAAAAAGTATCCAGTGCCATATAAAGACAAAACTTGACAGAATGATAGGAGAAAACCATAGCAAAAATACGAAACTCAAAGTTATAGGTGCACCATAGGCTCCATTTATCAGTAGTTCGTTGTAAATATTGATTCCCTAAGATTCAGACAGTCAGACAAGCATGGCTAAAAAAAAAAAAAAAAAAAAATGATGCCTTCCAAAGTGAAAAAGAAGCTCTCCTCACTTTTTTTTCCACTTTTTTAAAATTTTTTTTTAACCAGGGTTATACACACACACACACACACACACACACACACTTTGAAACTATCACTTCTTCATTTGATGTCTAGCAGTATACTTACTTCTAGCTCTACTGGCCTTGTGTTAGAAAATCTAAGAAACCTAATTTTTAAAACATTGCAGAAGAAGCTACCTTTGTCATTTTCTAATTTGTTCAGAGTGTCCAGAGCAGAGGAGGACTAAGAGTTCCTGTCTTTGATGTACAATGAGTAATTTTTAATATCATGGGAAATGTCACAAAATTACAGCCATGCTTAAACTGAAACTGGGGACCAAAAGGTTATCTTCTTTATTTCAAAATAAATTTCAGGTGGCTGTGGGAGGTAAAGTTCTTTTTTATTTATGTGAGGGCCTTAGTTACCTCCTTTAAGCAGTATAATAAATGCCATTGTCTTTTGCCTTGAGTATGAGCAAATATAAAATCAGTGATCAACATGCATCTCTTTCACAGATAATACCTTGTTCATTGATAACTGTTTTCTTCTTTTTCAGTGCACAGGATAAAGATACTTCCTTCCACCTTCAAAATGGGTGTAGTCCTATGACTTGTTTCAACCAGTGAAATGTGAATGGAAATGTGACTGTGTTACTTACTGCATTTAGTGAAAGGGCCACTGGGATTAAGGAAGTGTGTATTGATGTGGAGGTGAACTGCCGTATCTTCCCCTGCAGGGGAGCCTCCCTGGACAGATGGCTGAATGCACAGTCACCTTGAACACCTAGCAGGAACAAAGAAATAAAATATTGTTTTTTGAGTCACCACAGTTTTGAATGTGGCTTGTTTCTATGTACAGGTAAACTGTCTGAAATGTATTCCCTTTCTCCAGCAGTTCCCAGAGTTATCCTCCTCTTACCTATAGTCTTTCTTCAAGAAAGGGTGATTGATGACTCATCCTTGCATTAAGCCTTTCAAACTAAGTGGATCTAATTGTTGTTTTTCCTTCTATACTACACTGTTCTAAAAGAGCTGGTTCATAAGAAGATTTTTTTAAAGGATTATTGTTAAAAACAGAGCTGATGTTTAATATCCTTTTACCAGAAAATGAAGCCTCAGATTTCCTGAGCAAGAATTCTGTTTATAACACATAATATGGATCAAACATGCTTGTTCCCTAAATTTTGGTGTATGTCATCCAGTCCCATGAGTTCATAGCGAATAGATGGGGAAAAATGGAAACAGTGAGAGACTTTATTTTCTTGGGCTCCAAAATCACTGCAGATGGTGACTGCAGCCATGAAATTAAGACACTTGCCCCTTGGGAGAAAAGCTATGACAAATCTAGACAGCATATTAAAAAGCAGAGACATTATTTTGCCAACAAAGGTCCCTATAGTCAAAGCTATAGTTTCTCCAGTAGTCATGTATGGATGTGAGTGTTGGACTATAAAGAAATCTGAGTGCCAAAGAATTGATGCGTTTGAATTGTGGTGTTGGAGAAAAATCTTGAGAGTCCCTTGGACTGCAAGGATATCCAACCAGTCCATCCTAAAGGGAATCAGTCCTGAATATTCATTGGAAGGATTGATGTTGAAGAGGAAACTTCAATACTTTGGCCACTTGATGCGAAGAATTGACTCATTGGAAAAGTCCCTGATGCTGGGAAAGATTGAAGGTGGGAGAAGAAGGGAATGACAAGGATGAGATGGTTGAATGGCATCACTGACTTGATGGACATGAGAATAAACAAGCTCTGGGAGTTGGTGATGGATAGGGAGGCCTGGCTTGCTGCAATCCACGGGGTCACAAAGAGTCGGACACTACTGAATGACTGAACTGAACTGAGGGAAGCCTGATGTGCTGTAGTCCATGATGTTGCAAAGAGTCAGACATGACTAAGCAACTGAACTGATGTCCCTTAATATAAGTCTTAAGAGGTGTCACCCACATACCAAATGATTTTATGGGTGATTTCTATAGTATTCTCTGAGATGGTGTTCCTAGTCTCTCATCTCTGTCTCCTGCATTTGTAAAGTTACTGTCCATTTCTATTGCTTTTCAGTTTACAAAAAGGAAAGCTTCTACAATTGTTCCTCCAGTAATAAATTATTGAACAATTTATTGAATTCCTAGTGAGTGTTAGACCTGGGATTAGGCGTCAATTTAAGAAGGGATTTGGGGCTACCGTGCAGATTTTAATAAGGGATTGCTCTCCTCCTCAATAGTTTACAGTCTAGTTGGAAAGCAAAACTATAAGCCCTCTCCCTCAAAAAATAGAACAACAGTAATTGATATATGCAAATATGTCTAACTGGTAAGGTAGCTAAAGGAGAAATAGCACGGAATCGGTGTTTCTCTGAACAGAGGCTTAGATCTTTAATGTAGTAGACAAATCACTTACTCTTTCCTGGAATCTCAGGTTCTATATTTGTAAAATGAGGAGATTGAACCACAGAATATCTGAGGTTCCCACAAATTCTGGGAAACTGTAATTCAAAATTAGAAAACACACTCAGGTAAAGTTATTTCTGTCTTTAGATTTTATCCACAAGGATGCTGCTTGCCAATCTGTTTCTCCATTTTGAGATGCAGAATATGCTAATTTTAAGTCTGAATCTGCATAGATTCAGCATTTGGTTTTGCATGTTGAAAGTAAATTTATTTTCACCCAGAGAATGTAGACGTGGAGAAACTTATAGAAAGCAGCCTATTATGCTTAGTGGTAAAGTAAAGCATGGGACATAGCATAGAGACTGCACAGATGATGAAGTGATTCACAGAATAGATGTATTAATGGCATGTGAAAAATCAAAAAAAGAAAACTCTTTGATCTTAAAATCAAAGAGCCCAGGATGTCAATCACCAAAAGGCTATCAGTTAGCCTTTTATTTTGCCTTAGTTCAATGCTTTTTAAAATTACAAAATTTGAATTTTTCAATCAAAAAACAACTTCTAATAGATTGCCTGAGGTTCTCTTAAAAATTCATCATCTGTCAATTTCAGCCCAAATAATTGTATCTTTCCTTACCACACAAGTGTGTTTCTTTTCCCCAATTTCCTAGCATATATTTTAGATGCTCTAGTAGTCAATTGACAGAATATTTATATTGAATTTTAGCAAAGTAGAAAGGATTATACACAAATTCTTAGTTTTTGGAAATTACTAGATAAGATATTTGTTAGCTGTGGGTTCTGTTAGAGATGCTTACTTCATCTATGGAAATATTTCATTTTTGAATAGCTTTTTACTGTTTTCTGGGAAAATTATGATGGCTTTTTTAAAAAATAATAAAACAAATAAAATGTGATTAAAATTGCTTAATGAATCAATAAATGGTAAGAAGGAGAAAAGAGCAAAATGACAAAACAATAAAAATATTGTGCATAAATAGGGAAAAAGATGGGGAATTTAATTAGAATATAATAACAGCAAACAATTATATAGTATCAGTTATATTTCAGACAGTATTAGAATTTACAAATACTAGCTCATTTAATTTTTACAAGAGTCCCATGAGAGAACTGCTGGTATAAATCTAAATTAGCAAATAATGAGAAGGCACAGAAAGTTTCAATGACTTACCCAGGGTCATGCATAACTAATAAAAGACAAATCCAGAATTCAAACAAAGCAATCTGCCTTCAGTATTTATTTTCTTACTGATAAATTGTGACTGTATTTATAAAGTAGTAATAGACTAAAATCTTAATTTAAAAGACAAAAGCAGCAGGCTATATTCTAAATGTTAATTTTTATTCTCTCAGTTGGAATATACATAAAATAGAAGGACAGAGAAACACAGGATAAGTTATAAGAAAGGAAATAGAAAAAGACTTATTAGGCAGACACTAAGTTGTGGTAGTACACCAACAGTTGTTAATAGCAAATAACATAAACTTATCTAAGCAATAAAGATGAAAATAATTACTTCAATATGTTAAAAAGTTTAATTTATCAGAATGACTAAAAAACACTAAACAAACCTTAACTCTTATACACCTGAAAACAGCATCTCAAAATTTCTTGAACACAAATGGACAGAACATAAAGGAGGAAGTAATAAATCTTTTACCTCATTTTGCATTCAGTAAATTCTCAAGGAAAAATACTAAGAGTGACTTAGAAGATTTAAAAATATTCACTCCATAAGCTTGATCTAATGGGAAGATATGAAAATTGCACAAGCGATACAGTGTGTTAGACTGTAGACCAAGTCTCACAAATTTCAAAGGTTTAGAACTCAACTGAATCATAATTCATATGAAAAATATTTAAAACAGAATAAAGAAAATGATATACTTAAGGTTTAAAAATAATACTAAGGTGGCAAAAAGATGAACTGTATAGCATCAAGTATTTATATTCACAATGATGAAATCTAAAACAAAGCCACCAATTTTAAATATTAGAAAGGAGATACTTTAGAATGATTTCAATGAAGCAGAAAAAAGGATAATGTTAATAGACTCTATTAAAAAAGAACTTAAATATGAAATGAACACAGTCAAGAATCACCTTTTTAAAAAATAGTAACATTGAATGCAGTTGGCTAGATTAATTTAGACAAATAATATTACCAATTGAAGAGAAGAGCCAAACATCAAAACTCTATGCTAGTTTATTTGAAAGCTTAGATAAAATTAATATTTTTCAAAATAATAAAGCTTACTACTACTGACATAAGGAGAAAAACAATGCATGCATAAAAAGAAAATATTTCTGAAAAGCAACTATCAAGACAGGTTGATTGATAGTTAGGTGTAATTAAGTATTCACAGGTAATTCCAATTTTAGATAAAATATTCTAGAGAATATGAATGAAAATAAATACTAAATATATATTATGACGCCAGTAAAAATGTTGGCAGGCTTCCCTGATGGCTCAGATGGTAAAGAATCTGCCTGCAAAGTAGGAGATCCAGGCTTGATTTCTGGGTTGGGAAGATCCCCTAAAAAGGACACCAAAATTATACCTAATATGAGGAAAAATAAATTTATGTACATAGAAGTAAAATTATCAGATTGTATGTAGCAATATATGAGATAATATATCATGATTGCATTTCTGTAAAGCATATATCATAAACTTATAAAATAAAAATAATTGATTAATTTAAATGTTTTATTAAAATATTTTTAATACTAAGCTTGTATTTCCTAGCAGGAAATGAAAATGACCACTCTAGATCGGTTATGCAGGGAACCTCTAGAGCAATAAATTTTTATTTCTCATGATAGGTGGGAAATTCACTAATGTCATTTCATAGTTATATATCAAACTGGTCATAGGCATTTACTACTCAATTTTTGTAAATCTAATTGGAAGCAAGACTTGAAGATTCATGGATTGATGGTGAGGAAACCAGATTTCCAGGCTGTGCCTTACTAGCTGTGAACATCTATTTCAGTCATTGGAAGTTTATCTAGGATATTAACTATTTTATTTTGGAGTCACCAAAAAAAATATATAATATTAGGTGGCCACCTGATGTGAAGAGCTGACTCATTTGAAAAGACCCCAATTCTGGGAAAGATTGAGGGCAGGAGAAGGGGACAACAGAGGATGAGATGATTGGATAGCATCACTGACTCAGTGGACATGAGTTTGGGCAAGCTCTGGGAGTTGGTTATGGACAGAGAGGCCTGGTGTGCTGCAGTTCATGGGGTTGAAAAGAGTTGGACACAACTGAGGGACTGAACTGAAGAGGATCAAGAAAGAAAAAAGGTGTTCATTTCAAGGTATCTAAAATATTTTGGTTGCTTTTGTGAAAAGGAAAATTTAAGATCTTTTTCTACATTGTTGCTTTTTAACTGCTATTTTTAATATGGGCAGTGAGGTGGTGGTGGTTTAGTCACTAAATTGTGTGTGACTCTTGTAACCCTATGGTTGTCTGGGAAATCCCATGGACAAATGAGTCTGGTGGGCTACAATTCAAGGGCAGTAAGGAGTAACATTCTAAAAATACCCATTCACCTCTCACTGGCCAGTTTCAAAGCATTTCCTTAACTCCCATTGTTAAAGGATAAGGTCCACATACTTAACTGAATAAAGTCTTGATAAAGTTCTAATCCATCTTTCAGGTCTCTCCCTTTAATCTCCTTTTTGAAACCTGCTCCCTTCAGACTGACTTCTTGCTTAGTTATGTCCAACTCTTCCTGACCCCATGGATTGCAGCACGCCAGACTTCTCCATCCTTCACTATCTCCTGGAGTTTGCTCAAACTCATGTCCGTTGAAGGGTGATGACATCCAACCATTTCATGCACTATCATCCCCTTCCTTGCTTCTACTCAGTCACTCAGTCTTACGTAACTCTTTGCAACCCCATGGGTTTCATCCCCACCAGGCTCCTCTGTCAATGGGGTTTCATAGGCCAGAATCCTGGAGTGGGTTGCCATTTTCTACTCCAGGAGATCTTCACAACCCAGGGATGGAGCCCACATGGCTTATGTCTCCTGCATTTAGCACTAGCCACCTGGGAAGCTAGACTTAGTGTTTCTCAAATGACTATTTGATTTTCCTACCTTCTGGTATTTTAGTCATAAATATGGAATGCAGAAGGCATTTTGCTAATCTCCATGCACTGAAATACCACAAACTCTTGAGGATACAACTGAAATCACTATTTGGATTGCAGGGATCCTCTATGTTGAACTTTTCTGGAATATATTTCTCTCTTTTCTAAACTGCTAGATAGTTGTAGGGCATGTGTACAAGGTAATCAAGTGGAATTCCTGAAGTGAGGGAAGAAATCTTCTATTTTAGTTAGAGTCTAACAAAACCAGAAACAGTTAATGTATGGATTAATTACAGTGGCATAAGTATACAATTTATGAACTAAGTCACATTTATGAGTATGATTTATTTTTTTAATTATAGGGGAGGAAGATTAATGTATAAGACTCAAGACTTATCCTCATCACAATTTGTTAAGGTAAGGTTTGTCTTTTTAAAAAATAGTAATGTTAGAAACTGCTTCATAGGTTAGTATGAAGAGCAAATAAATAATATAATGAAAAATTTTCATACATATAATAGGACTAAAATTGTATATGGCCTGTAGTTCTGTGTGATCTAGTTATTTTTAACTATACCATTTTTTACAAAAAGAAATTAAAGGCTTATTTTAATAGAAAACTGTCCACTTCTATTTAGTTATTAATTCTTATAGCCAAGCATTTACTCCCTAAGCAAAAAATATATATGTCAAATAAATAGTGGGACAACAAAGTAAAACAAAACAAAGCATTTTCTTGACTTTCCAATGCACATACTCATTTCTTATCCTTCTTATTATTTATGTTCTTTATTACTCACAGAATCACAAGAGTTTATGTGTGTTATATTCACAGCTGTATCTTCAACACCTATGAGGGAGTCTAGCACATTAAAAAAACTCAGTAAACATTTGTTTAATCTATGTTAAAAATAATAGCAACAAAATAGTATCTTTCATATAAATTTAATAGTTCATCTCTGATACAAAGTCAATATATGTCTCAGAATAAAACCCTTTATATTCCAGAATTTGTGGGGCCTTACATCGTGTTTTGCTTCTCCTTTTTCATTTAACAAAATACAATTTCATATATCAAGTTTCTTTTCTATTCCGGCTTCCTATTGTATCATATTTATATGCAAACAACCAAACAAGAATTAACAAACATGTGAGTAAAATTTGCTACAAGAAAGAAAGACCAACATAAAACACTTCAGAAGAAACAGAAAAAATTGAGAGAACTGAAAATTAATTTTTAGAGTTTGGAATTTTGCTTGCAAAGAATTTAGAAAAAAACATAGAATCTTATTGCATAAGACAAAAATGCAATACTAATAAAAAAGAGGATAAAAAAAAGAGTTCTTGTAAATGTAAGTTTAGTTATGATCACAAGTATAGGCATAAGAATTCTAAGTAGTAAATTTGGGAATATTTCCCCAGAGTAAAAGAAATATCCAGGAAACAAAAATATAGAGGGATAGATAATAAAACGAACATTAATTCAGAGTGCCCAAAATCATATTTATGGGAGTTTCAGAAAGAAGAAACAAAGGTAACAATGAGGAAAAATTTGTCAAAGAAACAATATGAAATGATTTTCCAAATTAAAATTTATGTATATAATCTAAAAATTGAAAAACCTTACCAATTTCCAAATAAGGCAAATAATAAAAGTGCTATATTCCAAACTTAGATATGTGTTGAAAATTTTCTCCCTATGGAGGAAAACAGAGAAGGTCTTAAGAAAAACAAAATGAAGACAGTAGTCAGATATTTGATTGACTACTTTGATTGCCATAAGAAATAGGAGAATTCCATTATGATTTTGAGAAGAAACATTTTAATTCTGAAATTGGTTACCCAAGTGAAATGATCAGTGTGAAAGCAACAAAATGACTTTAACCAAGAAGCAAAATGTCAGAAAATTTACCTAACAAACAAAATTGCTTAGAAAGTCATAGAAGAAGAATATAAATCAAGAAAAAAGATAATAAGTGATACAGTAAAGAATAATTCAGACACAGGATAAGTGAGAACACAAGATGCCATCTGCACAGATGGCATTAATAGCAGTACATCCAGACACACTGAGAGAAACTTCCAACAGGATATCTTGGGAAGAAAAAATTTATATATTAAATAAGCTAGAGAGGATGTATAAGAAATTTGAAGAATTTTGGGTTATGATTAGGAAACAATGGGAAAAGAAAAAAAAGAGTCAATAATTGTGCTAGGAGAAAATACAAAATAACTACACAAAGAATGATAGATAAATTTAGTGTTCTACTTGACTGTAGTGAACAGTGTTAGTAGATTTAGAAAATATAATTATTGATTTTTCCACTTAAATTCAAAATATAGATGAAACATAACATAATTAACTGTGGTTACAAGCAGTATATAGATATAATTGACCTTGAAATATGAAAATAGCTATACAGTTTTATAGAAACGAGGAGGCTTAAAGCCAGACAGAATGAGAGGTCTCAGAAAAGATAATACCACAACTGATCTCTTTGCTTAAAAACTGGGGGTTGGAGGAATACCAAATATGGATGAACGAACCAGATGTAAGGCTGTAAGTGCATTACTGAGAGATGCATAATACTGTTAACTGTGCTAGTCTACTGAACAGAAATCCAGAATATTTTTGGCTGCACACTATTGATGCTTCTTCTCTCTCACATCCACTAAATCCCGAGGACAATGATCCAGGATGAGTTTGTGTGACTGAGCAAACACGCACACTCAGTTAGTGTGGATCAAAATGTCCTTCCTTCTCTCTGTTCTGCCCTTCTTAGGACTATCCTCAGGACTACTTTAAGGCTAGTCACAGGATGACACTCACTCTCTAGCATTCAGCTGAGCCTAGAGTAGGAGGGAGGAATGCAGTAAAACGGGTATCTGCCTTTCAGTTGCCCGCCTCACATAAGAGACTGCCTTGAGCTCTATGTGACAATTTCAGCTCACATTTCTTTACCCTTCATCAAGCTGAAAATTCATTTTTTTGCCAGATCACATTACTACTTTAGTTTATTTATTTTTAGGGAAGAAATAAAAATTGATGTTGGTTATGAAACTAGTCATATCAGCAACATGACGATAATCAATATATTAAAAAAAGCTAAGATTTTAGCAATATTGGGAAAGGAAAAACAAAACAAACAAAACCTCTCAGTCATCATTGTAGGAGGTCAGTAGTTGTAAGAAGATAGATCAGTTTACATTAATACAAGTCCATTGTTTAAGAATGATGGTTTATTTTACTTCAGTAATTATAAAAGCAATTATCTGGGAAATAATTGTCTCTGGGAAACAGCCTTGGAAATACAGAGACAAAACTTGTCCCTTTAAATTATAGATTTACTGTATTATTTTACTTTTAAACATTGACATATTTTACTTATAATTTAGATATAAGATAATGATTTCATTGATTATATCTTTGTACTTCAAAAATACTCTTCTTACACACTGTAGAATTTCGTGGTAAATATTTCTGATAGCACAGATGAGTTTAGGGAAAATTGCAAATTATCAAATTCTTTGAAATATAAATCATTTTCAAGAACAAAGTCTGTCTTTTCATTTATTTCAGTTTCTTTCTTATGGCCAGAACATAGTTGTACTTGAATTTGATACTAGTTATGTTATATCATTGTTGAAAGTACAAAACTAACCCTTTTATCACATCTTATAGGAGCAGTACAATATATATATATATATATAGTACCAATATTGATGCTCATATTAATTGTATAAATAGGATGTTAGTGGATGCTCTTGGGTTTTCTAAGGATGCATATGTAGTCAGACTGAAAGAGAAGAAAGTGGAGAAAACCACTAGACCATTCAGGTATGATCTAAATCAAATCTCTTATGACTATACAGAAGTGGGAAATATATTTAAGGGACTAGATTGGATAGACAGAATGCCTGATGAACTATGGACGGAGGTTCCTGACACTGTACAGGAGACAGAAATCAAGCATCCCCCAAAAAAAGAAATTCAAAAAAGCAAAATGGTTCTCTGAGGAGGCCTTACAAATACCTGTGAAAAGAAGGGAAATAAAGTAAAAAGGCCACTAATCTTGTAAATATCTCCTAGAATGGCAAGCTTCAGGCAGGGGATGTGTTCTTTTCTTTTTTCCTGCCATTCAAGGGTGGACTGGGTCTTGAACAAAGGCACTTTTGTTTAACAGTCAGGCAGAGGGGCAGGATTTTCTGAGTCAGGCCATTATGTATGATTATAATAACAAAAGCAAGTCAAAGAAACAGTTCCAACATGGATTCAGAATTGCTCTTCCCTGCAATTATTCCCCACTGTCAATGTCCATTCCACAGTCTTTTGGTAAATAAAAAGGGAGACAACCTTTCTAACTGCTCATCAGATGTATCTTTCTGGGAGTAGCCACCATCAGTGCCAGTGCAAAGGTTGAGATTTGTTTTCCTTTGTCCCCCTGACAAGTGTCTACTTTACACCTGTATACTTAAAAGATATTTATAATCTGAAAATTAAGAGTTCTGTTTTATTCAGCAGGACTTTTTTTTTTTTTTTTAAGGTCTCTAAATCCAGGAGTCAGTATCTCATGTTAAGGAATTAGTACTTTTCTATGTATGGGAAGATGCAAGAGTCAGGTTTGTTAAAACCCTTTCCTTGATATGACCTCTGTTATCTGGGGCCTGTAATCCTATGTATTCATATCCCAAGTTTTGTCAGGGCTCACCATAGGGAGTAGCTCATATTAGAGGCCTGCTATCACTGATTAAATTTCTCAGGTCCTTCTTTCATGGTCAGGAATCTGACTAATATTTGGGAGACATTTTGTGATCAACTTTTGTCCCATGGTGCTGGCAGGCTCATCCCAGGTCAGGTGGAAAATCTATATTTTCAGGTGGAAAAATATACCACTCCAAGTGTTAAATTTTGGACTTGGCCCCATCAATAAAGATTCTCTGGATCTTCTGATTATGATCCAGGAGACATTTTCTCTTGTTGCCTCTTCCTGTACCTAGAATCACATTATTACAATAATTTTATGTTATAAATGTGACCTATTTCCTTAAGCTCTTTAGCCATAGAAGTTTTGTTGGAAACTTGGTTATACACAGGATACTGTAAGAAACAACAATCTCATAGAGGATATTAAGTAATGAAGACAGTAACATTGACAGTGACATAGTGCAGGAGAGAGACCCAAAGCTTAATTTCAAAACAAAGAAGAAATTAAAACATTGATTAATATAATTAGTTGTAATCCAGTTGCAATGATCTAGTGACCAAAGAGACATAACTGATTTAATGAGCTATCCACAGGTTTTATTGTACAGCCTGCTGCTGCTGCTGCTAAGTCGCTTCAGTTGTGTCCAACTCTGTGCGACCCCATAGATGGCAGCCCACCAGGCTCCCCCATCCCTGGGATTCTCCAGGCAAGAACAGCAGAGTGGGTTGCCATTTCTTTCTCCAATGCTTGAAAGTGAAGTCGCTCAGTTGTGTCCAACTCTTAGTGACCCCATGAACTGCAGCCTACCAGGCTCTTCCATCCATGGGATTTTCCAGACAATAGTACTGGAGTGGGGTGCCTATGCACAACTTATTCCTGACTTAACCTTAGAGATAAGCATATGTCACTGACAGGATCAACATAAAGAAAAAAAGATAAATGTTTTAATTCTGCTTACAAAAGGTATAATTTACCAAGTTACTATACGTCATAATTAGTTTAAGGAGAAGGTCTTTCTTATACCTGGAAAACACAGTTTTAAACCAATCAACTTTTTACTTAGAACCCATAAAAATTATAACCATATTTACCAGTTTACTCAGTCCTATATAACTAATCCTTTATGTCAACAGCTTTATGAAGTCATTAGGTTTCCAATTAGATTTTTTCAGTATGTTACCCATTTCAACTTTATGATAGAAAGTGAGAAACTTGTATTTATTTAAAAATCCTTTTTATAAATCTTCTTGAAGAGGAGGCATTTTTTCAAAGGCATTAGAGTGAAACCATAACTGTTTATAATAACAAAAGATTAAAGAATGCACGTTTAAATCTGATTACAAAGCAATTGACAAAGCAACTCCATCACTGCTATGACATATAACTTTCAGATAATAACTAGAATTAAGACTAATAATATATTACCAGGACATATCAGAATTCCATATAATCTCTAGAATATCTATATCCTTTACTATATAATATAACCTGAATATTTAGTATTCATTTGATAACAATTTCTATGTAATTTAACATACCAAGTGAATCTAGTTAGTTTAATATCTCCCTTTGGGGTGTTTTAGGGGCCCTTTGAAGCATCACAAACTTAGCTAGAGGTAAAGGGAAATTTATTATAATTTCATTTGGGAAGTTTTTCCAAAAGAACATAAGAAATAGTTTTTAAAATATAACAGGAGTATAGGTCACTGTGAAACATTAGTTATTAACTTAGGCAAAGTAACAAAAGATTTCAAAGGAAAATATAGAAGAGATCACTTAAAAGGTAAAAAAAGTTAAAATCTGTTATCAAAGACAGTTTAAAGTATTCAGAAATTTTGCCTTTTCTTTTTAACAATGGGACACTAATTGTTTAACTTTTTATTTTGTATTGGGATATAGCAGTGTGGGAGACCTAGGTTTGATTCCTGAAGGAAGATCCTCCCGAAGAAGGGAATGACTACCTACTTCAGTATTCTTGCCTAGAGAATTTCCTGGACAGCAGAGCCTGGCAAGCTACAATCCATGGGGTCACAAAGAGTCCGACATGACTGAGTGACTGACACTACATTTTATCTTTGATTAACAATGTTGTGATTGTTTCAGGTAAACAGTCAAGACTCAGCCATATGTATACATGTATCCATTCTCCCCCAAACTTTCATCCCATCAGGTTGCCACATAGTACTGAGCAGAGTCCCATGTGTTACACAGTAGGTCATTATTGGTTATCCTTTTATTTATTTATTTTGTTGAAAGTAAAACAAATAAAGTTTCTCTTTATTTATAACAGGTAAAAACTGTAATACAGTCATCTAAAATACAAAAAAAAAAGCAAGTACAATTACATCCTTAACAAAAGGACAGTCAGCATGTTTTCTTCCATAGCACAGAATTTCTGGTTTGTCTCCGTGGTTGGTCCTCATCATCTGGTACATTTTCCTCCCAGGAATTTCCTTTTCAAAGGGAAGACGGTCTTCAGGGCAAAAAATGTTTATCAGACTTTAATTCCAGTAGTATATATTTTATTCACTTATAGATCCATAACCACCCCACCCCACGTGATCTTGCTCCAGCCTTCCTCGAATTCCTATTGACATCAGTCGTTTATTACAATTCTCCCCCACCATTTATTATAACCCCCCAAGTTGTATTTACAGTTAAGAAGAATCTGTAAATGGCACAAATTGACTCAGGTGTCAGTGCAGAGAAGTCACATGATCCTCTGAAATACTGAAGTACTTTTCTCCAGCTTTTGGGAAACAATTATATGTTCATTTAAAACACAGAGAACATTCCTTAGATAAACATAACTCCTGAAGCTCATCTAGCAAGACAAATTGCTCTGTATTTCTCAGCACAATAAAATGTATCTTTGGAAAATGAGAAGAACCAAAAGTATTTAAAACAATAACAGAACACCACACATAAAAATCACACAACAGATTGACTGATACATTGAAATTCTGTCAAAATCTATTCTCAGTGAGGCTTTTCATTTCAAATAGGCCAGAAAAAAAAAAAAAAATGGTCCTAAAAGGTATATTTTATACATATGACGGTTCATCCTCCAAAGAGCTGTTTTTTTCACTTGAAGTTTCTAAATAACATTTAGAAAAAGAATTATTATAAGAAGGATTATCAAGCTCAGTCAATTTATTATGAGAGGTTATCAACAATTGCTTTGAATACTCCAATGTCAAGAGTGGGAAGCCAGTAATAGATTTGGCAGTTCAATATGTGACACTATTATATTCTTAAGTAAAATCATGTATTTCCCCTAGAACTTATTTAATTATCCCTTTAAAAAAATCCATGGAACTTGTTACATATTGACTATTTCTCTACTTCTCTTTCAAATCTTCCCTCATATCTTCACCAAGCTTCTGCTTAATCTCTGAGAACATCTACCTTGACTTGCTGCTCAAGAATTTTCCTCAGCCCACTTAGAAAGGCTGACACAATTCACTCCAAACCCTTCAGTGTCAAAGAAAGCTCCACAGATACCTCACATGTGGGTGTGGGGGAGTGATGGCTGGGAAGTAGTCTTAGGGAATTATCAACATGAATTGCTCAAAGAAGCCAGGAGAACAGTCACCAGGATAAGAAGAAACCTGCTCAATTTCTCTTGTAGTCTTTCGAGTCATTTAAACATGGAGTTCTTTTATTTTTGAACTTCATGAATAGCTCAATGAGAGCTCAACAAGAGAACACCCATAGAAACTGCAGTTTTTTTGATAACATTAACTTCTCACATCCACTTTCTACTAGAGGAATAATACTTTTAGAACTGGTTTTTGCCTTATGGTCTCCTTTACTGCACTTTGCTTTCTAGCTATCATATGTCATTTCTGTAAGTGAAAAAAGAAAGAAGTTATACTAAAACAACTAAAATAGAAATGCTAGCTTTAAATTCTGACTTGAATACTTTGGCCTCAATTATAATAGAACGCATATTGGAGACCACCTATGAGCAAGTAGAGGAATCCTATGTGTCCTTTCTTAAAAGCCTTTACACATTTGTGGTACAGTGATCTGAATTCCTTTGTCACCATTATAAAACTTTAATTTCATGTACTTCATTTGATATAACCAAACCATCCTATATACTTCATAGAATAACCTTTGAAAAGAAGCAGGAGCCATGCTTTAGAGGATGAACTTTTTCTTAAAAGGTACTCTAGAAGAGAAAGTTTTATTTATTTTACTTTTTAATTAATTTTATTATTGTTATTTTTCAGTCATGCAACACAGCTTGTGGGATCTTAGCTCCCTGACCAGGGATTGAGCCTGCACCCTTGGCATTGAAAGTATGGAGTCTTAACCACTGGACCACCAGAAAATTCCCAAGTCAGCCATACTTATGAATGAAATGTCTTTTACATGACTTTTTGTAAATGATCATTTAATGAATTTTGCAATGTAATTTTCGTTTCTTCTTTGAAAGTAACTTGCCCACCTAATACTTTTTTTGTTGTTTTCAGGCGATTTTTTCTCTACACAAACGTAATTAAGGACGTTGCACCAACTTACTCTTACCTCCTTCTTGTTCACTGAGTTTAAAATGGGTATATGCAAGAATGCCAAATAATGTACATAACATGCCAAGACCCTGATTAATTGACAGTGGATCCTTACATAAAACATATCCTCCAAATAAAGTAATGCAGAACTTGAAGTGTCCAAACATGTTATAGGTGACTGGTGAAGTGTTCCCAATGATCCAATAAATCGACAAGTTCACCATGAAAGCTATTACTCCAGAGAGCAGGACTATCAGCACAGCAGAGACTGACCAGGGACCAAATATTCCTCCTTCTGCAAACACTGGATCAAAGAAGGGCACAGTAACCAGCAACATGGCAGATGACCTCGGGGCCTGGTAGTACAGCAGCTGCATCGAGTTTACTTGCAATTCATGCTGTTTGGCTCCTACCCACACTTGATAAAGGGATGTAACTAAAACACCAAGAGCAGCAAACACCGTTCCAAGGAAATTAAACTTCACATCGTAATAAGAATTTAAGATGACACCTAAAGTTATAGGAATCAGCGTGAGCCGTATTTTGGTGGAGAAGGTTTTCTTGTAGCAGAGGGTCTGGATGACTATGATTACTGGCGTGGTCATGGCCTTGGCCAGCTGATAGGTGCCTATGGTGTTATTCTGCAAAGATAAGTTGGTGAAGACCACGAAGCCACAGAAGCTGAAGGCCAGGAGAAGGAGCTTGGAAGGCGGCAGACTTTTGGAGGCAAAGATGTCCAGCTTCTGGCAGACGTACAAGCCCAGCCAAGTGACCACGAAGTGCACCAGGGTCAGGCTCATGTTGGGGAAGCCGTAGTGGACATAGATCCACTTGTTAAGGAACACAATGCAGATGGACACCAGCAGGTTGAGCAGAAGCCCGGCAGTGATGTGCCCGTTGCCCCGTACCCGATCCGCCAGCGATCCCATGCCTCTCGCGTAGCCCGGGGCCGTCCGCCTCGGAAAGGGGCGCCCGGCCTGTCTCCGGCTGCCGTTTGCCTCCTTCTCTGCCGCCGCGTTCTCGCAGCCGCCGGCTTCACAGTCCGGCTGCGGAGAGACATTCAACCTTCGGGTCCCAGCAGACTAGCAGCCTCACGGAGGCACACATGCTCTGCCGCCGCCCATTCAGCCCGCGACTACACTGCAGCACGTCCCGCCTATTGGTTATCCTTTTAAATATGGCTGTGTGTCTTTGTTCGCCCCCAAATTCCTAACTATCCTTTCCCCTTGGCAACTATAATTTCATTCTCTTAGTCTGTCTCTTTCTGCTTTGTAAATAAGTACATTTGTACAATTTCTTTTTTTTAGATTCCATGTATAAGGGATCTCATACAATATTTCTCCTTCTCTGACTCCATATCCTCTCAGCATTTATTATTTGTGTATTTTTTTGATGATAGCCATTCTACCTGGTGCAAGGTGATATCTCATTGCAGTTTTGATCTGCATGTCTCTAATAAATAACAATGATGCACATCTTTTCATGTGCCTCTTGGTCATCTGTATGTCTTCTTTGGAGAAATATTTATTTAAGTCTGCTGCCGATTTTTTGAGTGGGTTTTTTTGTTTTGATGCTGTTAAGCATCATGATCTGTTTGTAAGTTTTGAAGACTAATCCCTTACAAGCACATCATTTGCAAATATTTTCTCCCAATCTGTAGATTGTCTTTTTGAGAAAATTTGTCTTTTTTAACAGAGGGAAAAGACAAATTTGAATTTTGCACCAGCTTACTTTCAAGGATCATTTACTCAATTAAATTTATTTTAACCTTAGTAAATCCTAACCTACTAATATAACGCCCCACTTTTTGGGGGCCCCATTTTCCATAAACTTTTCATCACTTATTTTAGCATAATTTTAACTTTAACTTTTTAGATGTAGAACATCTGGAGAGAAAAGTTCACCCAAAACTCTTACCTTCTTTGCATTTTCGTTCCTTAAACGTTTCTTCTTATCAAGATACTATCCTTGCTGACAAACAAAAAATAAATATTGCTATCAAGTATTAACTTAATGTTAAATATTACCCAGATCATGGGAACCTGAATCTCTTTTAGCTTAATTTCTGTTGTATTTAGAATTGTTTGGTTTATAGGCTCTTACTTTTATTTAAGCCAATTAAATAGAGCTCTTTTACAAATCAACCTCAGCAATGTTATCTAAAGGCAAAGACACATACAAACAAACAGTGAGACTTCGTTTGTTTTCAGTTCAAGATTTCAACCTGAGTCAGACAGGTAGTGTAAAATCCTGAAGCTTACAAAATAGGTTGGATTAGAATTGGGTTTCTCACAGATGGAACAAGTCATGCTCACTGGGCTACATGGCTAAATATTTGCAGAAAAGACATTAAGGATTTATTTATACCCTGGCAAGCCAACATCTAAATTACTTTATTCTCTTTAAAATCTGAATTTTAAAAGGATGACAGAGATGATGGTTTCAGAGAAGACTAGATAGGATATTTGCATCTCAAAAATACAGGTAAATTTTCCATAGGATGACTTTATTTCCCCTTTGTTTAATACTGCAGCTTCTCAGATGGCATAGTTGATGAAACAAACAAACAAAAAAACCACCTGCCAACTCAGGAAGATGCAAGAGATGCAGGTTCGATCAATGGGTCAGGAGGTTCCCTTGGAGTAGAAAATGGCAACCTGGAAAATGCCATGAACAGAGGAGCCTATCTATGGACTGGACTACATTTCGTGGGATCACAAAGAGTCGAACACAACTAAGCATGGACAACAGCAGCAATTTACTTTAATACTTACAAATTGTTTAAAATAAACAGAGGTTTGCGGAGTGGTAAAAGGATTGATAGGCTTCAGATTATTTTGGAAATATACTTCCCCTCCTGTAAAGACTACACTGGTAAAATAAGAGGACTTCGTTTTGTTTTTTGAAAGCACTGGGTGGCTACCTCAATGATATTGAAGAACTGACATGCCCAGTTACCTACATTGAAAAGTTTTACTTTTCCTCATTTAGCTTAGGAGAGAAAACTTCTTCCAAAATTCCTATTAGGTTCTCAATATCAGCTATAATTAGTTTGTTATGGTTGTTGCTGAGTTGCTAAGTCATCTTTGACTCTTTGCCACCCCATGGACTGCAGCTCACTAGGCTTTCCTGTCCTTCACTATCTCCTGAAGTTTGCTAAAACTTATGTCAATAGAGTAGGTGAGGCTATCTAACCCTCTCATCCTGTGCCACCCTCTTCTCCTTTTGCCTTCAATCTTTCCCAGTATCAGGGTCTTTTCCAATGACTCAGCTGTTCACATTGGGTGGCCAAAGTACTGGAGCTTCAACTTCAGCATTAACCCTTCCAATGAATATTCAGTGTTGATTTCCTTTAGGATTAGCTAGCTTGATCTCCTTGCAGTCCAAGGGACTCTGCAGAGTCTTCTCTAGCATCACAATTCAAAAGCATCTGTTCTTCAGTGCTCAGCCTTCTTTATGGTCCAACTCTCTTATCATGACTACTGGAAAAGCCATTGCTTTGACTATATAGAACTTTGTTGGCAAAATGATGTCTCTGCTTTTTAATATGCTGTCTAGGTTTGTCATAATTTAACTTCCAAGGAGCAAGTATCTTTTAATTTCATGGCTGAAGTCTCAATCCACAAAGGTTTCAGAGACCAAGAAAATAAAATCTCTCAGTTTCCACTTTTTCTGTTTCTATTTGCTGTGAAGTTATTGGACCAGATGCCATGATCTTAGTTTTTTGAATGTTGATTTTTAAGCCAGTTTTTTTTTTTTTCTTTTTCCAATCTGCTCTTTCGCCCTCAACAAGAAGCTCTTTAATTCCTGCTCACTTTTTTGCCATTAGAGTGGTATCATCTGCATATCTGAGGTTGTTGATATTTCTCTAGGAAATCTTGACTCCAATTTGTGCTTCATCCAGCCTGGCATTTCACATGATGTACTCTGCATATCAGAGAAGGCAATGGCACCCCACTCCAGTACTCTTGCCTGGACACTCCCATGGACGGTGGAGTCTGGTAGGCTGCAGTCCATGGGGTCGAAAAGAGTCGGACATGACTGAGCAACTTCACTTTCACTTTTCACTTTCATGCACTGGAGAAGGAAATGGCAACCCACTCCAGTGTTCTTGCTTGGAGAATCTCAGGGACAGCGGAGCCTGGTGGGCTTCCATCTATGGGGTCGCACAGAGTCGGACACGAATGAAGCGACTTAGCAGCAACAGCAGCAGCAGCAGACTCTGCATATACATTAAATAAACAAGGTGACAATATATAACCTTGATGTACTCCTTTCACAATTTCGAACCAGTCCATTGTTCCGCATCAAGTTCTAATTGTTGCCTCTTTACCTGCATACGGGTTTTAAAGGAGGAAGATAGGGTGGTCTGGTATTCCCATCTCTTTAAGTATTTTTTACATGTTATTGTGATCCACACAATCAAAGGATTTAGCATAGTCAATGAAGCAGAAGTAGATGTTTTCATGGAATTCCTTTGTTTTTTCTATGATCCAACAGATGTTGGCAATTTTATCTCTGGTTCATCTGCCTTTTCTAAATCCAGCTTGTACACATAGAAGTTCTCTATTCATATAGAGTTGAAGCTTAGCTAGAAGGATTTTGAGCATTACCTTGCCAACATGTGAAATGGTTAATTTAGTCAGACCCATGGCCTCCCATTTTGGTAATCTATTTAGAAACACTTTTGAGGCAACTAATCATTTAAAATTCTCCAAGAGCACCTTATAAATGGAGTTTTCCTTCACAGGGGAGCTCCTCAAGTTAAAGCTGAAGCTCTCCAAATCAGAAAAGGCTCCCCTAAAAGGCCCTGGTGGGACTCTGACGTCAAACTGTTCTGAGGAAGAGGTTACTTGAGCATTTAATTTGCAAAGGAGAGTGGTTTGTATTAGAAAGTCAATAAACTTGTTCCCTACTGCCACAGTTACCATGGGCTCTTGTGGGTAAATTAGAATTGGACATCTCAAGTCCAAGAGAGTCCATGGGCCTCTTCCTTTATTATCAGGTGTCCCTCTTCTTTGCAAAATGCTTTTAACCGCAAGATCATATAACAATTGTAAGCCATTCAGGGGCCTTTGCTCTTCTAATCTTAACATATTTAATATACACTCCAAGAGCTTTTCTTGTGTTAGATGAAGTACTTCCCATTTCTATAAATGTGATAACACCAAAACACAAAGATGTAGGCAAATTACAAAAAAAAGGGCACAGTAAATTCCATTACTGAGTCACAGAAGAACCAGTTCCCAATTCAGGTAAATTAAATTACCCTAAAAAACAAATGAACTAATTACAACTAGGAGAGGCTTATGCCCACAGGAACTAGCTCTCTCAATGAATCAATTTCGACTCAGGTAGAATCCAACAACAATTCTCCTCTCCAACAAGTTACCCCAAACAAATTGGCTTGTTCTCTAAAGTAAAAGCCCAAGTTGGAGGGAAGGGGATGATTTTCCTGTGTGCACAATGGAGCAACTTACCCTACGAAATTGAATCCGTGGATTCATAAAAATTTGTTGGCTCCTTGCTTCGACTGCCAAGTGCTGGGGAAGCCTTTGCCACTTTAGGGAATTTTGACAGAAAGATTCTCAGGACAAATGGTAGGGTAGCTGCCGTGGCCTTGGCTCAATATTCCCTGGCTGGGGCTGGTTAGCCACAAGCAGCAAGGTTTCAGGCTGACTAAGCCGAATTTGTTATTCTGAGCTCACTCAGCTCTATGCAAGTCAGACCAATAAATCTCCAAGACATGAGGTATTTGGGCAAGGAGTATGACTATTAGGAAAGCTGACTGACCAAGAAGATGGCCAACTAATGTCTCAAAATAATCATCTTATTGGGATCTGAATGCCAGACTCTTTTAAAGAACAGAGATGGGTGGGGTGGGGTGAAGAAACAAAGTAAAAAGGGAATTAATCTTGTTAATATCTCCTAGAATGGCAAGCCTTAGGCTGGGGATGTGTTCATTTCTTTCTTCCTGCCATCCACAGGTCGACAGGGTCTTAAACAAAGGCACTTTGGTTTAATAGTCAAGCAGACAGACAGGGTTTTCTGAGGCAGGCCAATATGTATGATTATAATATCAAAAGCAATGAAAAACAAGTCAAAGAAATAGTTCCAACATGGGGTGAAAATTGATTCTTCCTTGCAACAACCTCATAGCTGATACCCAAATTAAGGTACTGATGAGGACCTTTCAAAGGTGAACCCATCTACTTATAAAATGTTGCATTGTTCTGGAATTATGGATGATCCAAATCTAATAATGCTGCCCTTCACTCAACAAATAAGGATTCATGGTCCCTAGTGTGTCAAGTCAGTGAACTGTGAACTCAACAACCTAGCCCTGCCTACATGGAAGTTAAAGATACCTTTAATTCCTGTATTGCATTTTATTATATCTGCTGGGTAATATTTTTAATTTTAATTTTTAATTAATTTTTAAATTTTGTAATATTATATTTAAATATAATTTATTATATAGTGCAGGTAATCTATCTGTCTGATTTTATTTATTTTTTACCCATTTCTATGGCCTTCAGAGAAGGCTAAATTCAAAGGAGTGACTTCCTGAAGTCTCTACGCATCTTATTTCTTTAAAAAAAATTATTTCTATTTAACTGGAGAATAATTGCTTTACAATATTGGTTCATTTCTGCCACATATAAAAATGAGTCAGCCATAGGTATACATATACCCTCTCCCTTTTGAACCTCCCTCCCACCTCCTGCACCTTCAGGTTGTCACAGAACACTAGATTTAAGTTGCCTATATCATATAGCAAATTTCCAGTGGCTATCTAATTTATCTTCTTTCTGATTCTTATCTTGAATTGACTCCCAGAGAATTTGCCTTGTATATTGTTGTTGTTCAGTCACTAAGTCATATCCAACTCTTTGTAACCTTAGGGACTGCAGCAGGCCAGGCTTCTCTGTCCTCCACTGGCTCCCGGAGTTTGCTCAAATTCATGTCCAGTGAGCCAGTGATGCTATCTGTCAGTGAGTCAGTGATAGCATCAGGGGATGCTATCTCATCCTCTGCCTTTTATACCTACTATATCACTCCTGTTTCCCTGGTTTGCAGGTCCTTCTGGCACTTTGTTCATTTTTTTTCCCCCTTGAATCTTTTGGTTTCTACTTTGCCCAATTGTGTTCCTCTTGTCCAGGTTCCTCAGATAGCCTCCGTGCATGAAATTTGTGTTATTACTGACTGGTTTGGGTATTGTTGGGGCAAGAGATCAGACAGCTGTCATGAAATTCCTTTAATGTGACATTCTTGAGCTTACAGAGCTCTGGGCACAGAAGTCTGCACTTTCGCTTTGTATTTTGCTCCATGCACTAATCTCCAGAATAAACTATGCCATGTATAATTACTCAATAAAAATTCCAGACACTGTGTGACTTAGAGAGTTTGTGTCTTTGTTGAGGCTTTTGAAAGATGAATTCAGAACAAGAAAAATGTGTGACTCTCTACTTATTCCATGTTTTCTTTTTGCTCTGAATTATGTTAGGCACTGTAATTATTCCATTTGATAATATCCACATCATATGCTTATCTATTTAATATACTGTATTTTATATCTCACCCAAAATAGTATCAAATATGTTTATATTTGATACTCTTAAAATTTCACAGTGGTCTTTGAACCAAAGATGTATTGGTTTAACAGTGAAGGGCTGTGGGAAAATGTCATGTTTGGATTTCTTGCATTTTTATGAATAGAAAAGGCACTCATTATTTCAAGATAATTCCTGATTGTCCTGTGCTTTAAAGGTGTGAAGGTAACTGTGAACTTGATTGTTTTAAAGAGAGACTATACTTTGAGCTATCCGTGATTACCCAGGCTCAGAACACATCACAGTGTGGCTACGTTTGAATGCCTAGCACCAAAACACTCCACTGCAGATCAAAGTCAGAGGGTCTAAATTTTTAAATCAACTTGGTAAGTATGCAGCCTAATGAACTCTGTTGTTTCATTCCTATAAATATTTTACTGCTCCTTCACTGTGACCATATTCTGTTCTTTCTTGATTTATTAATTTCTATCTATCCTAATTTCTTTCACCAAAGACCTTAATTGACTGCCATGCTACTTTGGGAAAAACACGTACTCACCTCTCCAAAAATTCTGCTCCCTAATGCTAATTTTATCACGCTGATATAGTGGTTAGGACAATATATATTTAAATCACATGTATATATATTTAAATTAGCATGCATATGTGATTTATTTGTAGGAACACTATCATAATATCTTGCTAAGTTTGTTTTACCTGTGCAGATGTATTTTTAACTTTTATATCATGTGAGTGTTTTGAATTTCCTCACGTTTGTTATTTTTTCCTGTTTCATCTTATTATGCAATAAATTAATGCTAAAAGGCAGAAGAAAAAGGAAAGAGATTGTCTGGAAGAAGGTAAACAATAAACCTTATTTAGGCAATTTTTGCCCCTCCCAGTGTATAATAAAGTTTCGTGCTTCTGCTTAAAGGATTTCTACTCCATATCACTTTATCCCATAACTTTTTTGGTCTTTATTCATCATTTCCTTAAAGTATGCTTCCCCTTGCTTCCTGCTGTTCTTTTGGAAATTTGATTACAAAGATGATATTTCTGTTTACTCTCATAGCTAATTAGACAACAAAAATGAGGTTGAAGAAACATATATATAACTAAATTTTAAATTATAAAAAGAAATTCACCTGTTAAATCAACTCAAAAGTAATCTATTGAGCAGTTACTCCATTTCTAATTCTAGGCTGAGTACTCTATGAAATATCAAAAATTCACCAGAGAAAACCTCCTGGTTTAAAATAGTTTGCATATTTATGAAAGCATGGCATACAATGAAGTGTAAAGAATAACATATAACTGTTTAACAAATCACCAAATGCTTATACTTTGTTCCATGGGAAAATCAAATTCAATGAATAATATTTTACTAAACCTAAGTTATGATCACAGATAAGAGACGTAAAAATTTTAGATATGTTAAATATAAAAAGTGTGTATGTTGGAATTAATGAAATATGATGTATTAGTATTTGTGTTGTAAAATTTCTCAATATGTCTTTTTCAGTATATTATTGTATCAATTTAGCACATGGTCTTAAAGTTCGACTGGCATATTAATAGTTCTAAGGCACTACACACTGATATCTTTTTTCCTGCCTCCTTCTCATATATGATCTATGCAATCACAGCCCCTCAGCCTTCAAGTACATCCCAGTGTTATCACATTTGCCAGCTTCTAACACTGTTGCACTGACCAAACAACCCCCATCATCCCTAGGATATAGCAATGGTACTCGACTTGTTCTGAGTTTTCAGACATGCTAACCTAAAATCTATCTACAAAGAAACAGCAAAAGTGACTGTCTCAAAACCTGAAGTCATGTCACTTCCCTCCCTCAAAACCTGTAAGCTTTCTCATTGTTCGTAATAAACCCCAAACTGTTTACCACAATCCAGTCTACAGGAGCAATACAATATATAGTATCAATAACAATAGTCATATTAATTTTATAAACAGCATAAATTATCTCCTTCCCTGGCTTTCTCTGATCCCTCTCTTCACCTCACTTTTTATTCCACAGCTACATTAAGATGCACGTGGTTCCTTGGATATCCTGACCTCTTACGGTCCTGACATCTTTATAATCTTACAACTGCTATTCTTTCTGTCTAGAGACATCTGTCAATAAGGCAGTGTAGTAGTTAAGAATATAGATAGTGGAGTCTGGGGTCCTGGCTAAAGCCCTAGCTTTGACACTTACTTGCTAGGTGCATGACCATGGGAAATCAGTCAGCTCATCCCTGATACTCTCAGTATATCTGAAAAATGCTGATACTCTTTGCACCTACCTCTTAAAGTTGTGATAAAGATTAAATGATTTGTTTGTGTAAGGTGCTTAGAAAGTACAAAAACTAGCTATATAAAATTAGTCATGTTTATCTTATTAATTGCTAGATCTCTTCTTAAATGTCACTTCTGTAAATTACTATCTGTATTTGAGTATGCTCAGTCTCTCAGTCGTATCCAACTCTTTGCAACTCCATGGACTATAGCCCATCAGTCTCCTTTGTCCATGGGATTTTTCTTGGCAAGAATACTGGAGTGGATTACAATTTCCCTCTCCTTATTATCTGTATATCTTTTATAAAATAGAAACCTCTACTGCTTCCATTTCCTTAACTTGTTTGGCTTTTTTTCCCTTATAGTATTACAAGTAACAAAAATTATAATAGTTTTTCTTGTTTTCTTATTTACTATCTATCTTATTCTTTATAGTATACACTGCATGAACACAAAGACTTTATCATCCTTGCTTACTACTTTGCCCCTGGTTAAGGAAACATTGGCATACAATAAGTACATACTGAACATCTGTGAAAAGAAAGAGAGAAGTTGCAAGTTCTAAAATACAGCTTTAAAAATTTGATGATTTTATTTTTCTAACCAATATGCCACCACACACTGACTTTGTAAGGTGCACAAAGAATCACAAAATCCCATAATCCTAGTAACATTTTTCCTGATCTGATCAAATCCTATTTTCCATGGGAAAATCAAATTCAATGAATAGAGCAGGTGAGCCAGTGTGAAGAATCCATTTGTTTACATGATGTAGTATGAAACATCCTGAAAGTTCCACCTCAACCATGTTACCTGCAGGCTTAAAACACCCACTGTTGGCTTGAGGAACCAGCTCTCAAAATCTCTACAGCATCAGAATCTTAAGGTAGTCACTGCTTGTGGTCAGAGCCCAAGGATCCTTAAGAAGCAGAAACTTAGAAGTTGGGACTCCAAGTACTATAAACATAATACTTGAAATGATTTAGGGACATATAAAATATTATTCAAGTGTAGACTCCAAAGAAAAACTTGGATTTATTTGGACCTTTCAAATATACATAGAAAAATCAAACTATTAGTGATGCACCTCAAATAGTGGAATGCTTTATCACCTCTCCCTGCGCCTGATAATGTCAAACCTGTACCTAACTGCATTGATAGCAATTTATGGTTTTAATCCAACTTCTTCACACACAGAATTTTCCAGTATTAATTCATTAGAAAAGAAAAACAAAAAAGATAACCGCTTAGTATGGAATTCTGCATTACACATTCTGTTCATGTTCCCTGACATCACTTGCCATGCTGGACATGTTTCCCTGGACTCTCAACTGTGTATTACAACATACAGAATATTTGGATATTTGGAATTGAATCTCTGGTTTGTCAAATGTAATTTAGAGCTTGTTTGTTGGGGTCCCATTTCAGGAGCCTAATTAGAGGTGGTTCTGAAAAATAAAATTAGTTATAGCCAAAGACAAGACTGACTGGTGGCTAAGCATCATTGCTATTACCCGTGGAGCTTCCTGGTGTTTGATATGCTATCCTAACATGTATTTTTATTTTTATTGTTAATGTGCTCTTAATTAAAATGGTTTTCTCATCTTGTAATTACCTGTTTGGATAGCATGTTATTTTCTCAAGAAATGGGAAGTATTGATGTAACCTCACCATTGGAAAGTCCCGTTTCTTTATGACTGAGTAGTCCAGTTATTGAGCTAGTAAAGCTAATGTTATCCACTAACCACAAGAGCTTGTTGAGTTGGTATTGTCATAGGCTGACTCTCTTGCCCTACTCAATTAGAATGAATATATTTGGTTGTAACAGAATGAGATGAGAGTGTGTGGATGCACTTGCACACATTACAGTTTCATAACTTGGTGTGCAATTTAAAGCAGTTATCAGTAGCTATAAGATGAGCTTGGAGACTACATCATAAGTTCTCTTCATTTAGGATTCATAGCTTTAAATAAGTGCATCAGAGGGGAAAAATGAACATCCCAATTCTCCAAAGCATATGAGGTCTCAGAAGATTGATACTTTCCTTTTTCACTTGAGAATTACTCAGCCCTCAGAAGGGGAAAAAAAAAATCAATAGTTCTCCTGAGTTTCTAAGAACCTCTTGCTCTGTACTCACCTTGTAAGTTGAGCCCTTAACTGGTTGAGCTATTCCTTAAAAAATCAGAGCCAATGAGACCAATACCTGAATTTTTTATTCTACTAATTGCTTTCCTCCCACTTGAATGTGAGGTAATCAGATTCATCCTATCCTAAAGTCTTATTTACATTCCTCATCCTTGTCAACTGTCTTCAAAGCTTGTCATGAAAAAAGATTAAATGTGAGGAGAAGGCACTGTCACTTTCAATCATAGAATGCGTGAAAGGAAAATGAGAGGTAGCCTTGAGCTAATTAATTATGCCATCCAAACATTAAAAAAAAGAGTTATTGGCCCAACAAAAATGTAAGTGGGAAATAAAATAAGTTGAGACAAATGTCACTGAGCACGCATCTAACTGTGAAAAATATGGACGAACACTGAGTAGATGGGGGAAATTTACCTGAATTGTTGTAAATCAACTATACTTTAGAGAAAAAAAAAAAAAAGCAAAACTAAAAATAGAGCTACCATGTGCTGTGCTTAGTCACTCAATCATGTCTGACTTTTGTGACCTATGGATTGTAGTCTGCCAGAATCCTCTGCACATGGGATTCTCTAGGCAAGAATATTGGAGTAGGTTGTCATGCCCTCCTCCAGAAGATCTTCCCAATCCAGGGATCAACCCATGTCTCTCACATTAAAGGGGATTCTTTACCATCTGAACCACCAGGCAAGACCAGAGCTACCATATGACCCTACAATCCCACTCCTAGGCATATATCCAGAGAAAAACATGATCTGAAGGGGGTACATGCACCTATATGTTTATTGAAATACTGTTTACAATAACCAAGACATGGAAGCAATCTAAATGTCCATTAACAAAGGAATGGATAAATAAGATGTGGTACATATATACAAAGGAATATTACTCAGCCATTAAAAAGAATGAATTAAATGCCATTTGCAGCAACATGGATGGACCTAGAGAGTGTCATGCTGAGTGAAGTAAGTCAGACAGAGAAGGAGGGATATTGTATGACATCCCTTATATGTGGAATCTAAAAATAAATGATGCAAATGAACTTACTCACAAAGTGGAAAGAGACTCACAGACTTAGAGATTGAGCTTATGGTTGCCAGGAGGAAGGGACAGTTAAGGAGTTTGGGGGTAGATGTGTATACACTGCTATATTTAAAATGGATAACCAACAAGGACCCACTGTATGGAACTCTGCTCACTGTTATATGGCAGCCTGGATGGGGGGAGGAGAGTTTGAGGGAGAATGTATACATGGATCTGCATGGCTGAGTCCCTTCATTGTTCACCTGAAACTATACTCCAATACAAAATAAAAAGTTTAAAAAAACAAATAAAACTATGTTAACTCAGTATCTGAAGTACATTTAGATTGTGGTCAAGGTTCTTAAACAACCCACAATAAAGATTTTTATAAAGATAGAAAAATAGAGATTATCATACTAAGGGAAGTAAATCAGACAGAAATACAAATATTATATGATATTGATTATATATGGAGTCATACTGTAAAATAGAATACAAATAAAAATAGAAATAGAGAAGAGAGGACAGGGACAAATTAGAAATCTGGGATTAATATATATATATATATGTATATATATATATATACACACTATTATATATAAAATAGGTAATTAGCAAGGACCAATTGAATAGCCTAAGGAAATACTCAATTTCTTGTAATAACCTATAATGGAAGAGAATGTAAAAAAAAGAGCACAAGTATATATGTATAACTGAATCATTTTACTGTACATCTGAAACTAATACAACATTGTAAAACAACTGAGTGAGTCAGTGATGGTTGCTCAGTCATGTCTGACTATTTGAGACTCCATGGACTACACCTCTAATCATCGGATTCTCCAGGCAAAAATACTGGAGTGGTTTACCATTTACATCTCCAACTATATTTCAACTATAGTTATAAGTATAAAACAACTATACTTATAAGTATAAAACAAGCATATTTCATTAATTAATAGATAAATAAAAAGATTAATCATGAGGGGAAAAGAGTACAAATGCAAGATACTTAAAATACATTTGAAATTAAGAAATCAGAAACTTGAGTTAAAAAAAAAGAAAGAAAGAAAAAGATTCTGCTAATTGCCTAAGATGCTTATAATTGAATTGATTTGATTGGCACTCCTGAAACAGCATTGCTCAGCTGAGACAGATGTGAGCATGACCTCTATTTACTGTAAGCCAATCTTTATGAGACAGTTGTGTCTACCCTGCTGTTAAGGTAAGAAAAAGCTGAAATATTAAGAAACACTGAATTGCAGACAGAAGTTTCTTCTGAATTGAAAAATAGCTAAAGAAATAGTCCATCAAGTGATGGTAAAGTTTTTAAATCATTAACACAGTATATTTTATTTATCAGTTACAGATATAGATTTGATCTTGCTGTTTCAATCAATGAGAAGAAGAAAGTATTACCTGACCACATGATGATTAAATGAATCCTGCGGTTATTCCTTTATAAGCAGATTTTAGGAATCAAGAAATTAATTGAGGAAAAATACCATTAATATTTTATATAGGATCTATGCTTTTGATTGTCAACTTCAAGTTTCTGTTATCACTTTTTTATTCTGAATCTTTCACCATTTCTTAGTTATCAGTTGCATTCTGTTTTTCATTAAAGATGATGAAAGTATCTTTACTCACTCCTTTATCTTCTCTACCTTGACTGTAAACAAAACTGAGAAATAGAACTGTTGGTTTATGAGGACAAAAACATACATTCTAATTTCATTCTAAGCTCATCTATACTATCCAGCCACCAGTCTAGCCAACCTTAATAGAATAAACTGAGAGATGAACAACAACAAGAAGTATCATTTTGGATGTAGTGTGTAAAGTAAGGTGACAGTAAGTTAACAAAGTATCAAAGGAGGGAAAAGGAGAGAAGCTTTGAGAGAAACTGGTACTTCTCAAATTAAATGAGGTGAGTCTAGAAATTGTCTCTGGGCTCGACGTTGTGCTTGGTGGCAAGAAACAATTAATGCTTATTTTCTGACACCTAATAGAAGGTCCACCCTTGTCTGAAGTGGTAAATAACTATCTTAAAGTATGTGCTTGCATTATCTTTGTCCTGCATTTCAGTAGGGTTCCCATGATACCCAGTTTTTCTTGAATTGCATTCTTATTTTCAGTTTCTCTTTCTCAATTGTCCATGGAAACAAATTTCCTCATGTTTCTTTTCTATCTGCTCTCTCTCTCTCATTTCCTTATGCACATAAAAAACTGACCTGCCATATAATAGTCTTCAATAACTTCTTTTAATAAAAGTAGACTAAAGAGCTGTAAGTAAACTCAACAATACAAGTGAGTTACAAAGCAGTGTGTTTCTTTCTTACAGACAAACACAAGGCCAGTCTTGATTCTAATCACCACCTAGGGGTGCATTTTCCTTCATTTTATAATTCTGCTATCCTCAAAAGTATTGTATCTCCTGAGTAAGAAAATAAAGGATGGATGAGGCCACATTCATACCTTTTAAGCTGATGATGAACCAGAAGTTACAAATATTAAGTCTGCTTGCATCCCATTGACTAGCATTTAGTCAAATATCCCAACTAAATCTAGTGGAACTCAAGGAAATAGTGTCTTTTCCTGGGAAGTCAGATTTCCTACTGCAATTCAATTGCTATAGAACAAGGATAGAACAGCTGTATGGCCAGCCAGCAGTCTTTACCACATGTTTATTTATGTAAATAATTCTTTTTATATTAATGATGTCCTAAAACTCATGATGCATACATAGTAGATATCAATGGCTGCATTAAAAAAAAAAAGTAACCCCAAACTTAGTGGATTATTACAACAAAACTTATCAACATTTCCTGAGGAGCAGGAATCCAGGAACTGGGTGGTTCTAGTTCCAAGCTTCTCTCGAGGTTATAGTCAAGTCATTGGCTAGACCTGTAATATCTCTAAAACTTTTACTTAGGAGGCAAATACTTTTAAGATGCACTGTCACAGAGCAGTTGGATGGAGTCCTCAACTCCTCACAGGCTGTTGGATAGAATTCTCAGATCCTCTATATACTGCCTCTTCACAGAGCTCACAAAACTGTCTAAGTGGCTTCAAAACATGGCCATTCCACTCCTCAGACTAAGAGAAAGAGAGGCAGGAGGAATAGGGAGGGGGAGGAAAGCAGGGAGAAAGGGAATAAAAGGAGAATAGGAAGGAGATTGGAGGAGGGGAGGAAGAAGAGACAAAGTGCAAGAGGAAAGCTCGATGCTTTAAACACCTACTCTCAAAAAAGACACACCCTCACTTCCGCCACAGTCTATTGGTTGTCCAAATAACCTTGTATAGTTGGATACAAGATTGAGTAAAGATTATGGAAAGTAAGAGGTGGCATTATTGGGGGCTATATTAGAAGTTTATGACTACATCTTCAATGCTATAATAGTTATCTTTGCAGTCTAGAATAAGAGATTCATGAAATGGAATTCAATATAATATTCAAGCTATATTAATATTACTGGAAGCCAGAAAATTGACATTCAGATATTTTTTTTTAAATGGAGAAGAAACCGAAACACTGGATATACTTATGACATAGATAAGGGAACAATCACAGCCCTGTGAAATTCTTTTTCAACAATGCCTTCTATTTCTTGATTCCACTCCTCCGTGAAATGCTGAACGTCATCTTCCTAGTCTTTTTTGGGGTCAGTGACTGAGATGTGATAAATGAATTTGTCCTAAGTTCTTACTGTGTTCTTTCTCTAGGGACCCCCCCCCCCCAAAAAAAAATTGAAGGGGCTATTTTTGAAGAGATCTTTAAAGACTTAAATCAAATCTCATACAAATGATAGATCATGATTTTATTGTATAGTATTATTTTTTGTCTATTATTTTTTCTATTTTTGTAGTGGAAGGATCCTGTTATACTCCTCATTACAAACCAGTTTGCCTAGATTAATACTGGCTCTGTCATGGCAGAGGATCATGAGGGTCAGTTGCAATATAGTAGTAGTGCTAGCTGCTCAGTCGTGTCCAGCTCCTTGGACCACATGGACTGTAGCCTGCTAGGCTACTCTCTACATGGAATTCTCCAGACAAGAATACTGGGGTGGAGTGCCATTCCCTTCTCCAGGGAATCTTCCCTATCCAGGGATTGAACTCAGGTCTCTAGCATTACAGCCCGATTTTTTATCATCGTGGCACATGGGAAGCCCTAATATAGATTATCATTTATTTAACTAGAACAACAGGAGGTAGTATTGTTTCTACGACAGAAAACAGAACTGGAAGTCAGCTGTTTTTGGATTCTACTCCTAACTGTAGCAGAAATTGACCTGGATACTAGTTATATTATTTATGTATTTACTTGTTTCTTTATAAACTTATTTAAATTTTGGTGAATTAGTTTCCTCATCTCTAACTAAGGAATTCAGTATAACTATCTCTTAAAATGACATTTCCTCCTAAATTCCCTTCAATGGGATATGGTTTTGAGTCACTGAATTTCCATTTCATCAATGTCAAAATATGCCAAAAGATAGATTTACATTATATTGATGAACACATTACAAAATATCAGCAGACTAAGTCACATAGAAATTATTTCTATGTTCAAGATTATGCAAAATCTACACTCATTTAAAGTGTTAGTCACTCAGTTACATCCGACACTTTGCAACCGCATGGACTATAGCTTACCAGGCTCCTCTGTCCATAGAACTCTCCAGGCAACAATATTGGAGTGGGTTACCATTTCCTTCTCCAGGGGATCTTCCTGACCCAGGGATTTGGCCCAGGTCTCCTTTATTATAGATGGATTCTTTACCATCTGAGTCACCCTACATACCTCAGCAAATTCAAAGTAAGGATGAATCTTCTCTGGCCCACCTGATAAGTGGATTTACAAGGAATTCTTAAAATTCATTCTCAATAGTGTACAAATTCTGAATGACTAAATGTAAACTGAAAATAATCCAGGCCCAGAAGGGACAAGCCACTACTCCAAATAAGAATCAAGGGAAAGTATTATCTGTTTCTTATTTTCCTAAGTATACAGGAATTTGTTTATATTGTAGTACAGTCTAAGAAACTTGAAAAAATACACACAAGGTTTTTTTTCCTTTGAAACTAGCTTCCCAATACTTGATGTTATACTTGACCTTAAAATAAAAAGAGATCAAAATCAGAATAAATTTAGCTCACTGGTTTTGCCTCCCAAATACATTTCTCATCCTGTCTCTTTTCTTTGCACTCAGCTCTTCTCCATCTAACACAATATTTTTTCTCTGCACTTAGAATGGCTGCCTTTATAAATAATGATCTTTCTAAAACCATGATTCCCTTTCTACTGCTCCACTATATTTGAATTTGTAATCAAGCCATTTACCTCTACCCTCTTCATCGTGGTTACCATTCTTTAATTTCTTCCTCCCTTCTCTTTTAATTTATTTACATTTGCAATTTCATTATGAGTTGTTAAAGTTCTTCAGGACACTTGTTTATATTAAAGAAGTTTAATCTAATTATACTATGTGGCACAGCTTGCCCATTCACTCAAGTACTCTTATGATACTTGTTGATTTATTCTCTATTAAGCAACTTGTATTGTTTCAAGATTGCATACCGCAGACTTTATAAATTATGCTGAGAAAAGTGATAGCCAGGATAATCAGGAGACCTACGTGCTATTCCAAATTTTTCCATCACAGATTATTTTGGTGTCTTTTTGTTTTTTTTTTCAAATTCACTTCAACAATACTTAATACATATAATAAACCAAGCCGTAACTTAGAGTTTAGAATACAAAGATAAAATACCTGTTCCCTGAACTAATGCCACCCAAGTGTAGAAAGGATGGCAGCTTAATGCAAAAGAACAATGATGGAGTCATGTGCTAAGTACTACATCTGCACACAAAAGGAACAGACTTTTCTTTCTTCCGACAGAAAGACACTTAGAGACTAGGATACAAATGACCTGAGAATTGTAGATGAGCAGTAATTTTCTAAGGAAAAGAGAGGAAGGAGTCAGATAAGCTAGGCAGGGCAATAAGCGCATGGAATTAGGAGAGCCAGCTGCAATTTCTTGTCAAGATGAAAAAAAAAAAATAGAACATGTTGCTGGCTCCTCCTCTCATAGTCAACTCTAGTGAAATTAAAGAAGGAAAACAGAAGCTTAGATTTAACAAACTATATAAGTTAAAGAAAAAAAAAAACCAAACAGTTGAATGCTGTCCTGACTTAGTAAGTGTTCTGGAATTGGAATGGAAAGGCATGTCTGTAGCTTGAGTTCTGGAGGGAAGAATAGAAAGGGGGTTGGAGGAAAACATGTAAGTTCAGCTCTTACAGCTCCTGGAGTTGCCTTAGAAGATTCAGTGCAGGTTACATTTTCACACAAAAATCATTAGGAACAGTCCAGATAGTCCTTTGGATTGGATGGAATTAGAGTCTTACAAAAGTCTTATTGAGGGGAAGAATTAAGGTCAGCCGTTCAAGATGTCCTTCTCCACCCCTTCCTTCCAAGCACTCAGTTCATGTCAAGAAATACTTCAGACTTTTTTTCCTGAAGACCATTGTCTACTTAACTCCTTGCAGTTTGCTATTTCCTGGTAGTTCAACCCCTTTACCAGAGGCATTCTTTTACATGCCTAGCCTTCTCTGTCCTAAATTTCACATCATTCCTCATCTTTTCATTCACCTAAAGGTACCAAGATGTCTGATTTTCTGCCTTTCTCTGTCACAGAGTAGAAGTTACTGGAATGGACACAGAAAAGTTAAATCATTTGCCTAACTATACCAGAGTAGACAGTGGTAGTGCTGGGAAATGAACCAGGGAATCCAGTTCCAAGTCTATGGTATTATAGTTGCATCACATGTATTGGCCTTTCCAGGTGGCATTAGTGGTAAAGAAACTGCCTGCCAATGCAGGAGACATAAGAAACAGGTTTGATCCTTGGGTCAGGAAGATCCCCTGGAGAAGGAAATGGCAACCCATTCCAGTATTCCTGCCTGGAGAATCCCATGGACAGAGGAGCCTGGTGGGCTACAGTCCATGGGGTCACAAAGATTCAGACATGACTCAAACGACTTAGCATGCACACAAACAGGCACACATATTAGTGTATACAGCCTATTGTGTATGAAGAAAGTGGACACATATATATATATATATTAAAGTGAAGTCCCAGAGAAATGACCACCTGAGCGATATACTTACCACTTGGGCACACTTTGAACATCACAGCACTTATTTTTGGCAGGGGTATGTGAGAGCTTTTCCCTGCAACCCAGGAGAAGTGAGTGGCTACAGTAGACATGACACTTGGCCTCTGGGTTGGATATCAGTTTTGGAGAAAATCAGCCATATACTAAATCCTCAGGGAATGCATATATGAGGAAATAAATAGACCTTCTAAAGAGTCCATGCACACAAGCCTCTTTCAGGTGATTCAAGCATCAAGGAATCACATGTTTAAATGTAAGAGGTGCTATGCTCAGCATCTTTACATTACGTAAATTAGGGAATTTCAGATAAGATTCTGACATTAACATTGGGTGCTCAGGATGAAATGTAGGCTGGATTATAAAAAGAGAAAGTGATCTGAAGCATAAGACAGACAAATCCACTATACAATTGCACAGTAAGGCAGTCTTGGTAAACAAGAAGTTATCTAAAATAGCAAATCTCTACTGACTTAGGCAGAGGGCACAAAGGCTATAAAAAAAAAGATGGAAGTGGAAAGCTTTGATTTTTTTAATAGAGAAATACTTGAGGCAATGGGAAGCAGAAAGCATTCTAGAAAGGAAACCTTGTTGCAGAACCTATGGGTATGAAGATGGCCATTTTGGTGCAGACCTAGTCTTCAGTTCAGTTCAGTCCCTCAGCTGTGTCCCACTCTTTGCAACCCCATGAATCACAGCATGCCAGGCCTCCCTGTCCATCACCAACTTCCGGAGTCCACCCAAACCCATGTTCATCGAGTCGGTGATGCCATCCAGCATCTCATCCTCTGTCATCTCCTTCTCCTCCTGCTCCCAATCCTTCTCAGCACTAGGGTCTTTTCCAATGAGTCAACTCTTTGCATGAAGTGGCCAAAGTATTGGAATTTCAGCTTCAACATCAGTCCTTCCAATGAACACTCAGGACTGATCTTTAGGATGGACTGGTTGGATCTTCTTGCAGTCCAAGGGACTCTCAAGAGTCTTCTCCAACACTACAGTTAAAAAGCATCAATTCTTTGGTGCTCAGCTTTCTTCACCATCCACCTCTCACATCCATACATGACTACTGGAAAAACCATAGCCTTGACTAGACCAACCTTGTTGGCAAAGTAATGTCTCTGCTTTTTGGCCAATCATATTTTTCCTGACCAGCTTCCTGGAGACAGTGTGAGGTTCCTGGAGAGTACAAGACTGTCATAACCTTAAAGCCTGTGTAAAAAGAAGTGGCTGAATCTCCAGAAACAATCTAGAAAAATAAAAATAAAAGGTTTTATAAACAAATTCAGATTTTCTCAAAGCAAAGAGGAAAGGATGCCCCAATTCCACCACTGACTTCTCAGCAACAATAGTTAAAGAAAGACAGAGTTGTAGCCATGAGCTGACATGTCTAATATGTCAAGACTATCAAATGCGAAGACTAGTTGCTTGGTTCACAATTTTTCTTTGACAAGATCATTCCACTACTGTAAATCTGATGTGTAGGATGCAGCAACTCACCACCTGTGCTTCAGACATAACTTTCCTTGTTTGCTGTTGGCTCTTTTGATTCTGAGACATCAAAGTGGATTCAGAGGTTTTTTTTTTTTTTTTTTTTTTTTTTTTTTTTTTTTTTTTTTTTCACTTCAGTGCTGTAGGTTTTGCTGGAGGTGTGTCTGGTATTTGTGTGCCGTGTGGTCCCCAAAAAGTAACCTCTCTCTAAATATGACCACCGTCCTCTTCCACCATCCCACCTTCTATTTTTTGTTCAAATGTTTTTCCTTGGCTGCCTATACTGAGCCACTCTTAGAACTAAACACAAGAGAGAGGAGACGATTCGCAAAATATGGCCACTCGTTTTCCTTGCTGTCACTGAAAAGTGCCAACCTCCCATAAAAGGATGGATGTGATGGAGATGAAAGGTCAGCATTATTGTCCTTAAGAAGGCTTTTCAAACCAAGATGCTTTCATGGAATTTCTCAGTAATATGGGCTGGCTTTATTACAGGAACTGTGCTTCTAGTTCTTCTTCTTCTTCTTTGTTTTTTTTTTTCTTTTGAAACAAGGAGGTCCCTGAACTGGGAAGTTACTCAGTATTCAGCTCCATTCAACCGAGCAATTATTGGACGTTTTTTGTTATGTCAAATACTATGATGGTTACTTAAAGACTAAAAATATAAAAAAAGCATAGCTACTCTCTTTGAGATACTATCTTCTAGTAGGGAAAGAGTGATGTAAATAATTGTAATATAAGCATAATCCATGTAATACTCTTAATATAATTATTATAATGTAATCCTTAAAATATAATACATCTGGCAGGCCATGGGGCTGCAATGAATCAGACAGGACTAAATGACTGAGTACACACATGGTACCATCATATCTATGGAGGAAAGGATTTGATGATATCCAATATCACTGGTTTGTATACACTATTCTCTTCATCCACTTAGTGAAATTTGGTGAGGAAGTTGGATTAGCCACCTTGTGATTGTGTCAAATTTAAACAAATTATGTATCTCTGTAGCTCAGTACTGTGTTAATCTATGTTAATCTATAATTTATAATAATATAAGCATAGCTTATTAAATAAATTCTTCAATATAGAAAAGATATAGGGATACTGTGGAAAATAGGATTTTTTAACTGAGAATGTCTAGTAAGGATTTTAACAAAGATGAAAAGAAGGAAAGACTGTGGTAAGTAGAGAAATGATATGAGGTAAAGAATACTCCAGGAGGAATGAAAGTTATCAATAGAAGCACAAAAGATGGTAAGTGCATATTTGAGGAATAAGGAATAGGCCACATGGATGATTTATGAAAGAAAATAAAAGGAAAAGACTGTGGGCCACCTGGTGCCTAAGGAAACCTTGTATTGTATGCTCTGCCTCCCTTCCCCTTCATCCTTGTTCTGTGACCTTGCGCTCAAGTGTTTGGAAATGAACTTCTTTCAGAAACACTGTATATGTTGTAGTCTAGCTTCCATGAGTCACATGGCTTTCTAGTGAAGTGGCCCTTGCTACTAGGAATCAAGGGATTCCTAGAATTTTATTTCATTCTTCTTATGTCAGTGCATTACATAAGGATCTTACTGGATGATGATTTGCAACAGCAAGACAATTTGCTCTTTCCATGAGCAAAACAGTTTTCTTGATTATCCTGTTGTTCAACATGATTTATTTAGAAAGAAATATTGAGGTAGATCTATCATCCAAAGTTAAAGTTTCATCTATGCATAAACTTTTATATTGAGCAGCTACCCATCCAACAAATAATTAACTCCTTCTCTGTACCAGATTGTGTTTCAGGAATAATAATATGGACAGGAATAAGAGAGACAAGTCTGGGGACTCACATTGCATACATCTTCAAAGAAATTGATTGATTATTGAATTTCATCATGAGTTTGCTGAAATGTTTATCTTTATGTAACCTCTGTTTATAAACTCTCAGAAGCTTAGTATTCTGAATTATAAAGTGTATTTAAGATAACCTGCTTAAAACATGAAGCTTTACTGAGTTTTATGTTCACTATAAACACAAAATATTTCAGTGCTATAGAAGTAATATACAATTAATATGAGTTAATTATAATTAACAACAAGACTGCTCTATTTTTTTCAGAATTTCTTATCCTGATCAGTCATGGAAATTTCATGTAAAGTGTATTTTAAATTCACAAAGGTAATTATTTTAAATAAATTGAAAAAAAGGAAGAACGGAGAATTTCATGCAGGTATCTAATACAGCAAAGAGTTAAGTTCTGAATTATTAATGAGACAAGAATCCAAGTAATACTTCACATGGCTCAGATATTGGTCTTAAGGCAATGGCAGAGGGGATAAAGATTTTTAAGAATAAAAAAAGGAGGATTAATTTAGTATATGTGGAGCCTAGTTTAATATGATGACTTGAGGTGGAAGGAAAATTTCATGATGGTTGTGAGCCACTGTGCTAATGGTAGCTTCACTGACCTATGTAGAGGATATACAAAGAAAAGCAGGCAAGGTTCAACAGAATACAGCTCAAGTTTCTTTGAGTGTTAGGTGCTCTATTAATATCTATTGTTATATAACAAATGATCCCAAATCTTAGCAGCTTAAAACAATTATCTGTTAATGCATACATTTTTGTATCACTATTAGGAATCAGAAAATGGCTTTGGAGGGTGGTTATGGCTCAGTCTCTCATGAGATCTTAGTGAAATTTTGAGCAGTTCTGTACTCATATTGGGGAAAATCAGTTCAAAGCTAATTCATGTGGCTGTTGGCTGAAGGCTTTAGTTCCTCATGAAGGACTCTCCATAAGGCTGGTCATGACATGATTTCTTCTAGAGCAAATCATCAGAGAAAGAGAGAAAGGGAGAAAGAATTCAAGAGAGAACTCACAGTCTTTTCTATAACCTCCTTTTGGAAATGACATGGCACCACTTATGCCACATGCTGTTTATTGATCACAAAGACCAATCCCAGTATGATGTTCAAGAGTACTGAACACGAATGAATATTTCAAAAGGTAAGGATCATCTTAGAGGATAATTACCAGGCTTGGCTTCCCTGTGAAAGAATCTAGCTGCATTGTGGAAGACTTGAGTTCAATCCCTGGGTTGGGAAGATCCCTTGGAGAAGAGAAAGGCTACCCACTCCAGTATTCTGGCCTGGAAAATTCCATGGACAGAGGAGACTGGTGGGCTACAGTCCATGAGGTGGCAAACAGTCAGACATGACTGAGTGATTAAGCACGCCAGATTTCATGAACAGCCAAGGTATTGAAAAGAAGGAGATAGGGATAAAGATGGAGATTTGAATATTTTTAGCAAATGGATGGCAGCTGAAGTGCTGGGAGGAAACAAGAGGTCTAAGTCAGCGTTGTAGACCTATCACTGTCATAGGAGTATGTGTGGGTCATTCACTATTGAGGTCAGCCTGGATGGGTAGGAGTGGGATGGCAGCATTTAATTTCCAAAATCTTTGTATGTGTGTGCTCAGTCACTCAGTCATGTTCAATACTTCGTGACACCATGGACTGTAACCTGCCAGGATCCTCTATTCATGGGATTTCCCAGGCAAGAATACTAGAGTAGATAGCCATTTCCTTCTCCAGGAGATCTTCCTGACCCGGAGATTGAATCCACATCTCCAGCACTGCAGGAGGATTCTTTACTGTGTGAATTTATCACACCTATATATGCTATTTCCTTTGGGAGTCACTGCTACATTCACTGAATTGTTTATTCAACAAACATTTTTTTGAGAACATAATAATACATATATCATACATTGTCAGAAGTTTAGTGTGTGAGAGAGACTTAATCTTTGTCATTATGAAAGAGATGAATCATAAATAAAATATTTCTTATGAATAGCATTTGGGTGAAAGTAGAGACAATAACCCCTGAAAGAGACTAAAAAGTTTCTAGAAAATGAAAAAAGTAGATTTCTTAAATCAAATGAATAGAGAATTTTATGATGAAAGATTTAGGTAACAAAATTTACAGTGGTACTTAAATAGTAATAAATATAATTTAAAAAGTAACAAAGAATTAATAAAACATAGGTAGCAAATTAATGTGAAAAATATTTTAAGTATCTGTTTATTATGGGAACTCTAAAGGACAACTATTTTTAACTTTCTCAACAGCTGGTCATTGCTTATTTGAAACTGCTTATCATTGTTTCATTTTCCAAGATATGTAAATACATATCATCTTTGATAAAGCCAGGCCTATGCAAAATTTTAAAACATGGCATCAATTTTAAGTGTCTACTTTTCCTGTTAGTAGTAAGCTTCTTTATTCTTTAAATTTTATCCACTTCTTTAGAACAAAATTTTATTAAATTTGAGCCTTAGGAAAATCACCTGAATACAATGCTTCTATTGGAGAGTATTCTTCCAAGACATGACATTTTCTTAATTTAGCCAGTTGCATTCAGTAGTGATTTATTGATATTACTTAGTTTCTTCCATATTTCACATCCCATCTATCAGCAAATCTTGCCAGCTTTACCATTGCACTCATGTTTTTACCACTTTTCAGAATTACCACCAAAAACACTGTGGTTCAAATCTCTCTCAGCTCTCACCTGAATTATTACAAAAATCTCTTAACTCTTCACCATGACTCCCTTCAACTCCCAGGCTGATGCTGATTATTCTTAGAGGCACAGCCAAAGTGAGTTGGTGTAATATAAATTTGTGAACTCTCTTTTTCCCAGGTCCAGCCCCTTTTCAGGGATAGGTTCAACTTAAATTTTTTTCCTCCTCTGAGACTTTGGTTGTGTTGTAATAACAGCATGTTTTAGTTCCAGAGAAGAACATTATTTTCTCTTTGTACATAAGTGGTATGCTGATTTATCCTTCATAGCAGTGAACTATATTTGACTTTCAGCAGATACAGAGACTGAGTCTTTTGATATATGCAAATAAGCTATAGCAAATATATAAAACACAAAAATATTGGCCTCCATCATCATAGAGTTTGAATGTAAAAAATATATATAGAACCATGTTAATCTTCTTTAAATCCTTTTACAAGTCATAGTTCCTTCCTGTTATTAGCCATAAGTATTCTCATTGGTGATAGTTTGATTCAGGAACCTATACTACTTAAAAAAAAACTATTTTAAAATATCTTACTAATATTTTTGCAGGAAGAAAAGCTATAAATGTAGTAGAGGCAGTAGAAATGATTGTGTCTAATACATAACATAAAGTAAAACATTTAGTCTACATCTCTCCCAATTGAAAAAAAAAAAGGATGACAATGTAATTGCATTTTCTTTTCTTTATTTTAAATGACAGCTCTCAGATCAAGTCATATAGACTGAGGAGCAGGGAGCTCCATGATGAGAAACATGAAACATTAATTTCTTTATTCATTCATTTTTGGCTGTGCTGAGTCTTCTTGCTGCACACAGATTTTCTTTAGTTGCGGACAGTGAGGGCTACTCTTCTTTGCGGTGTACGGGCTTCTCATTGCAGTGGCCTCTAATTGCAGATCACAGGCTCTAGGAGCATGGACTTCAGGAGTTGTGGCAGTAGTTTAGCTGCCCCCAAGCATTTGGAATCTTCCTAGACCAGGGATTGAATCCATATCCCCTACATTGGCAGATGGATTCTTAACCACTGGACACCAGGAAACTCTTGCAATTGCTTTTTCTACTAATGATAACAGTTATATTTTACATTGTCACTATGTTAATATCAACAACTTAATTATTAAAAATTTTAAATAGATTTGGCAAAGTTATCTTGGTACTCAAGTCTTGGAAGTGATAACTGAAATTTCACTACAATGGAATACATTAACACTGTGATGTTAGTAAGTTTATCACACATTTTCTAGCATGAAATCTAAACAGATTTGACCAGAAGAAAATGTACTTCACACTAATAAATTCTGGTGCCATGAAAAGCACAAGAAGGCATTCAGGGTCCCAGAAGACAGTCTAAGTCCACCCCTAATTGCTTTCTCAGCTGTGGACCATATCCCCTACTCTGTCCTGCTCCCACCTCAGCTTTCCTTTCTAATATACTCACTTACCACTTCTCCACTGTGAAATCTATGCCAGTGTATCTCTACAGAAACTCCTCAAGAGATCCACTGAAGCTGGGCCACAATTTTCTTTTGTTAACCTACACCTGAGCCTTGTTATCTACTTTTAGTCACCTCATATAACTCTTAGTCTAGTTACACTAGACATCTTTTCCAGGGGACCTTCCCAACCCAAGGACTGAACCCTGGTCTCCTGTATTGCAGGTAGATTCTTTACTGTCTGAGCCACCATGGGAGCCTACTAGACTTCTTCATGGTTTCTCAAATACATGGCTTGTTTTTTCAAGTCCTTGTTGATACAGTTCTATTTGCCTGAAATAACTTCCCCTGCCTCAGAAAAATCTTCAACCTTTTTTTTTTTTGTATTGTTAAAAATAATGTTTATTAATGCAAAATTCAGATTAAGCTTAAATCAGTTTTTGGAACAAGGTGAAGGAATCAATAAACAAAATATAGAACTATTTGGAAAAAGAAAAAATACTCTATTCTCATCATCTAGACATACACTAAAATCTGAACAGTGGCTATTGAGTTTATTCTTTTATCCCTCCTTCTGAGTGGGTTTGATTTTTACAGTTATTATGATTTAGTATATATTTTATATTTGCTTTCTTGTTACATTAGATTGGGTATTTTTCTGTGTTTTCATGAGGACTTGGTAAACACTGTTTTATGATTTCATTTCCTCCATCAAGTGGCTAAACCACATTTACAGGCATCTCCAAGCACTGTGTTTTGTCCCATTTTCCTGCAAGTTATCATCTTCCCATGGAGAAACTGGCTCATGCTTCTTTGATATCCTTTAAAAGGGAAGAAACAGTGCCAAACTCTCTGTGGCTTACTGTTCCTGGCTCTAACCCTTCTGTGAGGCAGGACAGCAAGAGTCTGGATGCAGGCTTCCTCCAAGTTTAGCAAACTGAGTGATTTTTTTTCTAATTTTTTTTTGGGGGGGATAATTTTAAATTCACAAATTAATTAAAATGGCGCACAAAGAGTTTCCATGAACCCTTCCTCCAATTTCCTTTATTTAGTAACTTACATTACTGTAAAATATTTATTTACTTTATTAAAATATATTAACTAATGTAACCATTTTGTACACAAGCTTTTGTTTTTCCTGTTGCAAAATCTAATCAGGACTCTATGTGGATTTAATTGTCCTGTGTCTGTAGTCTCCCCGTATCTGAGAGTCCCTCAATCTTTCTTGTCTTTCAAGATATTTTTCATGTTTTCTCTTTCATATTTTCACATCACTTTTGAAGATCAGTTAACATGTAGACTGTCCTTCAACTTGAGATTGTCTGATGTTCTCTCATTATTTCATTTAGGTTGTGCATTAATTACCTTGAGATTATGCAAATATTCTCTTTCTGCTAAAATTTTCACCGGCTTGTTTCTGCATGCTTGCATGAATGTTGCCCAGAATATTATTACTGTGATATAATAAATAACAATTTTCTATTTTTTCTCATTATCATTATTGACTTGAATTGGAATTGACTGCAAGAAATATTTGACACATCTCTCCATCCCTATTTATTTATTCAGTTAGTCATTAGTATAAGAATGAACTTGCAGATATTTGTTTGTGTTATTATTATTTTCAGAGTACTTCCTTACATTCTTGCATGCATGCATGATGCCAGACTTACCTTTGTTTCCCTCACCTAAGCCCTGGAATCAGCCAGTTCATTAAAGAGCTAAAGAGCTTTACTCTATCCTGTAAAGAGTGTGTTCTTCACTTGTACTAGTGAATGGACTTAGTAACTAAGATGTGCTGAGTGTGTTCATTGTTAACAAAGTTACTGCTTCTGGTAACTCTCAGTGGATAGCACTAAGAAAATATAGATGTAAGTATATATATGTACACACACACACACACACACACACACACACACACACACACACTAATCATGCATATATACATCTATATGTAATTCTTTATCTGTGTGTGCAAATAAAACAGTATCTGGATTCCTAACCTTGGCCCCTGTGAGAAATCAATGAACCACCCAGGTAGAGTGTTTGTGTTTTGTTCCTTTTGTTTTTTTGCCTTACACTATCCTTCCTTGATCAAATTTGCAACTTCAGTGACAAATTCTCTATGAGATTTTCTCCCAGGCCCATGACTAATGAAAAGCACTACCAATGATTTCTGCTTGTACTTCCGTGAGGGAGGTTAGCCTCAATTCTATTAAGCCTGAGCTTCCCTGGTGGCTCTGATGGTAAAGAGCCCACCTGAAATGCAATTCCACCCCTTAGTTGGGAAGATCTCCTGGAGAAGGGAATGGTTATCCACTCCAGTACTCTGGCCAGAAGAATTCCATGGACTATATGGCCCATGGAGTTGCAAAGAGATGACTGAACGACTTTCACTTTCACTTTTTCACTTTGCTCATCCTAGGAATGTAGATATAGACAAGACCTATATCTGATCTCAAGGAATGTATTGCCTCAGGAAGGTTGTTGCCTGTCTTTTGCTTAGAATATTGAATCATGCACTCACAACAACAAACTGGTACTAGAGTTTAACAAATATTATTTAGAGTTTGGGGCTACTCAAGTGACACAGTGGATAAGAATCTGCCTGCCATGCAAGAAACATGTGTTCAATCCCTGGATTGAGAAGATCCCCTGGAAGAGGCCGTGGCAACCCAATCCAGTATTCTTGCCTGAGAATCTCATGGACAGAGGAGCCAGGCAGGGTGCAGTCCATAGGGTCACAAAGAGTTGGACACAACTGAAGCAACTGGGCACACACACACTTTTAGAGTTTAGCAACTATCAGTACTATCAATATTGGTCTTCCCTTGTGGCTCAGCTAGCTGGTAAAGAATCCATCTGCAATGCAGGAGACCTGAGTTTGATCCCTGGGTTGGGAAGATCCCCCGGAAAGGCTACCCACTCCAGTATTCTGGTCCGGAGAATTCCATGGGCTATATATAGTTCACGGGGTCACAAAGAGTCAGACACGACTGAGTAACTTTCACAACTATCAATATCATTTCAGTGAATGAACAAATGGATATTCCATGGAAGCAGAAAAGAAAGAGATCTGGAAGGACATGGAGCTCGGATGCAGAACTGTTTGCTGGTTAGGAGCCCTGGCTTTGGAGTTGCACATACCTAGGTTTGGAATTAAACTTTGCCATGTATTACTGACTATGTGAATTTAAGTTACACAAGAGTATTATATAGAAGAATCACAGGCAGAGGTTCACCCTGACAGGACTAAATAAATACAATCAAATTGTAATTTTTTTTTTAACTAGGAAAATGTTGGTACTAGTAAAAACTCATTGATAAATGTCAGATTAAGATATTGCCATCATTCAAAGATTGCAACACAATGCTAAAAAATAAACTTAGATACCTGTATATGGGCATTTAGTTTTAATTCATTTGACATTATTACATTTTGGGTTAATTTGGGGATTTTTTTTTTCGTTAAAGAAAGGAAGTCGACTTTTTTAAATCCCCTCTTCCACCTCAGCCAACAACCAAATTCAACAGGGTTTTAGTCTCTTGCTTACATGGCTGATATGAAAATTACATTTGTGAAGTGGCGAAGGGCAGGGCCCCTTCAAACGTGCAAATCATTGTGCAACCTTTCATTTGCATTCCTTTCTCCTTTCTCTTCCTTTTGGGCATAAATTTTCAATCCTTTTTCCTGTATAGATTAGAGTGCCACTGGTTCAGCTGCAGATACTTGTAACTTTTAATTATTCATTTGAATATACATCAATAAAATGTTTCTTAAGGTGTTCTGCTGAACATTAAGTTGATTGACAACCCCAGATCAATGATAATATTTACTTTTCCCCAAATGGGTATGACAGTTGCTGAGGATGTGCTTTGCTGAAATAAAGACTGTAGGTCATTTTCTCAATATGGATCCATTTATACAACTCTATGTTTTCCCCATCACTTCTCATCATTGTGTCATAAACCTTGACTTGCTAGACACAATCAGAAAGGCAAGAGGACATAGATTCTTCATTAGTGTCTGTTTCAAAGCAAGAAATGCGATAGGAGATAATTGAAGCACATGTCTTGTACTGCCCTACAAAATCAATCAACTTTCTCACCATGAAACAAGGACCAGCTCTGAATCCATTTTATGTAAAGCAAACTTTAAGGATTTATAATGAAATTATAACTTATAATCCTTGACTTTCGTCATTATATAGTATCCTGCATAATTCAAGGAGAAATAGTTATAGAGTGGCTAATACAGAAGCATGGACAAGTATAAAAGGACCATTTAGTACAATACAGAGACTTAGGGCTAACAGTACTAATGCTCTTATCAAGCTTAACCCAAAATGATCAAGATAGTGTGTCTCAAAGTACAAATTATGAACCAGAAGCATTAGCATTACTTGGTTAGACATGAAAATACTCAGCCTTCACCCCTGAACGTAAAACTCTGAATCTGGTCCCCACCAATCCCTATTTTAATAGGTGATTCTGATGCATGCTAGTATTTGAGAACAGTGGGCTGGGAGAAACAGAGACACCTGGTGCTCAGAAAAGGAGAGAATCACACTGAACTTGAGAGGAGCACTAATCTTCAACTGAGGAAGATAGCCCAAATGAGGCTGAATGTAAGTACAGATTTGCCTTGGCCAGGTGAGATTTAAAACCTCTTGTACAAGTATAACCATTAGTAGCACTTCTTTCACTCTCAGATATGTCCCCATTTGGAAGAAACATTGTGCAGTCATCCCAAGCTAAGCTGTGTTACAAGAAAGCTAGGGAAATAAAGACTTTCTGTCCTCCTACCCTCTCATCTTTCAGCATGATCTTCAGTGCCCAAACCCTTTGGAAGCCTCAGTGGCATATCAGTTATATGGCTGTAATTCACACAGGTCAATTTGAAAAGACATAAAGCATATTAGAGAATGATGAAAAATGAAGTAGCAAACAGAAGCTGTTGGTCACACCTGGTGTTTGGTTTTTCTTTATTGACTTCAGAGAAAAGAAATAATACATTCATTTATTTCTTATTTAATTTTTTAATTTGTTCTCCTATTGAGACCTTGATAGATATGCTTCCTTTTCCACAGATAGTGAATTATTCATGCCTGAAGTTTCCACTGAGTTCCTTTGGTCCTTTCATTTATGAAATTGAGAAATTGAGTCAGGATCAAGATAACAAAGTGTTGGACTTTCCTAGTGGTCCAGTGGTTAAGAATTCACCTGCTAATGCAGAGGACTCAGGTTGGATCCCTGATCTGGGAAGATTCCACACGCCTATGGTCAACTGAGCCTGTGTACCGCAGTTACTGAGCCCTCGTGCCACAACTACTGAAGCTTACACACCCTAGAGCCTGTGCTCTGCAACGAGAGGGTGCGTAAATGAGAAGCCTGCACACTTCAACTAGAGAGTAGCCCTTGCTCACTGCAACTAGAGAAAGCCTACCCAGAGCAGCAAAAACCCAGCACAGCCAAAAAATAAACAAATAAAATTAAATGATAGTCTCCCAGAAGGTACTTATTTTGCATTAAATGTGTCCCACTTTAACTCTGATCTCAAAACCTAGGTAGGAAATTTCATATTGTTTCATGAAAGGGGCATGAGATCATAATCTCTGTACTGGAAATGCCTAATTCTTTTCATGGAGTTGAGTTAGTAATTGAAATGCTTTTTGATTTAAGTTTTTTTAAGATGATTGAGATATATTTGTTCCTTCAAATGTAGACTTGATATCAGCTACAGCTTCTTTCTCCCTCAGAAATATAGGTGGACTTGGTCCAAGCTCCATTTTCTAACATTATGTCAATCCAGATTATTGCCCACATTTTTCTGTACATCCCCATGATTTGCTCTCTCATCTTTTTTACCTCATACATTTTGTGTTTATGCTGTCTCAGTTCAACTGATAATAATATTAGGTGCAGACCCCTGCTTCTTCAATTTTTTACTGTTACTATTGTTTTTTAAACTTTTACTCAATATTGAGAAGCTAGTACATCACATAGTCTTTTTCCCATAATGTATAGCCCTATCACAGTATATTCTGTCTTATTCTATAGGACACACCACTATCTAAAATGATATTGTTAATTTATGCAATTATTTTTCAATATTTGTTGCCAAATACAAATTCATATGCCCAACTCACAGAGAGGCCAAACAATATTGAAATGTCTGATCCTGGAGCACAGAAAGGTTTATTTCAGGGCGATGCAAGGAAAATGGGTAGTTCATACCTCCAACTCCCTAAAAGATCTGAAGGGTTTTAACAAGACTTTTTATTAAAAAAAATATATATTTAAATGGAGGATAATTGATTTACAATGTTGTGTTGGTTTCTGCCCTACATCAACATGATTCAGCCAAAGGTATACACATGTCCCCTCCCCCTTGAACCTCCCTCCCACCTCCCACTCCATCCCACCCAGGTTGTTACTGAGCATCAGACTGAGATCCCTGCACTATACAGCAACTTCTCATTAGCTATTAGTTTTACACATGGTAATGTATATATTTCATTGGCACTCTCTCAATTTGTCCCATCTTTTCCTTTCCCCCTCTGTGTCCAGAAGTCTGTTCTCTATCCTTGCCCTGAAAATAGGTTCGTCAATATCCTTTTTCTAGATTCCATACATATGCATTAGTATATACAATATTTGTTTTTCTCTTTCTGATTTGCTTCACTCTATACATCAGGGTCTAGGTTCATCTACCTCACTACAACGGACTCAAATTCATTCCTTTTTTTCATGAGTAATAGTCCATTGTATACATGTAATACAACATCCTTATCCATTGGTCTGTCAACAGACATCTAGGTTGCTTGCAAGTCTTAACTATTTTTAAGTGGTTCTGCAATAAACACTGGGATACATGTGTCTTTTTCAGTTGTGGTTTTCTCAAGGTATATATCCAGTAGTGGGATTGAAGCAAGACATTTTTAAAGGCAAACTGAGGGAGGAGAGCGTTTGGTTGTTCGAAACTTCTTGGTGTAGGGTTCCTTTGCTTTTGCAACTGTCCACATAGGTCAGGTAATGCTGATCCTATAAATCTCTAAAAATAAAAGAGCATTCACTCTTTTGCATGTTTTTATTTCTATATGAAGTAAAAAGTGTTATACCCTTAAAGATCAGAACCTTGAGAATAGGCTCTCCCATGTATTTCAAGCTATGGATATCATTCTTAATGCAAAGCAAAGGCAATAGAATATAAAGGTTAAAGTGGAAAAAAGAGACCTAACATGGTGTCAGATTTTTCCTTCCCCATTACATATTTTCATCACTGAATTATAAGCAAGGAGAGCAGTCCTAGTCTTCTAAAACTAACAAAAAAAATTTTGTTTATTACTATAGACCTTATACCAGGCACGTGATAAATATGCAATAAATGTTAACAGGTTGAGTAACCAACTGAATAAGTGGATGGATAAATTCATAATTGAATAATAGTACATAGTTTTCACTTCTACTCTTTTCCCCACTTATCTTCCCAACAATTTTCTAAACTCCTACCCACTCCAGAATTCTTGCCAGGAGAATTCCACAGACAGGAGCTTGGCAGGCTACAATCCATGGAGTCGCAAAGAGTCAGACAAAACTGAGCAACTTTCACTCACTTTCTCCCTACACCTCATCTTTGCTCTCCTCTCTCCTGTCATCTCTTTCTATTTCTTTTCCTTTTCCTCTTTGTTTTCTTCCTTCAAAGAAATGTCTTTTATATTCAGGTATCCTTAGAATGGGCTTCCCAGGTGGCACTAGTGGTAAAGAACCTGCCTGCCAATGCAGGAGACTTCAGAGATGCAGATTAAATCCCTGGATGGGGAAGATTCCCTGGAAGAGGGCATGACAACCCACTCCAGTATTCTTGCCTGGAGAAACCCCATAAACAGAGTACCCTCGTGGGCTACAGTCCATAGGGTCACACAGAGTTGGACTGGACTGAAGCAACTTAGAACAGCAAAGCATAGCACATTCTTAGAATACTCACCACCACAAAAGGCATTTATATAATTTTTCTACTCTGTTTTCTTAAAAGAAAGTCATGGGTTCCTCTAAATAAAATTTTCTTAAAGACAGTTTTCTCTACCACTTATGCAGCAAATATTTATTAAGCTAGATAAGGAGCTACCAGGAGGAACATGCTTAGTTGCTGGGTTGTGTCCAATTTCTGTGATCCTTTGGGACTATAGCCCTCCAGGCTACTCTGTCCATGGGATTTTTCAGGCAAGAATACTGGAGTGGGTTGCCATTTCCTTCTCCAGGGGGTATATTCCCAATCCATGGGTTGAACCTGCATATCCTGTGTCTCCTACATTGCAAGAGGATCCTTTACCCACTGAGCCATCAGGGAAGACCCAAGGAGGAGCATAGCAGACATAATTACCCATGTGGGGCCTTAACATGGTGGAAAAAAGAGATATTAATTTGATTATAAAGTATTCATTTGGATCATTATTACAAACTGAGATTAATGCTATAAAAGAACTGATAAGGAACCATGAAAACATATTACCATGGAAACATACAGTCTTGAGATTCCAAGAAGGCTCTCTTCACAGTAAACTTGAATGGAGAAATGAAGCAATAGAAGAAGTTTATTAAGCAAAGGGGGTGAAAGCATGCTTAAATTAAAAGGAATAGATGTATAAAGGCCCTGGTATAGGAGGGAATGTGGCAGTAATGACTGGAGTACTATGAGCAAGAGAGATGGATAAAAGCATGGTCCTGCAAAATATTGAGATCAAACTACATATTTTAACCTTATCATTAAAATGATACAAGGGTCTAAACACAGACTTTTTAAAGCAAAGCATTCCTTCATTTCCAGCCAAGTGTGGGAAACAAACTGGAAGGGATCGTAAATAGGTGCATAAAGATCAGTTACAAAACGTTTGCAGTTCGACAAGTGAAAGATGATGTCAGCTGATGATTAGAAACGAAGAGAAGGGAATAAATTTTAGCAATAATTTCCAAAGACTAAATGAGATTTTTTTTTTTTAACCTTAAGATGGCTGCTTCTTCTGAATTGTGGAATCCAGAGAATGTAGAAAGTAGTTTAGAGCAGCTCCCAGAAAGAGGCTTTCTGTTTAGCTCAGTTGATAAAGCATCCGCCCACAATACAGGAGACTTGGGTTCAGTTCCTGGATTAGGAAGTTCCCCTGGAGGAGGAAATGGCAAATCATTCTAGAATTCTTGCCTGGAGAATCTCATGAACAGAGGAACCTGGCAGGCTACAGTTCACAGGAGCACAAGAGTTGGACATGACTTAGCCTTATCATCCTTTCTCTCTTTCTTTTCTGAATGGGGAGTGACCTTCAGAGGAAGGACATGCCCCTTTAGGAGTGGCATCACACCCCTAGTTGCTGGTGAATGGTTCTGGTTTTTGTTTTTTCCCCCTGCTATAGTAAAATGCAATATTTAAATGCGAAAAAGGTGTAAAAATAGCACAGTGATTACCAACACCTATCAGATTAAGAGAGAATACTACAAAAAATAAAACCTTACTAGAGCATTCCACCATAGGAATAAACAACAATTTTTTTCAGTATTCCTTTTGAGAAGACTAGGTTTTCTTTTGCTGTTCTTTAAAAAAAAAAAAAGCAATGAAAGATGCTTAGTATCACTAATTATTAGAGAAATGCAGATCAAAACTACCATGAAATATCACCTCACACTAGTCAGAATGTGAATCATCAAAAAATCCACAAACCATAAATGCTTGAGAGGGTATGAATAAAAGAGTTCTCACCTACACTGCTGATGGGAACATAAATTAGTACAGCCACTTAGGAGAACAGTTTAGAGTTTTCTTAAAAAGCTAAAAGTAAAGCTATCATATGAACAAATGTTGCCATTCCTGGACTTATATCCTGAGAAAGCCATAATTCAAACAGACACATACACTCCACATTCATAGCAGTGCTATTCACAATAGCCAAGTCATCAAAACAACCTATATGTCCATTGACAGAGAAATGGATAAAGATGTGGTGCATATATTCAATGTAATATTATTCAGCCATAAAAAGAAGAAAATAATGCCATTTGTGGCAACATGAATGGACATAGAGACTTTACATACAAAGTGAAGTAAATCAGAGAAAGACAAATGTAACATATAGTTTATATGTGGAATCTTAAAAAAAAGGTACACATGAACTTATTTACAAAGCAGAAATAGAGTCACAGATATAGAAAACAAACTTATTATTACAAGGGGGAAAAGGGGAAGTATAAACTGGGAGATTGGAATTGACATATATACACTACTATGAATATAAAGTGAAAGTGAAAATCACTCAGTCAAGTTCAACTCTTTGTGAGTCCATGGACTATACAGTCCATGGAACTCTCCAGGCCAGAGTATTGGAGTGGGTAGCCTTTCCCTTCTCAAGGGGACCTTCGCAATCTAGGGATCAAACCCAGGTCTCCTGCAGGCAGATTCTTTACCAGCTAAACCACAAGGGAAGCCCATGAATATAAAATGGGAGCTCTATTCAATACCTACTGTACAGCACTGGAAACTCTATTCAATACTCTGAAATGGCCTATATGCAAAAAAAAGTCTAAAGAAGAGTGGATATATGTATACATATAACTGATTCACTTTGCTGTAAAGTAGAAAGGGACACAAAATTGTAAATCAGCTCTCCTCCAATAAAATTTTAAAGAAATAGTAAAGATTCAAGATCTTTAGGGAAAAAGAAAAAAAAAATGCGTATGAAGTTCCATATCTCCTGATGTGCATGTAGGAGGATTTTGTTAAGTTTTACAACTTGAAACAGAATTGCTGGCCATAGCGTATATACATCCTCAATACTGGTAAATGTTACCAGTTTGTTCCCTGGAAAATGTCATATAATTTACACTTCAGCAGTGTCTGAGGGTACATGGTGCTTTAAATTTTCCCCTTTACTTGCAATTAACATATTAAATAAACCCCAAAAACCTGTAATTCTAATGAGAAGGAAATTAAATTCTGTGTAATAGTAATTTTATTTCCTTGAATAATTGGATTATTTTACGTTTCCATGATTACTACTAAAGTTCTGAATCTTGACTAGTGTCTATTGGCTTATTACACTTCTTCTATGAATTATTTATTTTCTATTAGGTTGTGCATTTCTTTTGATCTGTAGACAATATTTTCTGGATTGGTATCTTTCTCATCTCTGTGATATTTTCTCTCCATTTTGATTTGTCTTTTCGCTTTTATTTATCATTTCACTGGTGATCTTTTTTCACTGTTAAAGTCAATTAATTTTACTTTATATAAAGTGTTTTTGCCTCTTTTTTGAGAAATTCATCTTTATCTCAAATAAATTGGAATATACTTTTTTATTTAAAGTTTTTCTGTATATTATTTAATTCACTAAGATTTTTTCATTTTATGGTGAATATGACTTAATCTAACTTATTTTCATATGGGAAACAATTGTGCTAGCACTGTTACTTGAACATCTTTCTCTAATCTCATTTGCTAGTTCATTTGCACATTGTTTTTAGGCATTCAAAATAATGTGTCTGGACTTCATTTCATTATTCTCACTTTGGCCTGTCATTTTCCTTTACCATACTATTTTAATTTCTCTCATTTACTAATACAAATTTTGACTTCTAGTAAAGTGGGACATGAGGCTTTCCAGGTGGCACTAGCGGTGAAGAACCTGCCAGTCAATGCAGAGACATAAGGGAGGTGGGTTCGATCCCTAGGTTGGGAAGATCCCCTGGGGAAAGGCATGGCAACCCACTCTAGTAGACTTTTCTGGAGAATCACCATGGACAAAGGAGCCTGGCAGGCTACAGTCCATATGGTCACAAACAGCTGGACACAGCTGAGTGACTAAACACAGCACTACACAGTTCAGTTCAGTTGCTCGGTAATGTCTGATTCTTTGCATGCCAGGCTTCCCTGTTCATCACCAACTCCCAGAGTCCACCCAAACCCATGTCCATCGAGTAGGTGATGCCATCCATCATCTCTTCCTCTGTCATCCCTTTACCACCTGCTCTCAATCCTTCCCAGGATCAGGGGCTTTTCCAATGAGTCAATTCTTTGCATGAGGTAGCAAAAGTATTGGAGTTTCAACTTCAGCATCAGTCCTTCCAATGAACACCCAGGACTGATCCCCCTTTACGACAGGCTGCTTGAATCTCCTTACAGTACAAAGGACTCTCAAGAGTCTTCTCCAACAACAGTTCAAAAGCATCAATTCTTTGGCTCTCAGTCGTCTTCACCGTCCAACTCTCACAACCATACATGACTACTGGAAAAACCATAGCCTTGACTAGACGGAACTTTGTGGACAAAGTAATGTCTCTGCTTGTCAATATGCTATCTAGGATGGTCATAATTTTCTTTCTGAGAAGTAAACATCTTTTAATTTCATGGCTGCAATAACCATCTGCAGTGATTTTTGGAGCACCTCAAAATAAAGTCTGACACTATTTCCACTGTTTCCCCATCAATTTCCCATGAAGTGATGGGACCAGATGCAATGATCTTCATTTTCTGAACGTTGAGCTTTAAGCCAATTTTTTCACTATCCTGTTTCACTTTCATCAGGAGGCTCTTTATTTCCTCTTCACTTTCTGCCATAACGGTGGTGTCATCTGCATATCTGAGGTTGTTGATATTTCTCCCGGCAATCTTGATTCCAGCTTGTGCTTCATCCAGCTCAGCATTTCTCATGATGTACTCTGCATAGAAGTTAAATAAGCAGGGTGACAGTATACAGCCTTGACGTACTTCTTTTCCAATTTGGAACCAGTCTGTTGTTCCATGTCCAGTTCTAACTGTTCATTCCTGACCTGCATACAAGTTTCTCAAGAGGCAGGTCAGATGATCTGGTATTCACATCTCTTTCAGAATTTTCCACAGTATATTGTGATCCACACAGTCAAAGGCTTTGGCATAGTCAATAAAGCAGAAATAGGTGTTTTTCTGGAACTCTCTTGCTTTTTTGATGATCCATCGGATGTTGGCAGTTTGATCTCTTGTTCCTCTGCCTTTTCTAAAACCAGCCAGAACAACTGGAAGTTCACAGTTCATGTATTGCTGAAGCTTGCCTAGGAGAATTTTGAGCATTACTTTACTAGTGTGTGAGATGAGTGCAACTGTGAGATTAGTTTGAGCATTCTTGGCATTGCCTTTCTTTGGGATTGGAATGAAACCTGACCTTTACCAGTCCTGTGGCCACTGCTGAATTTTCCAAATATACTGGCATATTGAGTGCAGAAATTTCACAGCATCATCTTTCAGGATTTGAAATAGCTCAACTGGAATTCCATCACCTCCACTAGCTTTGTTCGTAATGATGCTTCCTAAGGCCCACTGGACTTCACATTCCAGAGTATCTGGCTCTTGGTGAGTGATCACACCATCGTGATTATCTGGGTTGTGAAGATCTTTTTTGTGAAGATCTTCTGTGTATTCTTGCCACCACTTCTTAATATCTTCTGCTTCTGCTAGGTCCATACCATTTCTGTCCTTTATTGAGCCCATCTTTGCATGAAATGTTCCCTTGATAGCTCTAATTTTCTTGACAGCATCTCTAGTCTTACCCATTCTATTGTTTTCCTCTATTTCTTTGCACTGTCACTGGTCACTTATCTCTCCTTGCTATTCTTTGGAACTCTGCATTCAAATCTGTATATCTATCAGCTTCTCCGTTGCTTTTTGTTTCTCTTCTTTTCACAGCTATTTGTAAGACCTCCTCAGACAGCCATTATGCCTTTTTGCATTTCCTTCTCTTGAGAATTGTGTTGCTCCCTGTCTCCGGTTCAGTGTCATGAACATCCATCCTTAGTTCATCAGGTACTCTGTCTATTAGATCTAGTCCCTTAAATCCATTTCTCACTTGCACTGACTATTCATTAGGGATTTGATTTAGGTCATACCTGAATGGTCTAGTGATTTTCTCCACTTTCTTTAGTTTAAGTCTGAATCTGACAATAAGGAGTTCATGATCTAAGCCATAGTCGGCTCCCAGTCTTGTTTTTGCTGATTATATAGAGCTTCTCCATCTTTGGCTGAAAGGATATAATTAATCTGATTTTGGGGTTGACCATATGGTGATGTCCGTGTGTAGAGTATTCTCTTTTGTTGTTGGAAGAGGATGTTTGCTATTACCAGTGCATTCCCTTGACAGAACTCTATTAGCCTTTGCCCTGCTTCATTCTCCATGTTCAAGTTTGCCTGTTACTCCAGGTGTTTCTTGACTTCCTACTTTTGCATTCCAGCCCCCTATAATGAAAATGACATATTTTTGGTTGTTAACTCTAGAAGGCCTTGTAGGTCTTCATAGAACCGTTCAACTTCAGATTCTTCAGCATTACTGGTCAGGGCATAGACTTAGATTACTGTGATATTGAATGGTTTGCCTTGGAAGCGAACATTGATCAGTCTGTTGTTTTCGAGACTGCATCCAAATACTGCATTTCGGAATCTTTTATTGACTATGATAGTTACTCTGTTTCTTCTAAAGGATTCTTGCCCACAGTAGTTGATATAATGGTCATCTGAGTTAAATTCACCCATTCCAGTCCATTTTAGTTCACTGATTCCTTAAGTGTTCACTTCACCATCTCCTGTTTGATCATTTCCAATTTGCTATGATTCATGGACCTAACATTCCAGGTTCCTATGCAATATCGCTCTTTATATCATCGAACCTTGCTTCCATCACCAGTCACATCCACACCTGGGTGTTTTTTTTGCTTTGTCTCCATCTCTTCATTCTTTCTGGAGTTATTTCTCCACTGATCTCCAGTAGCATATTGGGCACCTACCGGCCTGGGGTGTTCATCATTCATTGTTTTATCTTTTTGCCTTTTCATACTGTTCATATGGTTCTCAAGGCAGGAATACTAAAGTGGTTCACCATTCCCTTCTCCTGTGGACTACATTTTGTCAGAACTCTCCACCATGACCCATCCATCTTGGGTGGCCCTACACAGCATAGCTCATAGTTTCTTTGAGTTAGACAAGGCTGTGATCCATATGATTAGACTGGTTAGTTTTCTGTGATTGTGGTTTTCAGTCTGTCTGCCCTCTGGTGGAGAAGGATAAGAGGCTTATGAAAGCTTCCTGATGGGATAGACTGACTGGGGGGTTTACTGGGCCTTGTTTGATTGGTGGGGCCATGCTCAGTAAATCTTTAATCCAATTTTCTGTTGATGGGTGGAGCTGTGCCCCCTCCCTGCTATTTACCTGAGGCCAAACTATGGTGGATGAAATGAAGATAATGGTGACCTCCCTCAAAAGATCCCGTGCATGTACTACTACAGTAGGTGTCCCCAACCTTGCAGCAGGCGATCACCAACCCACGCCTTTGCCAGAGACCCCAAGACACCCACAGGCAAGTCTCCTGTGGGGTCACTATTCCTTTCCTCTGGATCCTGGTACACAAGATTCTGTTGTGCCCTCCAAGAGTCCATTTCCCAGTCCTATGTAAGTTCTGGCAGCTCTATCGTGTGGTTAATGGTGACCTCCTCCAAGAAGAATTATGCCATACCCACACCCAGAGCCCCTGTCCCTGCAGCAGACCACTGCCTACCTGTGCCTTCACAGGAGATGCTCAACACAGTTCTGTCTCAGTCTTTGTGGAGTCCCTGGGTCCTGGTGTGTGCAAGGTTTGTTTGAGCTCTCTGAGTGTCTCTGGCAGAAATGGGGTTTGATTTTAAATGCGAACTTGCCCCTCTTACCATCTTGCTGAGGCTTCTCCTTTGCCCTTGGGTGTGGGGTATGTCCACACAGCTGGTCCAGTGAAGTGCAACCACCGCTCTAGACCTTGGATGTGGGGTATCTCCTCTTCGCCACTTGCTGCTCCAGTGATGCACAGCCACTGTTCATGGCTCCTGCACCACTATAGGAAGTACCAAATATACTTAGTGCCAAATATACAAATGAATAGCCCATGTAACTCAATGCTAAAAGAGTTCATTATCAACCTTTCTTCAATCAAACAGGTGCTTAGTTTTCTATGTCTTGAGTTCAGTGTTTATAGTTTTTCTCTATATTCAACACAACTTGCCGGCATTTAGAATACATTTAATTTGAAAAAAAAAAAAAACAAAACCAAACTAAAAACAGATCATCAATATCATCCTGCCAGCAGCTGGATCATGTGTGAGGTGTGTCTAAAGTTGCATTTTTAAGAAGGTGTAGATGTATGTGTATGCTCTGCCGCTCAGTCTTGTCTAACTCTTTGTGATCCCAGGGACTGTTGCCTGCCAGTCTCCTCTGTCCATGGAATTTTCCAGGCAAGAATAATGAAGTGCGTTGCCATTTCCTTCTCCATCAGATCTTCCCAACCCAGGGATTGAACTCAAGTCTCTTCTGCCTCCAGTATTGGAAGGCAGATTTTTTTTTTTTTAATCACTAGGGTGACCTGGGAAACCTCTTAGGTAAGAAAATGAATTAAAATCCCAACAACTGGAAAACTTAAAGATAGACAAATCTAAGGTAATAGTTATTTTTAGTAATTAACGGGCTTTTTGGCATTTTCAGTAGAATTTGAAGTTGCTTTTCTCTGATGTGTAATAACAACTCTAAAGCAAAAATAACAGTGGATAATATATAGCAAACCTCTGACGTTGGGTATCTCTTCACAGCTGTTCCAGCAAACTGCAGCCGCTGCTCCTTACCTTGGACAATGGGTATCTCCTCACAGCCGTCCCTCCTGACTTCGATTGTGGAGTAGCTCCTCTCACCCCTCCTGTGCCTGTGCAGCTGCCCCTCCTCGGGCGTTGGGGAGTGCCCCTAGGCCTCCACCCCGACCTCGAATGTGAGGTAGCTCGTCTAGGCCGCGTTTCTGGGTTTCTCTTACCTTGGACGCGGGTGTCTCTTCACAGCTGCTCCAGCAAAGTGCAACTGCCACCCCTGATCTCAGACGCAAGGTAGTTCCTCTCGGCCGCCGCTCCCAACCTCCAGCCCGGGTAGCTCCGTCGCAGCCACTGCGCTCAGTGAGTATTCTTGCTTTGAGAACCCCACGAAGAACATGAAAAGGCAAAAAGATAGGAAACTAAAACATGAACTCCCCAGGTTGGTAGGTGCCCAATATGCTACTGGAGATTAGTGGAGAAATAATTCCAGAAAGAATGAAGGGAAGGAGCCAAAGCAAAATCAATGCCCAGTTGTGGATGTGTCTGGTGATAGAACCAAGGTCTGATGTTGTAAAGAGCAATATTGCATAGGAACCTGGAATGTTAGGTTCATGAATCAAGCCAAATTGGAAGTGGCCAAACAGGAGAAGGCAAGAGTGAATGGCAACATTCTAGGAATCAGTGAACTACGGTGGACTGGAATGGGTGAATTTAACTCAGATGACGATTATATCTACTACTGTGGGCAGGAATTCTTTAGAAGAAATGGAGTAGCCATCATAGTCAACAAAAGAGTCCAAAATGCAGTACTTGGATGCAATAGCAAAAACAACAGACTGATCAATGTTCGTTTCCAAGGCAAACCATTCAATATCATGGTAATACAAGCCTATGCCCCAAGCAGTAATGCTGAAGAAACTGAAGTTGAATGGTTCTATGAAGACCTACAAGATTTTTAGAATCAACCCCCCAAAAAGATGTCCTTTTCATCATAGGGGACTGGAATCCAAAAGTAGGAAGTCAGGAAACACCAGGAGTAACAGGCAAATTTGGCCTTGGAGTACAGAATGAAGCAGGGAAAAGGCTAATAAAGTTTTGCCAAGAGAACACACTGGTCATAACAAAGACCCTCTTCCAACAACACAAGAGAAGACTCTACACATGGACATCACCGATGGTCAACACCGAAATCAGATTGATTATATTCTTTGCAGCCAAAGATGCAGAAGCTCTACACAGTCAGCAAAAACAAAACAAGGAGCAGACAGTGGCTCAAATCACGAACTCCTTATGCCATAGTCAGACTTAAATTGAAGAAAATAGGGAAAATCACTAAACTATTCAGGTATGACCTAAATAAAATGATTTATGATTACACAGTGGAAGTGAGAAATAGACTTAAGGGACTCGATCTGATAGACAGAATGCCTGATGAACTATGGACAGAGGTTTGTGATATTGTACAGGAGACAGGGATTAAGACCATCCCCATGGGAAAGAAATGCAAAAAGCAAAATGGCTGTCTGAGGAGGCCTTACAAATAGCTGTGAAAAGAAGAGAAGTGAAAGCAAAGTAGAAAAGGAAAGATATTCCCATCTGACTGCAGAGTCCCAAAGAACAGTAAGGAGATATAAGAAAGCCTTCCTTAGCGATCAGTGCAAAGAAATAGAGGAAAACAACAGCATGGGAAATACTAGAGATCTCTTCAAGAAAATTAGAGACACCAAGGGAACATTTCATGCAAAGATGGGCTCAATGAAGGACAGAAATGGTATGGACCTAACAGAAGGAGATGATATTAAGAAGAGGTGGCAGGAATATCCAGAAGAACTGTACAAAAAAGATCTTCACGACTCAGATAATCACAATGGTGTGATCATTCACACTCACCTAGGGCTAGACATCCTGAAGTCAAGTGGGATTTAAGAAGCATCACTACAAACAAAGCTAGTGGAGTGATCGAAGTCCAGTTGAGCGATTTCAAATCCTAAAAGATGATGCTGTGAAACTGCTTCATTCAATATGTCAGCAAATTTGGAAAACTCAGCAATGTCCTCAGGACTGGAAAAGGTCAGTTTACATTCCTATTCCAAAAAAAGGCAATACCAAAGAATGCTCAAACTATCGCACAATTGCACTCATCTCACATTAGTAACGTAATGCTCAAAATTCTCCCAGCCAGGCTTCAGCAATACATAAACCGTGAATTTCCAGATGTTCAAGTTGGTTTTAAAAAAGGCAGAGGAACCAGAGATCAAATTGACAACATCCACTGGATTATCAAAAAAGCAAGAGAGTTCCAGAAAAACACCTATTTCTGCTTTATTGACTATGCCAAAGTCTTTGACTGTATGGATAGCAATAAACTGTGGAAAATTCTTAAAGAAATGGGAATACCAGATCATCTGACCTGTCTCTTGAGAAACCTGTATGTAGGTCAGGAAGCAACAGTTAGAACTGGACATAGAACAACAGACTGGTTCCAAATAGGAAAAGGAGTACGTCAAGGCTGTATATTGTCATCCTGCTTATTTAACTTCCATGCAGAGTACATCATGAGAAACGCTGGGCTGGAAGAAGCACAAGCTGGAATCAAGATTGCCGGGAGAAATATCAATAACCTCAGATATGCAGGTGACACCAGCCTTGTGGCAGAAAGTGAAGAGGAACTAAGGAGCCTCTTGATGAAAGTGAAAGAGGAGAGTGAAAAAGTGGCTTAAGGCTCAACATTCAGAAAACTAAGATCATGGAATCTGGTCCCATCACTTCATGGGAAATAGATAGGGAAACAGTGTCAGACTTTATTTTTGGGGGGCTCCAAAATTACTGTAAATGGTGTTGCAGCCATGAAATCTAAAGACACTTACTCCTTGGAAGGAAAGTTATGGCCAACCTGGATAGCGTATCGGAAAGCAGAGATATTACTTTGCCAACAAATGTTCGTCTAGTCAAGGCTATGGTTTTTCCAGTGGTCATGTATAGGTGTGAGAGTTTGACAGTGAAAAAGGCTGAGTGCCAAAGAATTTATGTTTTTGAACTGTGTTGTTGGAGAAGACTCTTGAGAGTCCCTTGGACTGCAAGGAGATCCAACCAGTCCATCCTAAAGGAGATCAGTCCTGGATGTTCATTGGAAGGACTGATGTTGAAGCTGAAACTCCAATACTCTGGCCACCTAATGTGAAGAGTTGAGTTATTGGAAAAGCCCCTGCTTCTGGGAAGGATTGGGAGCAGGAGGAGAAAGGATGACATAGGATGAGATGGCTGGATGGCATCACCGACTCGATGGACATGGGTTTTGGTAGACTCTGGGAGTTGGTAATGGACAGGGAGGCTTGGCATGCTGCGATTCATGGGGTCACAAAGAGTCGGACACGACTGAGTGACTAAACTGAACTGATAAAGGGAACAGACAGCAAAAACAGACAGCAAAAACAAATTGGCAAGTTTCTTACCTGAAAGTTGTGAATCAGTTAATTCATAATGTTTATTTCTGAAATAGATTGTAGTGATTAATTGTATATGTCAACTGGCATAACTTTTTAGGATTACCAAATCGTTCAACCTGTCATATAATTAGAAGGTTTTTCAGGTGGTATAGTGGTAAAGAATCCACCTGTCAATGCAAGAGACTTAAGGGTCTTAGGTTCAATCTCTGGGTCAGGATGATCCCCTGGTGGAAGGCATGGCAACACACCAGTATTCTTGCCTGGAGAATCCCATGGACAGAGGAGCCTGGCAGGCTATAGTCCATAGGGTTGCACAGAGTCAGACAAAATGGAAGCAACTTAGCACGCGCGCACACACACACACATACACACACAGCTGTAGATTTGGTAAGTTCTTTTTGTTTACTCTCTCAAAGAAATGTTTCTCTTAAAAGTTATGAATACACTAGTAGTTTTCTCTTCCTGATTATTTTCAATTCTTTCTAATGTCTTTGCAAAAAAAGGCTCTAGTTTAGACATAGCAATTTTCTTTTGCTTTTCATCATGGCATTTATTAATCTTCAGCCCTGAGTTTTCCATAGTTAATTCAGAACATGGAATTTATTTTTATTTCTCAACTTATCTCTCTCTGTCTCTCAGTCACAAACCAAGGGCAATTAATCCCTTACTCTCTGGACCTGCCAAATTCTCTTTTATTCCAGTGTCCAGTCATAATTGTCATTTGCAAAACACTGACAGGTGCTTTGGGTATATTTGCCATTTCTAATTTCTTTCATATCTGGACAGTTCCTTGTTTCTCCTTAATGTTAGATTGCTGAAAGGAATCATAACTATTCAAGGCTTCTGCTGTTCAAGTAAGAATAATACACTAATTTAAATCCAATAGAAACCATGTTTCCCCTAGCATATTTGTTCATTCAGGCAGCTATAATGAAATACCAAAATGGCAAGTTTATAAACAATAGAAATGTACTGCTTATAGTTCTGAATAATGTAAGTCTGAGATCAAGATGTCAGCTGGTGAGGTAAGGATCTTCTTTTGGATTACAGACTTTCCCTTGTATCCTCACATGGTGGAAGGTGCTGGGGAGGTCTCTGAGTTTTTTTTATAAAAGCAAGAATCTCATTCATGAGGCTCCATCCTCTAAACTTAATCATCTCTCAAATGCCCTCCTATTAAGACTATCACTTTTGTGACTCAGGATCTTAGCATATGAATTTTAGTGTTAGTTGCTCAGTTATGTCCACTCTTTGCAACCCCATGAAGTGTAGCCTGCCTGGCTCCTTTGTTCATGGAATTCTCTTTGTTCATGGCTGCAAGAATACTGGAGTGGGCAGACATTCCCTTCTCAAGGGGATCTTCCCAACCCTGGGATTGAAACTGGGTCTCCTGTATTGCAGGCAGACTTTTTACAATCTGAGCCACCAGGGAAGCCCTGGTGGGGATCAGAATCTCAACATATGAATTTTGGGGGGACAAAAATATTCAGATTACTGTACATAGTTTCACAAAAATTTGCTTCAATTTGTAATGTCCTCATATTTCCATTGGTTTATAGTCAGTGGTTCTGTATCTTTTTGAAATTATGATGCCTATGACCGGAAGACAGAATAGTTATAAGATGAAAGATGTATGGTTCTATATCCTTGAGGTAATCTTCTTTTTTTTGTTCAGAAGATTTCTAAAACATTTACAGAACAAGAAAGACTCAAATAAGTAACTGACTACTGACCGAAGTACGGGATACAATTGTTTCTTTAAATTCTAGAAATGATAGGAAGGGATTGAGAGAAGGAGTATGTCTATGATTTAATTGTTTCTAGTATGAGAAGTGGTACAGAAGCTGAAACAGTTGAGATCAAAGAACATCATTTCTCAAAAGGAAAAATGAAAAAGAAGTAGTTTAGAATGTGTTTCTCTGTGTGAAAATGGTGATGAGGAATTCTGCATAATAAAAGGGAGTTGCTATAATTATACCCTAAAAGAAATTATATGTTTAAAAGTAGTTTTATAAAATTACATAAACATTTTTTGGGTTTAAAAATGCATTCTTCCTTTTTCTCACTAGACTTCTCATTTCATTTTAGAAACCAAAAAATATTTCCTAAATCTTATTTTATACACTGAATAAAATGGTGTGAAATAACACACAGGTGCACACATACATACAAACACATGCACACACAGAAAAATTAAAGGGTTTTTGCCTTATTGGCTAATTCTTACATCCTTGTTCTTTGTTTCTGATTGAATTATTTTCTCAATAAGGGTCACTTTTCCTCAGTTAGGGCACTTCTTCGATTCAAAATTCACTGTATTAGGAGAATTATCATATCTACAGATATGCATTTCACTTACATATTTAATAGTTATATTAATGGCTGTTCATCTAGCCATATGTATGTGAATATGGGTTCTAAGCATTTTAAACAGATTATGGTAAGTACCATATAGTATTGAAAGGCTCCATATTACATACACACACACACACACACACACACACACATTAAATATCTATACTTGATTAAATAAACATAGACATCCAAATTCTGAAAGCAAGAAGGCCACTGGGATATGATTAATCTGATAAAATCAAGAGAGAGAAATGGAGCTATAACATAAACTTGACAACAAAAATCCCAAAATGCTTGAATTATCTTTAAATTAGTTCAAATAAATTGAATATTTTAAACAGTGAAAAGCAAAACAAGGTGCTTGCTACCCCCACAAGGTTGAAGAGCCTAGGTAGAAAAATATCTTCAAAAATGACTTAAACAAAAATTATAGATTAAAAGTTTCAATAAGTTTTAATTTAAAAACACTTTTACCTTTTCACTACATCTCATCAGATGGCTTTATAAAATATAATTTACTTTATAATCTTAGGTATTTATATCAGAGATTGTAGTGATCTCTATTAGTTGAATCCTTTCTCACAAACTTAGGGTTATCAAATAAGGATCATATTTCATGACTGCAGAATTAATAATTAACTAATTAGATCATTAATTTGCTTAATTGGAGATTAATTTACTAATTTGTTGGTTATTTTTAAAATAGTTGTACACATCTAGTTGGATTGGGAACAGATCTTAGCTAATGGAAGCATTCAGTGTACTGATTAGAAGGTGTGCTTCAGAGTCTGCCTGCAGTGTGGGAGACCTGGGTTCAATCCCTGATTTGGGAAGATCCCCTGGAGAAGGAAATGGCAACCCATTCCAGTATCCTTACCTGGAAAATCCTATGGAACAAGGAGCCAGGCAGGCTACAATCCATGGGGTTACAAAGAGTCAGACACAGCTGAGTGATTTCACTCACTTCACTTTAGAATCAGACTAACGTTTTTTACAGTTTATTTTTACTAAAATATAGTTAATTTACAATGTTGTATTAATTTCTATCATACGGCAAAGTGATTGAGTTATATGTGTGTGTGTGTGTGTGTGTGTGTGTGTATTCTTTTTCATATTCTTTTCCATTATGATTTATCACAGGATAGTGAACATAGGTCCTGTGCTGTATAGTAGGACAGTGTTATTTATCCATTCTATATGTAATAGCTTGTCTGCTATTCCCAATCCCCCAATCCAACCTTCCATAACCCGCCTCCCCCTTGGCAACCACAAGTCTGTTCTCAATGTAAAAGAGTCAGACTGTTTTTAACCCTGGCTGTACAATTTATTTGCAGTGATATGTAAAGATTGAGAATATTCTTAGTCTCTCTGACTTGAGTTTCCTCATCTGTAAAGTTTGATAATAAGACTACTCCTCACACATTTCCTGTTCAGCACAGTAATTCACAACTATTATGTGCTTAATAATATAACCATCCCTAGAAGTTGGCCTATTTTAGGGAAGTTATTTATTTCCTTCCAGCTTACTTTCTCTGTTGATCAAATATTCAGTCATAAGAGAGAAAAACCTGTTTTTTTTTGTCTCTGTTAAATTAAATTCTAGTACATAAAAATATCATGAAAGCGAAAGTGAAGTTGCTCAGTCATGTCCGACTCTTTGGGACCCCATGGAGTGTAGTCTACCAGGTTCCTCCATCCATGGAATTTTCCAAGCAAGAATACTGGAATGGGTTGCCAATTCCCTCTCCAGGGGATCTTCCCAACCCAGGGATCGAACCCAGGCCTCCTTCATTACAGGCAGACGCTTTACCATCTGAGACACCAAGGAAAGCCACATCATACATCATACACACTCACAAAATCCTCCTTATGATAGTGTTGCTTTAACCTTCCTTCATCTACATTCTACATTAAATATATACATAGAATAATAAAATAACTTATTCTAGTATAAATCATTATATATATATATGTATATATAATTATTCTGACAAGATTGGAAATAATTGTGACCAAATACTGTGAATACATACCTTAGTAGACAAACCATCTCAATTCTTTCTTACATAATTACTTTGCCTCCAGAACCTGCTGGGCTCCTAAGAAAGAAATCTGAATTTTAATAAAATATATCCTGCATATAGACTTTGCCAGTGGCTCAGTGGTAAAGACTTTGCTTGCAATGCAGGAGATGTAGGAAATGTAGGTTCGATCCCTGGGTCAGGAAGATCCCTTGGAAGAGGGCATGGCAACCCACTCCAGTATTCTTGTTTGGAGAATCCCACGGACAGAAGAGCCAGGCAGACTACAGTCCATAGGGTCTCAAAGAGTTGGACAAAACTGAAGTGACTAAGAACACACATGCATACTCAACAGGGTAGGATGAATTAGATAAGGGGCATTGTTAGCTATGCTTTGCTCCTCTTATCATTTCCAGTATTCTTTTGTCTTTGATTCACTTTTGTGTGCTCCTTCCAGTTTTTCATGTCAACTTTACAGTCTAGTCTCAAATGATGTTATTTGTTTGGCTGACACCTTCAAATGGGCTTCCCAACTTACTTAGGGTAAAGGCACAATTCCTCCTTGTGGGCCACAAGAAAGGCCCTTTATAAACTCCTCCCATCCACTCCTCCATAAAAGATAAACTTTCTGATTTTGTCTTCTATCACTTCTCTTTGTTCATTCCATATAAACTGGCTTTCCTGCTAAGCCCTGACTATATTCTAAACACAGAGAATTACTGGGTTTGTTTATTTATTTTAATCTGTGATGTTTTTCTAATTAACTCTAAAAAAAACCAGCTCTATTTTTATTTCATTTTTTTCAAAACTGTTTATTTTGTATTGGGGTATAGCCATTTAACAATGTTGTGATTGTTTCAAGTGAACAGCAAAGGGACTCAGCCATACGTATGTATGTATCCATTCTTCTTCAAACTTCCCTCCCATCCACACTGCCACATAACATTGAACAGAGTTTCATGTGCTCTACAGTATGTCCTTGTTTATTATCCATTTTAAATATAACAGAGTGTATATGCCCATCCCAAACTCCCTAATTATCCTTTCCCACCATCCCTCCCACCAGCAATCATAAGTCTGGTCATTAAGACTGTGAGTCTCTTTAGGTTTTGTAGGTTCATCTGTATCATTTCTTTTTAGATTCCACATGTTATAAGATGTCATAGGATAGTCTCCTCTGTCTGACTTATTTAGCTCACTATGACATTTTTTTTTTAGATCCTCAATGTTGCTGCAAATGACATTATTTCATTCTTTCAATGGCTGAGTAATATTCTGTTGTATAAATGTACCACATCTTTATCCATTCCTATTTTGATGCACATTTAGATTAAGCCTTGGGTATTGTAAAAAGTGCTGCAATGAATATTGGGGTGTACATATCCTTTCAGATCATTTTTTCCCTCTCAATATATGCCCAGGAGTAGGAATGCACATCATATAATAGTTCTATTTTTATTTTTTGGAGAACTTCCATAGAGTTCTCCATAGTGACCATACCAATTTACATTCCCACCAACAGTGTAGGAAGGTTCCCTTCCCTACACATCTTCTCCAGCATTTTTTGTTTGTAATGTTTTTTGATGATAGTCATTCTGATTGCTATGAGAATCTCATAGCTTTGATTTGCATTGCTTTAATAATCAGATGATGAACAGCTTTTTGTGGGCCTCTTGGCCATCTGTGTGTCTGCTTTGGAGAAGTATCTATTTAGGTCTTCTGCTCATTGTTTGAGAGTGTTGTTTATTTTAATACTGTTAAATGGCAAGTGCTAGTTGAAAATTTTGAAGACTAATCCCTTATCAGTAACATTATTTCTATTCACTAACAATAGAAGATCAGAAAGGGAAATTTAAAAAAATAATTCCATTTATCATTGCATCAAAAAATAAAATACCTAGGAATAAGTTTACCTCAGGAGACTAAAGAGTACAATACGCTTTTGTCTCTGAACCTATAAGATACTGATGAAAGAAATCAAAGAAAACATAAACAGATGGAAAGATATACCATGTTCTTGCATTGGAAGAATCAATACTCTCAGAATGATTATACTTCCCAAGGCAATCTACAGATTCAGTGAAATCCCTATCAAACTATTTGTGGCATTTTTCACAGAAATAGAACAACAACAATGATAAAAATCTCAAATTTGTATGAAAAAATAAAAACCCCCAAATAGCCAAAGAAATCTTGAGAAAGAAAAATGGAGTAGAGGAATCAGGTTCCCTTACTTCAGACTACACCTCAAAGCTACAGTCATTAAAAAAATATGGTACTGACATGGAAATAGAAACATAGATCAATGGAACAGGATAGAAAACCCAGAAATAAGCCTATGAATATATAGTCAATTTATGACAAAGGAGACAAAACTACACATTATTGGCTACATAGTGAAGACATTTCTCTTTAACAAATGTTGTTGGGAAAACTAAACAGTTACATGCAAAAAAAATCAAATTAGTTCATTCTTCAACTCCATACATGAAAATAAGCTCAAAACGGATTAAAAGCCTAAATGTGAGACTAGATACTATAAAACTCATAGAGGAAAACATAGGCAGAACAATCTCTGACATAAATTACAGAAATATCTTTTTCAATTTGTCTTCCACAATTATGGAAATAAAAATAAAAATAAATAAATGGGACCTACTTTAAAGCTTTTGCACAGCAAGGAAACAATAAGCAAAATGAAAAGACATCTACAGATTGGAAGTAAATATTTGCAGTGCTTTTGATTCGTATCTTCATGTGGCTCAAGTGTAGTTGCGGAGATTATTTTACCTTAGGCATATCAAGTGTGGAAAACAGAATAGTGCCCCTACCCAAAGTACCAATATTTTAATTCCTAGAATCTGTGTGTGTTACCTAACATGATAAAAGAACCTTGACTTTGCAGGATGATTAGGTTAACTATTTACAATGGGGAGTATTCTGGGTTACCCAGGAGGGCCCAATATAATTGTAAGGGTACTTTAAGAGAGAGGTAAGAGGGTCAGATTTAGAGAGAAGGCAATGTGACTATGGAAACGAAGGGAGAAAATACTATGCGATTTGGAGCCATAAACAGAAAAGCAAGGAGTGATGCTAGAAGTTAGCAAAGTTAATGAACTCCCCCAAAGCCTCCAGAAAGAACACAGCTACCAACACTCATTTTTGAGTTTCTGACTTCAAAAGTGAAATAAAATGAACTTATGCTACTTTAAGCCACAGAGTTTGTGTTCATTTGTTACAATGATAAGAGAAATTTAACATATCAAGTTTACCTTATTAGCCCCCTTTAAAACAGAATTGAGCCATGATTGGTTCTGCCCAGTAGGGTGTGAGAATACATTTGCATGACCTTGAAGCTAAAGTTGTTTAGCCACTCAATCGTGTCTGACTCTTTGTGACCCCATGGACTGTATCCTGGGAGATTTGTCTCCGTAGGATTGATTTCTGACATAGAAATAGATCCTATTTCCATCGACTCACTCCATGGAGTGAGTTGCCATTTCCTTCTCCAGGGGAGCTTCCTGACCTAGGAATTGAACCCATGTCTCCTGCTTGGCAGGTGGATTCTTTACCACTGAGCCACGAAGGTAGAGCTAAAGTACTGACAGATTGATATAAAGGCCTCTCATCATTCTTCTCACAGCATAGGAACATCCAAGGTTGTGTGCTCCTGGGCAGCCCCTACAAGTTAGTGCTGCTATCAGCCTTATTGCCTCAAAGACTATGTGGAGCAGAGCATGCTACACACTCTCATTGAATATACAACAAAAGCAAGAAATAGTCTCAAGTTGCATTATTTCACTGGAGTTTTGGAGTCAAACTTTTACTGAAGTTTAGACTAGCACTGCTGTGAATAGTAGGCATCTCCTTCAGTTCTTTTGCCAGCAGTCACATTCTCAGAAAGAAATCCCCTGACCACTTAAAATACACACACACACAGATGCTCAACATGGCTAAACATCAAAGATATGCAAATCAAAACCACAATGAGATATCAACTTATATCTGCCAAAATGCTTATCATCAAGAAGAACATAAACAAATGTTGGGCAGGATGCAAAGAAAAAGCAACCCTTGTACACATAATTGGGAAGGTAAATTGGTGCAGCTCCTACTTAAAACAGTATAAAGTTCCTTAAAAAACTAAAAATAGACTTACCATTTGGTTTACCAATTTCATTCCTGGATATATATCTGAAGAAAATAAAACTACCAACTCAAAAAGATATCTGCACCCCAATGTTCACAGTAATATTATTTAGAAGAGCCAAGATATGGAAGCAGTCTAAGTGCTAATCAATAGATAAAGAAGACATGATACACACACACACACACAAAGGAGGAAGGTTATTAACCGTAGAAAACTATGAAATTCTGCCATTTGCCACAATGTGGATGGACCTAGAGGGCATTATGTTTAATGAAATAAGTGAGCCAAAGAAAGGTAAATATTCTGTTATCACTTATACGTGAAATTTAACAAAGAAAACAAATAAATATGTATAACGAAATAGAAACAGATTCACTGGTTACCAGTGGGTAGAGGGAAGGTGGGGGCAAGATCAGGGTATAGGATTAAGAAATACAAGCTACAGTGTGTAAAACAAATAAGTAACAAGGATACATTGTACAGCACAGGGAATATAGACTTTATTTTTTAATAAATTTAAAAGGTGTACAGTCTATAAATATATTGAATCATGATGTTGGACACTTGATACTAATATTCTAAATTAACTGTACTTCTATGAAAGTTGCCATGAAAATAAATTTCCCTCTTGCCTTGGTTTATTTCTCTTTTTTCCTTTCTCAATGTCAGGCTTCGCAATCTATATTTTTTGGCACTTAAGATTATTCAGTTATTTATTTTGTCATCACCTATCTCCTCCACACTGTCACTGTCCTCTTGTAGCCTGGAGGCCTAAGGGAATAGGAGAGGCATGTTAATGTCAGATCCTACAGTACAGAGATTTTTATCTACTTATCATGTTTTTTTCCTAGCACCTGGAATAATGTCTGCCATTTTTCACAGATTGATAGATAAATGAGTTTATGCAAGTGCCTCTCCATTCTCTGGTCCCTTTGTTAATGATCAAACTTGTTTCAACTCACCAACCTGACTTCTGTTTCTACCCCATACTGCTCTAGCACTTCATTTCTGAACCCTTTTTTCAATTATTTCTGTATACCAAATCTACTTTGCACAGTATGGCCGGAACTCCCTTAATTTGTTGTTGTTGTTGTTGTTGTTCTCCCCTGAACTTTGATAGAACATGAAGGATGAAACAAAGAACAAGACTATCTGGACCAAGAACCAACCACATGCTAGATAAAGAGGTACAGAAAAAATGTAGTTCACCTTCAAGTATTTCATGATCAAGAGTGGTGAAATGCAAGCTGAATCAACATTATAATCAATTAGTTAGTAATTAATTAAGTGATAATTAATTAGTAGATCTATAAATTATTACTTTTCACTAAAATACTGAGTTTAAGACATATGTGTTTAAACTGGGTAACTTGTAATTTATTCAGAAAATATTTATTGTGTAGCTATCACCATAATTAGTGATGGGAATATAAAAGTGATCTCAATCAACAGTATCATTGCCCTATACTGCTTAGTGGTCTAAGGAATTAGTAGAGGCTTGTGAACAAAGGAAGACTGTCATTCACATTTGGTTCAGAGAATATAGCAAAAGAAATTGCCTGTAAGCTGTGATGAATTACAGATGATCTGGAGTGTCTGGGTTACAGGGTCAGGACAATAAAGATCAATGAAGGCCTTAGATTAATAATATTTCAAAAGGTTTAGAATTTTTTATGAAGAAAAATGTGGTTCATCAAATTAAACAGAAGAATAATATGATTATGTATGCAATTTGGGAAGATTGTTCTATAAGAAATGTAGATAGATGAGAAGAGGACAAAACTATAGTCAGGATGTTCTGTTAGAATCCTGCTATAACAATCCTAAAGAGAAATTATAAGACTCTGAAATTAGGCATAACAATGGGAATAAAGAGTAGCTGAACGACTGAAAATTGAGGTTTCAAATAAAAAAAATAAAATAAAATATATTGGTTCAGAGATGAAGTCAATCAAGTCATTGAACACAAACTTTTATTTTGAAATATCCTAATTGAAACCAGGCAGGTGGTAACCTTAATTTAATTGGCATTTTCTGTGTGCCCCGATAATGATTTTCTCCCTCCTGGATCTCAAACCATATGCTAAGCTTAAATGCTTCTGTTTATTTTAAGACATTCTTAGATAATACCTGTTAATTTTCCAAAGGATATTCAGTCGAAACCAAATTAAAATGTTTCAGCTTAAAAAAAATGAAGGAAAAAAAAAGCTGTGAATATCATAATTTATGGCAATGATAGATATCTGTTTTGATTTTAAATTTACAAGATATTTCCAATGATGAATATGCACAGTTCTTAACCCACTATTATTTATTTTTCTCAGTGAGAACTTTTTTTTTTTATGTGTTGATCATGGATAATTGAAATTATATCTGGACAAGGGTCCAAAATTCTAAATTTCTGCTGAAATACACATAGGCATCATACACAGAAAACACAAAGGCAATTCTCTGACAACTTTATTATACCTTTGCTTAAAGTAAAATCCATGCACAAGCTCAGTGTAGACTAGTAAACTGTATAAAATCTCCATGGTTATTATAAACTTTTGCTAAAGCACTAGAAAGAGATTTGTCTGAAAACCAGCATAAACAATTCTCTGGCCCTTTACTTCTAGGCTGGACTCATTCATATCTTTCTATGTTTATTTATCCTGTGGAAAGAAGAGACAGTTAAAGAAGAATTTTAACAAAACCCTTCCAAAGGGAAAATAAAATGACTCTCTCATATGTAGACAAGAGTTTAGTCAACCCTAAGCCTGGCAACTCCCTAGTCAGGAGTGCTGACTGAGAAGATATTTACAACCTAAAAATTGAGAGTTATATTTTATGTGGTGGGGATTTTTAAGACTTTGGGCTTGGGAAACAGCATCTCAAATGACTATGAGAGAACTGCTCTGAGGAGGCAAGGGGAGCAGCCAGGTTATATAGATGCTTTACAACATATAAGGGGCAAGTAGTCTGAACATCAAAAGATTATTGTTAATTAAAGAAAACCAGATATCCCAAGTTAAGGAATTTAGTGTTCTATGTATGGGAAGATGCAAGAATCTAGGCTCACTGAAATTATTCCTTTCATATGCATCCCAGCTATATGGGTCCAGTGCTTTTCACATTCTGAGCTCCTTTGGGCTCACCATAGGGAGTGGCTGCAGTCTGACCTCTTCTAGGTAGTAGGTATTCTTCTCCTTCTTGAGTTCCCTTACAGATTGCTGGCTCACATTGGAGGGCTGCAATCGCTGATGACTATGACATTCTTGTTTACTGAAATGGCAGGAGGTATTCTATTTCTGAAGAGAAGACCTCAGTCCTGTTCAGAGTATACCAGCCACAAGAAAAACCAACATTCGGAAGTATTTAAAGAAGAGTAATATTCAGAGAGATGCTGCAATCTGAAATATGATGCTTGTAATTCTTAATCATCGTCATACTAATGATTTGATTTAAAGAGTGCTGACCTGTACTGGGCCTGCACTCAGTTTAGTGTCTCGAGCAGTCTTCACAATTTCCCTATACACATGCACTTCTATATTAATAAGTGGAAAATGAGGCTCTCAAAACCCAAGTCACATTACCCAGTAGGAAAGAAAAAGTACAGGATTTAAATTCAGACCTTTTCCCTTCTTTAATCATTTCCATTCCTTTCTGTTTGGTCTACGCTGTGTTTTAACCCAGTAATTATCCAGGGTATTATTCTATCTCTTGCTCCTAGGAAAGACTGAACCCTCTCAAGTAGTTTGAGAATACCATTACTTAAAGTTACTGGTATAGCAAAGAATTAACAGATAAGCATGCAAAATAGTTTGTCAGGTAGGATTCCAAGAGCAGGCAAAGCTGAAATATATTTGTCAGAAGTGCAATTAAGTTGGCTGGCTTGGTGGGCATTCTCATCAGCAGTCAGGAACTGGACAGGACACATCTGCTGTCACTTGTGTTCCTATTGATGTCAGCAGGACCCTGTGTGTGGGACTCCTGGGCACAAAAGCCTTCTGTATCCCCCATTTCTTTCATTAGGAAATAGGCTTCATACAACCTTCATGACTTCCTCTGAGTTCTAATGGCAGGGTAAAGTGGTTGTTAATCAGGGAAAGGAGGGGATGTGAGATAAGGGAGATATAGACAAGAGAAACAATTATGCAGTCTCAGAGAAGGGTCATGATTCCCCCTCAAGGGATACACACAAAAATATCTTTGTTTTACAGGGAGTGAAACCCCTATCAGGTGGGAGAAGTTAACAGTTAACAACAGTACCTGCCCACAAACACACAGACCCCAGACTGGTTGGAACCAGAAGGGATGTTGCTGACTTTCACTTACTTCATCACAAACCAATCAAAAGAATGTCCACAGTCTGATCACACCCTCTTTGAACCATTACTATAAAACTCCTCACAACTCCACCCAGGTTGAGACACAGTGTTGAGGGCTCTATCCCTCTGTAGCCCCCTCTGCCTGGTAAAATAGTAAAACTATTCTTTTCTACTTCACTCAAAACTCTGTCCCTGAGATTTAGTTTGTTATCAGGATTCAGCTGGATTAAGCTTCTCTACTATCACCAAGACAGAACAGCAACAAGAAATACTGTAGATCAGTACTTCAATACATGATGTTGCATCTAGGGAGGATGTAGGAGGAAAGCTGAGCCCCTATTATCTATGTCAGCTGGGATCATACCTTCTTTATGACATGGCAAAATAATCACTTCTAGTGAATAATCATTAAATATGTATACCTATGGCTGATTCATGTTGATGTTTGGCAGAAACCAACACAATTGCATAAAGCAATTATCCTTCAATTAAAAAATAAATTAATTAAAGAAGAAATATTTACAGTCTGAATGACATTGTGCCCTGAGTGCAGCTGGGTACTTGGTATAGATATTTAAGTAAATGAAACAACAATATAAGTATGAGCCCATTTGGGGATGACGCTAGAGATTTAACCCAAAACCAAAGATAAAACAAAAGATACCTTGAAAAAGATAAACCAAAATAAGAAAAATTTAGAAAGGAAAACTAGTGGCAGGAACACTAGGGAAAAGAGGAAGCAAAATAAGCAGGGGGAACTTCCTTGGTGGTCCAGTGGCGAAGATTTCACGCTCTTACTACAGGGGCCCAGGTTCAATCCCTGGTCAGGGAACTAGACCCCATATGCCATAACTAAGACCCAGCACAACCAAAATAAATAAATATTTTAAAAAAATAAGCCATGGACTTGAGGTAACCACAGAATATTGCTTTGTTTTATTTTCCAATGGTAGATAAAATGTTATCTTGTCTCTTTATCAAAATTACAACTGTTTGTCCCTTGACCAATACCATTCCCATATCAGAGCAATATTATCCTGTGGTTGAAACTCATACACATTTTGATCCACAATTTAGGGGTTCTATTTGTGCAATATATCTTTTACTTGCAATGTCTATTTTCATTATTGTTTCACTAACTTTGGCTGGACTCTTTCATATGATTTCCTTCCAAGCCCTATCTTACCTTTTTGTCATTAGGCTAAATAGCTGAACTTAGAAGAGCCCTATGCTTTGATCTTTCACAGAAGAAAAATAATTTCTTAGCAACCTCTTTTCTAGGACCATTTCAAATTTTATCAACAATGAATTGTTTGTGACTGCTAGGTTAAGTCACTGTGTTACCATAGATGTGATTATAGCTACTGGTTGAATCGAACTTTTCTGGAAATGCATGTATTAATAGCACCAAGAAAGAGTCATATTACCCAGAGTCTATTTCACTTGGTGAGAATAAGCATCTAGAGATTCACAGATGGAATTGTTATTGACATATTCTCTAAAGGGGTGCTGAGAAATCAGATGATAAAACAGGAGTTCTCTTTTCATGAGCTTTTGATGGATATTTAAGAAAAACCTTTTGAAGAATTGCATTGGGAATGCAAAGCGAGTCTCTAGACAAAGTCATTCTCAAATGAAATTTGGGACACACACCACTTTCCAGTCTTCAGAAACGGTGCCCTTGGAAAGTACGAAAGTGATCCTAAGAGGGTGAAGTGAAAGGTGAGCCAACACCAGACAAGGAGAAAAAGTGTTTCTTTCAGACAGAATATGATACCAATTGAAAGGTCTCTGCTATGTTGAGATAAATGCTGAAAATTTATGCAGCAATATTTACTCAAAAGTGAAAGATCAAGCTTAATATATCATTTGTGATACCAGTGTTTCTACTGGAAAGCAGAAGGAGATGAGCATTTTTGAATCCTGGTTAAAGGATTAGAGAATACTCTCCTACTTCTGTGAATAATCTTGTAGTTCTTAGGGAACTGGTAAAGTCGACATTAGTAGAAACAGATTCAGTGATGACATCAAAAGTAGGCATTATGAAAAGGTCAACTTTGGCAAAATTTGAACCAGGAGGCAGGAATAACATTGGGTTGGTAGTGACTTGATCCTGGAACATCCTGGCCATGAGTAGTAACACCTAGTGAAACCTTGGGGTTCTGTAGCAGAACCATACATACTGGAACACAAGCCGGAAGCCTGGGCTAGCTGGATGGCACTAGCAAAGAGAAGAGGTGAGCGCCACTGCGAAGAGGGGAATGAGAGCAAAACAGAAGGAGAGAGCCACAGTGCTGCACAGAGTGCTGGCATAAGGGCAAAGCACACTCCCTCTCATCGCTGGCTTCCCCAAACTTTCTTCGTTTTCTCTTAACTAGTGTGTGCAGGAAAATCATGCAAGATTAATAAGAACAACGAAGAAGATTAACACACCCCAGTGTTTATATTCACTATTTAATCAGAACACCCTAAGATGTCCCTGAAAGAAATTCAAAGGAATTTCCATTTTTTTTTTCAATTGAACTTTGGTGATAGAATTATCCAGGGTAGAATACTGGCTATTTAGTAACCTTGGGACATTAGACAAAAGCAATTGAACATTCTAATTTTACTTTTCTAAAATTAAAAAAAAAAAAAAAAAACGGTGATGATCAAACATTAGGGTAGATAAATGTGGTAATATTTAACTCAAAGTTTTATTCATTACAAATACATATACACACATACAAATCATAGTTTCTCCTCTTCTTTCACCTTCTGTACTTAAATACAAAGACTAAGTGGTAAGATTTAGGTTAATGGTGGTTATAGCATAAAAAGAATATTTGATTTGTGAATTTGGATTTTGGAACCTGTTTTGCTATTAAATAGGTCAAGAATACTTACAAATAATTCTCAATCTACAATTAAATTTAGTGTAACTACATAAGAGCCTAAGAGTAATATAACCTCTTCATATTTCAATAACTGTCAAGGTCTTTCTTGGCACTAATATTGGGACTCTTCCGTTGCTGTTTAGTTGTTCAGTCATGTCCAACTCTTGTGACCCCATGGACTGTGGCTTTCCAGGCTTCTCTGTCCATGGGATTTTCCAGGCAAGAATACTGGAGTGGGTTGCCATGTCCTTCTTCAGGGAATCTTCCCGACCCAGGGATTGGACCTACATCTCCTGTTTACTGCATTGCAGTTGGATTCTTTTCCCACTGAGCCACTGGGACTCTGGCAGAGAGTATTTATACCACAGGACAGACACATCATATCTGATCTCTGCCTCTAAAGAAGATGCAGTTGGTTGTGAAGTTAAAGATGTAGAAAAGATATATTCCCTCATCAAGTTATAGTTGTCACCTATTTTATAGACGTACAGCAATTGCTGAAATATATCAAAGCAAACATTTTTCCAGGTATTAGCCATTTTGAAGTTCTTGAAGTTCTATGGAGAATACTGGTTGGCTGGTTAAATGAGAATGAGACTAGCATGTACAGGATAATCAATAGGACAAGAACATTGTTCAAGAAATATCTAGTGTTATGTTTCAGAGCTTTAACGGGTTTCTGACTGGAGTGAGAAAACATGTATTTCTTTTATATCTCACAGTGAAATGAATCCAGGGCATTCTGGGAACTCACTTATTTCTTTACAATATCTGGAAAAAGAGACTGAGTGTTGGCCTCTTTGGACTGCTGTGTTTTGTGGAGGGTGACAGTTTTTATATTCAGAGAAGAGGCTATTTGAGAATATTGAAGACATTTCACATGAAAAACCCCAACACAAATCCAGATAAAAAGCTGAACCCTTGTCCTTAAGTTGTGCTATTGAATACAAAGGATAAAAGTAAAAATGTAAGGATCACTGTTCCTCTGTTGCTGATTCATCACCGAAATCACCTGGGCTATGTGCTGCTGTCATCTATGATGCTATTGTTTGCTTAAGGAGATGCACACAGGTTAAAGCTGACAGAAAAGCAAATTAGGCCTCACTATTCTGTCTTTTCTGTACCATTTTGATTGTATTGCTCTGAGGGTGTATCATATTTTTGTTACTATTACTTAGGCATTGGAAAAGACCCTGATGCTGGGAAAGACTGAGGGCAAGAGAAGAAGGAGGTGACAGAGTGATGAAATGGAAGGCATAGTGAAAGACAGGGAAGCCTGGCATGATGCAGTCCATGGAGTAGCAAAGAGATGGACATGAGTTAGTGACTAAACAGCAGCAACAATTTTGGCATTCCTTAGAATGCATATTTATAAGGATGACAACCACATAGTCTTATGCTGTCATTTTCCCATTAGTTAATCAGTTATAATTGACACTGAAGATACACCCAGTGGTTACGCCATTATCATTCCAAAAAATAAAACTGTCAGCACTCATTATTGATCACTTGGAGTTATTGGGCAATTATTAATCCATTTAAATGGATATAGATGTAAATATGGATATAGTATATATTATTGAATGATAAAGCCATGTCACTTTGTAAATAATCCCTTTTTACGTAGGCCTTAAATGTCCAGTTATCTGAACATTATATGCCCTTACCCTTTCTCTTTCTCATCAAAGCTATAATATAGACAATATAGTTTTCTCAGCTGATTCTTCAGAAACAGTAAATGTTAGTAATATTTTCCAACATCTATCCATGTGTGATTGAGCACATTATTGAAATTAGAATCTGAATGAAACCTAGAATTTATTACTTGAAAGAAGATGCTTAAGAACTCTAAAGGCTCAAATGTATGCGTCTCTAAAAATAAAATGTTAGTGATAAGGTTAATCATTTAAGAAAACTTTTTTTCTCTGGATTTTTGTAGATGAACTACATGAAAGCCTCAAATTGGAGAGGACAGGGCAACTGTATACTCTATCTCATATAATCTGGGTCTTTATTAGAAGTCTCCTGTGCATCCCAAGAACAAATAGCATTATATTATGATCTTACTACACTACAAAATATCCCATTGAGCTGAGGAACAATGTTATTTAGTTATTCATTAATTTACTTAACAAAGAAGTATTTAGCACCAACTGTGAAGACTATTCTGTTTGCATGTAGCCTCTTGTTCTATTCAGTTATAAAGCTTTATTAAATAATTATAAGTTGAGATATGCTTTTCAGATCCCAGTTGTACCCTCACAAGCAGATATGTTTTGTAAAGCCACTCCTATCATCCAGCCTTGCTTCACTTGAGTGGTAATAGGATTATATGAAACAGACGCCATCAATTCTAACTCAGCCATCAACATCACCATATAAGAAGCCTTCAGATTTATAAAAAGAAACTTCTCAAGTGCCCCAGACCTTATTAGTGTCCTTAGTTTCTGGTCATACAAAACATGGCAATAGGTCAATACATGCCATAGAGAAACTGGAGTCCTTTCATTCAAGTAGAAAAGAAATTTTTTTGTAAACATGTATTTCCAATTACATCATGCCTACCCCATCCTGTAACCTCTTCATCATTCATATTAAAATGAAGAGGGTTCAGTATTTCTAACCAAGTGGCAGGGTTTCAGGTCATTCTTCATTGTGCATCACATTTCTCTCATCTCAGTCTTAAATTCACACTGTAAGTATATCTTCTGGTTCTGAAAGACTTGATTTCTTTAAAAAAATATTAAAATTAAAGATGTAAAGGAGAGGGTGGGAAAATTTCAGAGAATAGCACTGAAATATATACATTACCAAATGTAAAAAAGATAGCCAGTGGGAATTTGCTGTATGATGCAAGGAACCCAAAACTGGTGTTCTAAGAAAACCTAGAGGGGTGGGATGGGGAGGGAGGCAGGGGGGAGATTTAGGAAGTAGGGGATATGTGTATACCTATGGCTGATTCATGTCGATGTAAAGCAGAAACCATCACAATATTGAAATTATACCCTAATTAGAAATTAAAATAAAAACTTTAAAGATGTCAAAAATTTTTGACCTTAATGATCTGGAAACATTTTTTCTCTCATGTTATTTTCACTTCTTTTTATGTGACACCTTCCCCCAGACAGTAGTTTTGCATTCATATATTGACCTTAATAAGTCCTAGATGGGGTGGCATTTTTAGTCTAAACAGCACCCTATGGTTCACTCAATAAAGGCAGTCACTTACTATTCCTGTTTATACAGCCCACTTTAGCAGGAATCTTAAAGACTATAGGTTATCAATAATCTTTCCTCCTCTATTTTGTTTGTGAGTGGATGTGCTTTTATTGGAAGAAGGAAATGGCAACGCACTCCATTATTTTTGCCTAGAGAATTGCGTGGACAGAGGAGCCTGGTGGGCTGCTGTCAATAGGGCCGCACAGAGTCAGTCATGACTGAAGTGACTTAGCATGCATGCATGCATTGGAGAAGGAAATGGCAACCCACTCCAGTATTCCTGCCTGGAGAATCCCAGGGAGAGAAGAGCCTGGTGGGCTGCCTTCTTTGGGGTCGCACAGAGTCGGACATGACTGAAATGACTTAGCAGCAGCAGCAGTGCTTTTATTGAAAAATCAATGAATAAAAATCTATCTCTCTAAGTATGTATAAATCTATCTATACATATATCCACATTTATTTTTCTATATGAAAGAGGGTTTGAAGATGAGCTAAATATTTAGCCTTTGAGACCACAGCATTCATCAAAAACAAAGAAGCAAGTAAAAGTAATTTTATGTTTTCTGGCGTAACAAAATTGAGAACTTTATGCTTTAAACCACTTAAAAATTACATGGCTTTTTCTATTTTGAAATGGAAATCTCATCACCTTGGTGTCAAACTCTATAACTTCAAAGCCAGTGAAGGACTATATAAGGAACTGGGAGAATGAAACAAATGTAAGTTAAACATAATTACTGTAAAGAAGATGTGAAAATGAAAATTCATTAGCTTATCCTTTGACCAAAGTGAAACAGCTAATTTGCTGGATTTTCTAAGTCATAGACAACAATACACACACACACACACACACACACACACAAATCCACATACTGAGGCTAGTCTGTGGGAAGTAATTTAAACACTAGCAAATGTTCACTTTGTGCATGGTCTTTGCTAAAGATGTTAAGTTCATCATGTATTTAATCTGCACAATAATCCTGTTAGGCAACTTATATATATATTCATTTTAGAAATAAACAAAAAATCAGTGCTATTAGAGTCCGTGTCAAGTCATACAACTAGCAAATATTGGACCTGAATTTAGAACCTCTCTAGCTCTAAAGTCCAGCACCTAAAACAGTGCAAGGCTCAAAACAAGCTCTCTATTAGTATTATCAGTACTATTTAAATATTTCTTTTTATGGTTTTACATATAACTGTAGCAAATCATGCACATAGACATGGTTGTCATATAGCTACCATGATTTTGGATTCTGTAGGCTTTATGCCCATGAATAACTTATTCTTCTCTTAGAGTTAATTTTAAGATTCAAAATCACTCTTGGGTTGTATCTCTTTAACATTGTTATTTGATTTACAGAAATGTCTAAATTACTGGGGAATATGAACCATAAAGCAAGAGTTTTATGGAGACTATTGCAGTTAGGTGGGGGAGAAATAATTATAAGCATATTAATGAGCAAGAGAATTTACTTTGTAGATAAATTCCACTGTCGCCCTCAACCCCCACACCCACCAAGAACAAACAGTAAGGACTAATAGTAATAGTAATACCTATAGTAATGACTTTGCCTCTCTGTTAAAATTACTAAGATAGATCTCATGAGATTAAGTGTTTTGCGGCCCCATACAACCTTGATCATGCAAAAATAAGAGGTAAAAAATATAATTGGCAGTTAACTAAAAATGAGATAGAGAAATTAGGGACTGGGCAGTTATTTGAAAGGGAAAGGAAGTGCTGCTATTCTCTCTATTTTAGAAGTAAACCTATTAATAAACTGCTGAAAAGTCAGCTGATAGTATTATGGGATTTTCCTTGTACATAAATTACTGCTTTTCCTTGATAATTTTAATATTATCTCTCTCTCTCTCTCTTTTTTTTTTCTAGAGACAGAGTCTCTCTATGTTACCCAGGCTGGAATACTGCGCTATTCACAGGCATGACCCCACTACTGATCAGCATGGGAGTTTTGACCTGCTCTGTTTCCAACCTGGGCCATTTCACCCCTCCTTAGGCAACCTAGTGGTCCCCGGTTCCTGAAGTGTCCATATGCCAAACTTGGTGCAGACACCTGATCGGCCAGTGCACTACAGCCCAGAACTCCTGGGCTCAAGCAGTCCTCCAGCCTCAGCCTCCCAAGCAGGTGGGACTACAGGCACGTGCCACCACGCACAGCAATAATTTCTCTTTTTCTCTAATATTTTCCATTTTAATTATTATGTGTCTTTGTGTGGTCCTCTTTGGGTTGATTCTGTTTGAGACTCTCTGTAATTCTTGAACATAGATATCCGTTTCCTTTCCTAGTGATGGAAGTCTTTAACTATTATTACATCAGATATGCTCTCTGTTCCTTTCTCCCTCTCTCTCTTCTCCTTCTTTCACATTTATAATGAAAATGCTAGTATTCTTGATGTTGTCCCAGAGGCCTCTGAAATTGTACTCATTTCTTTTTATTCTTTTTTCTTTTTCTTTGTTTGACTGCAGTTATTTCCACTACAGTATCTACTAGCCTAGCTGAGCTGTTCCTCTGGATCATCCACTCTTGATTCCTTCTAGTGTATTTTTTGTTTCAGTTGTTGAATTCTTGATCTCTCATTGGTTCTTCTTTATATTTGCTCTTTATTGAAAGTGTCTGATTTCTCACTCTGCTTGTCTATTCTTCTCCCAAGTTCTTTAAGTATCTTTATGATCATTACTTTGAACTCTTTATCTGGTAGATTGTGTACATGAATGCTAAGTCGCTTCAGTCATGTCCAACTTTGTGATGCTATGGGCCGTAGCCCACAAGGCCCCTCTGTCCATGGGATTTTCCAGGCACGAATACTGGAGTGGGTTGCCATTCCATTCCCCAGGGGAATCTTCCTGAACCAGGGATCAAACCCAAGTCTCTCACATCTCCTGCATTGCAGGCAGGTTCTTTATCACTGGCTCTACTTTGGAAGACCTTTGGGTAGATTGCCTATCTCCAATTCACTTACTCCTTATGGGGTTTTATCATGTTTCTTGACTGGAACATGTTCCTCTGTTGCCTCATTTGCTCTATTTATTTCTGTGTAGTTGGTAGGCTGGTTATGTTTCCTGACCTTGAAGAAATGGTCTCTTATAAGAAATGCCCTATGCTTCCCAGCATCACATGTCTGTGGTCATCAGAACTACATGGTCTAGGGATGCCCCCTATTTGGACTCCATGTGTCCTTCTATTGTGGTGGACTCTCTCCTATGTACAGTCTGGTGGGCATAGCTAGCCTCTTTCCAGTTGGTTGCCACTGGTTTGTGGGATCATGAGTTGGCTGGCTGCAGAACCCCAGGGGTGTTTGGGGCCGGGGCTAACTCAGTGGTGGGCAGAACCAGGTTTTGGCATGTGTGGTTGTGGTGCCAGGTCTCTTGAATCTAGAGTCAGCTTCCTAGTGAGTGGAGCCAAGGCTCAGAGAGTCCTGGGGCTCACTGGTAGGCAGAGCTGGATACTGGTATCCCTGGTTGCAGGGCCCTGGGGGTCCTGAACCTGGTTTCAACCTGATGGAGGGTGAGACTGGGCCCTGGGGCTTCACACACATCCATTGGTTTTTGAAGCTATACTGGGGTTAATTTGTCTTGGTACCCACTGGCAGGCATAGTGGAACCTTGATAAGTGGGGCCTGTTTGTGACACAACTGACTGCAGTATCCAGTGTGCCCTGAAGCTTATGTGTGCCCACAGCTTGGTGGAACAGGATCCCAGAGATGTTGGCTGAGAGACCCAAATGTCTCAGAGCTGATGTTGGCCTGATAGTGGACCAGGTCAGGGACCAGGGGGTCCAAGGCTGGTACTGGCCTTCTGGTGAATAGACTAGGTTTTGCCATAGCAGGCTGAGGGGCTGCAGTGGCCTGAGCCTGGTGTCCACCCATGGTGGGCACTGCCAGGGCCCTTGGTGTCCTGAGACTGATGCCATCCCACTGATGTGTGAAGTTGATCCCAGGGCTAGTTCTGTCTCTCTTGTAGGGAAAACCAGGTCCTAGTGTTTTTGCCTGAAGTTCGCTGGAGGTATCTGAGTTGGTTGTCAGACTACTGGTGTGTAAGACTTGGCCCCAGGGAGTTGTAGGCGGATGACAGCTCACTGTTAGGTAGAGTGGGGTCTCAGAATCGAGTGGGGTCTCAGAATCTCTGCTATTGGGCTCCAAAAGTCCCATAGTTGGTGTGTCATCTCAATGGTGGTCAGAGTTGGGGCCCAGTTAGGCCTTAGGGCAGATGCCTACCCTCTGGTGGGTGAGGCTGTTTCCAAGGCTAGAGCTGCCTCACTGGTGGGTAGAAATAATTCCTGGGGCCTCTATGCCAGGGCTTTGTTAGTCCTGGGGCTAATATCTGCTCAGTGGTTGAGACAGCCTTGTCCTGCTTACTTTGGTGAATGGGGCCATGTCACAGGGATCGGGGAGTCTTAAAGCATACTGCATGCTTGTAGGTTGGGTGGTGTCCAGTGCTAATATGCTACAAGAAAGACTGAAAAATGGCATTTGTCTGTACCAGCATCTGTGCAGTAGAACGGGCTTTCAAAAATGGCTGCTGCCAGCGTCTGTCTCCAGGGTGAGCTCCAATTGTGTTCTGCCTCTTGGGAGAGTCTCTAAAACCAGCAGATGAATCTAACCCAGATTCCTTTCTAATTACTGCTTCTGCCCTGGGTTCCAGAGCATGTGAGATTTTGTGTGCATCATTTAAGAGTGGAGTATTTGTTTGTGACAACCCTCTGGATCTCCTGAAAGCAAGCCCTGATGGCCTTCAAAATCAAACTTTCTGTGAGCTCATCTTTCTAGTACAGAAACGCAAGGCTGGGGAGTCCAATGTGGGGCTCAGATCCATTACTCCTTAGAGAGAACCTCTGAAGTTGTAATTCTCCTCCTGTTTGTGGGTCACCACCAAGGGTTATTGGTCTTGACTCTACAGTGAATCCATACTCCTGCCCATTTTGTGTGCTTCTTTTTTTATATATATTTGGTTGTAGAAGATATATATATATGTATTTTAATTTATATGTCTAAGAAACATCAAAATGTTATGAAAGACAGTATTGATTTTAAATGGATTTGGGTCATGCTAACTACAAAATGAAGAAACACAATATAAGCTTGATATTTGTAGTAGAACTTAATTATTCAGCTTTTTTCTGGGAAAAACCATAGCTGGAAAGTTCACCTTCTGCATGAACTCAAAAATTACTCATCAGTCAAAACAGTAATATTAAAATATATTTTTTGTCAGAAAGCATAATTCCTGATTAAAGATCTACTGTAAAAATGGACTTCAATTTAGCCAGTGTCTTTGATGTTATATTCTATGCAGCATAATAAAGATCTCCATACTGATAATGATGTAGAGTGTACTTCTACTTACATTATCTTGCAAACTTTCTTATCTAATAACTTACTTTTAGTACACTTAAAAGTAATCATGAAAATATCTGCATTGTCTGAAAAAATGTGAGATATGTTGGATAGTAAGTTCAAAATGACTCAAAGGGATGCTGTAGGCAGCATTCATAAAGGGAGCCAGGTCTGAGATGTCATTTATTTTACTTCTTGGAACAGATTCACTACATACCCAATAATGTGCTTATATCAGTTTTCTTACTAAAATAGGGAGATAATTTGTGACAAATTGTAGGTAACATATGTCATGTCTTCCTTTCAGTATTCTGACTCTTCAGACTTTATCTGTGGTGTAGAAGATATAGAAATGTTCAACTAATACTATAAAAAATCAACATACCCAGAAATAAAACTCAAAAATAAGGTTTGTAAACATGGCTTGCTTTTTAGACTGGTCAAGATTTTAAAATTTATAATTGATGGGGAATCTCATGTCCTGTATGCAAATTAGTAAAATACTTCCAGAATATTTAATAGAAATATTGGATATAAAAAATATGCTCAAGTGTTGACCCCAAAACTCCTCTTATAATAAATAGTCTTGAAGAAAATGTAATAGAAAATAATATGTGTATAAGGATGTATATAACTGTGTTATTTGAAGCTGTGAAAAATGAGGCAAAATATAGGTAGCTATTTACAGATACTAAATAAAATATGATTTAGCATTTTGATATATATAAATTTAGATATAATGTTGGTCATGTATATGGAAAATATATATATTGTCCCATTTGCGAGGCAGTCAACTAAGTTTTATAGAATATAATCATACAAATACATCACATTGGATAGCTATCAAAATATCTGCAACATTATATGCAGACAGTATGGATACATCAGTCAGTTCAATTCAGTTCAGTTGCTCAGTCATGTCACAAGAGTTCTTTGTGACCCCATGGATGCAGCACACTAAGCCTCCCTGTCCATCACCAACTCCTGGAGCTTACCCAAACTCATGTCCATTGAGTCGGTGATGCCATCCAACCATCTCATTCTTTGTCATCCCTTTCTTCTTCCTGCCTTCATGCTTATATATAATTAGATTGTTTGCTTAATTCATTTAATCTTTTTCTTAAATGACCATGTACTATCTTCATAATAAGATAACATTCTTATACATATTAACTGAGTCATGTACAGGTGCTCTTTAAGTCAGGCTAGAGACTGCACATTTAAAACTAAACAGTTTATATTTCATTTATTTTTTTGTGTGGTTAAAAAAAATAAATGATGACTTCATTCAAGAGTGTAAACCAGTAAGAACAGTGGAACCAAGTTCAAATATTATGATATATAAAGTACATTATTTTGGATCCATGTGCCAAATGAAAAATCATTTTCACTTATTTCAATGGTTCTGACTATGGTGAGGAGAGAGAAAAAGATATCAGATCAGGAGAAGCCGCCTGCCAATGCAAGCAACTAAGCATATTATTTTTCATCCATGTGTCACATAAAAATTATTTCAATTTATTCCAATGAATCTGACAATGGTAAGGAGGGGAAAGGAGATGTCATACTAGGAGAAGGGTAATGACAGCAGCATGTCTTTTCATTATTCCAAGTAATTCCTTGATATAGAAATCTATGTGTTAAAAACTAAATAGATAAAAGAAATGCACTGTATTCAGTGATGTAATCACTTTCCAAGTATGTGCTTCAAGAAAAAGTTAAATATAAGGATGACAGACAAAAACAAAAATTTTAAATGGAACCTCATTAACAAAGTTCAATTCAGTTCAGTCACTCAGTCATGTCCCACTCTTTGGTGGTAAAGGTAAACAAAGAGTTACCTTTCTTTGTTTCTTTACATATTTCATGAATGTTGTTGTTGTTCAGTTGCTAAGTCATGTCTGACTCTTTGTAACCCCATAGACTGCAGCATTCCAGGCTTTCCTGTCCTTCACCATCTCCCAGAGTTTGCTCAAATTCATGTTTGTTGAGTCGGTGATACTGTCTAATCATCTCATCCTCTGCCACCCTCTTATCCTTTTGCTTTCGGTCTTTCCCAGAATCAGGGTCTTTTCCAATGAGTCAGTTCACCTTATCAGGTGGCCGAAGTATTGGAGTTTCAGCTTCAGAATCAGCCCTTCCAGTGAATATTCAGGACTGATATCCTTTAGGATTGACTGGTTTGATCTCCTTGCAGTTCAAGGGACTCTCAAGAGCCTCCTCCAATACCATAGCTCATAGTTCAATTCTTCAGTACTCAGTTTTCTTTATGGTCCAACTGTCACATCCATTCATGACTACTGGAAAAACCATAACTTTGACTATATGGACCTTTGTCTGTGACGTAATGTCTCTAGTTTTTAATATGCTGTTTAGGTTTGTCACAACTTTTCTTCAAGGAGTAAGCATCTTTAAATTTCATGGCTGCAGTAACCATCTGCAGTGATTTTGGAACGCAAGGAAATAAAAGTCTCTCACTGCTTCCATTGTTTCCCCATCTACTTGCTATGAAGTGATGGGACTGGATACCATGATCTTAGTTTTCTGAATGGTGAATTTTAAGCCAGCTTTTCCACTCCCTTCTTTCCCCTTCATCAAGAGGCTCTTTAGTTCTTCATTTTCTGCCATTAAGAGTGGTGTCATCTGCATATCTGAGGTTACTGATTTTTCTCCCTGCAATCTTGATTCCAGCTTGAGTTTCATCCAACCTTGAATTTCACATGATGTACTCTGCATAGAATAGAAGTGAAATAAGCAAGGTGACAATATGCAGTCTTGATTACTCCTTTCCCAATTTGGAACCAGTCCGGTGTTCCAAAGATTGCTCTACTATTGAGATAAATGGACTCAATAAACTAATGATTCTTTATTGCTCTTCTTAATCTTCTTAATTTTAGTAGAAAAAATAGCCCTCATAGCGCTATGGGGCTTAACCATTCTGAACATAGAAAAATGACTGAGAATTAATTTAGCAACTGAACTGATTCATGAGTAATCTTTTAATTGCATAATCCCTCATTTTCAGTGATTTTAGAAGGTTTCTATAAAATGACATTTGTTGGAAGATTTGAGTTACTATGCTGATGACGGAAGCAGTACATTTTTGTAAGCTCAAGACACTTTTGGTAAGTATATTTTGCCCGTTTAAAATGGATTTAAAATCCATGGCAAAGGCTTTCAAACTATTCCATGCTGAAAAGAAAAACCTAAGAAAATAGATCACAGGGTCCAGGCTCGAAATCATTGACAAAGGACTCAATTTCACCTATAGAGCAGAAAAAAATTTTTTTGAAAGTCACTGGGACTCTACCCTCAATCTCCAATGGATAGAGACTCATGAATGTTTACTTCAGTTGCCAGTAGAAAAATATTCAAGGATAACATTATAACCATTTTTTAGGCACAGATAATCTGAAAAATAGCTTTAAATATGACATGATATTTGACATTCAAATAAGTACTTTTCCTTTAATCAGTCAATTAATAATTAAATATAAGGTAAACCTTAAAAGAACTTACGTTCTCTAAGATTTTGATTAGATCATTTACCTCCATGTCCTCAAAGCAGTAGATTTCTGAAATAGCTTTCTTCTGATAGGAAAATACTTACCATCATTTGTGCAACATCTTTACTTGCAGCACCTTTAAGGGGAAGGAACATCTCACTTTCAAATTAGGATATTATAGTTTAAATCTTAGCTGTGTTGTTATCTACATAAATTCAAGCAAATATGTTAACTTTCCTAGGCTCAGTTTCTGAAACTAAAATGTGAATATCTATATCACAGTTATTGTAAAAATGCACAGAGATTGTCTACTAACAAATACATTCAACAAACACATATTGTGATTCTACTATGTGTTAAAACAGTAGGTGCCAGTGATGCACTATTGAATCAGTCAGCATGAGGTTACAGACATGTAGAGGATAGACACTTTAATATGTTATGCAAATAGTGGTAGGTGGAAAATCCAGCATGTGATTAAGATTGGGAAAAAATAATCTGAATTATGAATATGTGAAACAACCTCCTTGAATGGGGTGGGAAAAAATTTGCTGACCTAAGTAACTTTGGAAAGTGGAATCTATAAAGCTAAAGGCTAAAGATCCTTTCCACAAACACTATACTCTAACTGAAAAAATTATGTCTCAAGGAAATATGTTAACAATTCAGATGTTTTTATTCCTGTATACTGGAAATGAAAAATTAGGTAAATGGATAGCATTTGTTGTAGGTAAGTTTTTCACTGTTGTAGTAGAAGGTTACTTTTGAGCAGGGTAGGAAGTCATAAAAATCAATACGGTAATAGGTTATAATTGGAGACATCAGTACAGACTCATTTCCAGCTTAACACAGATGCATATTGCTACTATATAAATATATATGAATGTAAGTATTAGCATATGCACATGCATTTTCATTCTCTGTAAGCTGGCAAAGCCTAAAAGTAATGTTATCCCTGTAACAATGAGCACACCTACCTCCAGGTTTGGTTTCTGTAATCAATGGAATCAGAACTCTTTGGAGAAATTGCTAAGACAGAGGCCATAAACAAATAAGATGGACTTGGACCATCTGGTAGTACAAAGAAGAAAGGAAATACACACACACAAAAAAGCAAAAGCAAAAACAAATTCATGAATATATATCAAAGGGAAACTGGAGCCAAAAACAAAAAGCTGCTAATAATCGAAGCTGGAGAAATTTGTCCAACAAAATTAAGTAGTACTGGATTAAATTTCAAAGTACAAACTAAATATCCAGAGTCTGTATTGACATAAATACCTGTCATACATACATAAATATGTTATATAAACTCACAAATGAAAGAGAAAAGACAAATCTCCCAGTCAGAGACCAAATAATGTTTATAAATACTCTGCCCTGAAGAATGTGATACACAACTCCTTACTCCTTATGTGTAGTTTGTGCATAGTCACTTTCTTCCAAAGACGAGAGTAAAAAAATTGAGTAAAAGAAGAGTAAACTTACAGTGGAGAACTTTGACAAACACTACCTTGTCCAGGTTATCAAAGTCAACATCAACAGTGATGACTCATGTTGAAAGTAGATACCCTTGATATAATGCAACCAGAAGAACATTTCATCTCTGTGGTCTTTCTCTCCAAATCTCAAGTGTGATCATGAAAGAAAAAAAAAAATCTGACAAATCCCATAGAGGCCAGTTTTATAAAATATCTAACCAATATTTCTCAGAATCTTCAGGGTTATTATCATAAACAAAGTCTGAAAAACTATTATAGCTATGAGGAGCATAAGAAAACATGATGATTGTTTCTAATGTGTATCCTGGATGGAGCTCTGAACCAGAGAAAGAGTCCTTTCATAAAACACTAGGAAAATGCTAACAAGATATGAACTTTGAATATTTAACAATATATCAAGAAAAGCTCATTAATTATAACAAATATATTTATATAAGATGTTACTGTTAGGGAAAACTGGTTGTGGAGCTATGGGAGCTCTCATACTCTTCTCAGTTTTCATGTAAATGTAAAATTGTTTTAAAAACTAAAATTCATTAAAAAAAAAAAATGAAAGACACTGGAAACATGGAAAGCTGTGCAAAGGTCAGCTCACAAAGGGCTTTGTAGGCCATGAAAATATCTTTGGAAATTCTTCTCACTCCAGTGAGAAGCAACTGGATCCATTTAAATCTGGTGTGTGATGTAATTCACTTATGATTTTAAAATAGTGATAGAATTCTAGTAGCTGTGAAGAATGTATTGTAACTGAAAGTGGAGAGGGCAAGGATGTAAGGATTAAAACAGGGGAAACACTAGAGAAGTTCTTGTAATAGTACAGATAAAAAATGTTGGTAACTGGGAATATTTGGGTGGAAGTACATGAATTTGAAGTATATTTTGAATGTCGAATGGAAAAACTTGCTTATAGCTTGTGGTTGCATTGAGGTAGAATAAGTGATGGCATAGATTTCCAGCATTCTGGTAAGAGAAAATTTACAGAGGTGTGTAGAAACAAGGGAGAATGCAGGGATAAAAATGTCCAGAATTTTGTTTTGGACATGTTCAGTTTGGGAAGCTTTAAGCCATGCAAGTGAAGATATTAATATCAAGCAGTCAACAGTCTGCTCAGAAGAAAGGTCAAAAAAATAATATTTGGTGGTTAATACATTGTAGATGATATTCACAAATTTGGAAATGGATGAAGTCATCTAGAAAGAAACATTACACAACAAAAAAGATGGAATGAGGAAAAACTTAAGCATTTGGTTAGCTTACTAAGAGCTAGTGGGGAAGATAAAGCAATATATAGTCTAGGAACACAGAAATGTTTTTCAAGAGGGGCAAGTCCTCAGCTCTATTTTATGCTGCCATGAGTTCCAAAAAGATGAGAAGAGAAAATGCTCTTTTGAAGCAAGAATATAGTGGTCATTTTTATATCCTAAGGGCTTTTCTGGTGTCTCAGATGGTAAAGAATCTGTCTGCAATGTAAGAGACCTGAGTTCAATTCCTGGGTTGGGAAGATCTCCTGGAGAAGGGCTAACCACTCCAGCATTCTTACCTGGTGAATTCCATGGACAGAGGAGCCTGGTGGACAACAGCCATGAGGTTGCAAAGAGTTGGACATGACTGAGTGACTAATACTTTCATTGATACTTTCATTTCTTAAGAGTAATTTTAAGTTAATAGTCTGCACAGGAATAAAGCACTGAAGATTAGAAGGTGAGGGAGTTGATATAGCAGATGTTGAAATGTTTCCTTCAGAGAATTTGAATGTGATATGGAACAATAAACAGAGCAGTAACTGGGAGGATATATGAAATAGATGAGAGGTATTTTTAGAGATATTTCATGTTGGAGAGAACTGGATTCCTTGAGAAAATGAGAGGTGATTGAATGTGAAACACACGTGGAGATTTTTGCATTTCATAGAAAGACTTTCTTCATCATCATGAGGTGAAAGGAAGTAGATGGAAGGATAAGACAATGATTTGTGCAAAAATTAATACTTTTAAAATATCTTGTGGTAGAAGAAGAGGGAGTTATTCTTTTTGTTCTTTCTACCTTCTCAATACACATTAAGGGATATTAATTGGCTGAAAATTAAAGCAGAAGAGAAATACTCTTTTTTAGAATTATGATGCAGTCATCCAAAAGATACCTTTTAGAGTAAACATACTAGAGAAATATAATTAACCATCTTCTCGTGCCAAGTACTCTTTGAAGTAGATAACAGTGACATTGCAGAGACAATAACAATCAGGCAGGTTGGTGAAGAATAAAGAACGCAGTTGGTTTCTTGCTTCTTAGGTGGAGGTTTTAACAGAAGCAGAAAGGACTAGTAGAGATGGGTGAATTAATAAGAATGAGAACTATAAGTATGGGGCATAAAATACCAGCTGGATATAAAGGAAAGTAGAAGAACTAAATATTGCATAAAAAGTCAGGGAATCAATAGGTTGTAAGTGACAGCAGATTGTATTAGTAAGAATAAGTAGCACTGTTTGCCTCAACAAACAAATCCTCAGATTCTCATTGACAACACAAGAAAAGTCAGTTTCTGAGACAAGAAAGGCTCAAAATATACTAGTGAGGACTTTATTCCATCTAGCAACTCGTTGGTTTAGAGGCCCTCCATTTAGTTGTACTATCCTCTCAATGTATGTCTTCCAAAGTCATTTTAGTGTAAAAGCAAGAAGTAGAAAATGCACATCCTCTCATTATCTATCCTTTACCCAGAATTAACTACATGAATTGAATTGCTCTAAGGGAGTACATTGCATGAGTTATTTGACAGGCAATTTCTAGGCTTCTGAGGCCAAAGTTTGCTTTCAATGTCAACATTAATTACATAAACTGGAAATATAGAAAGCTTTGCTGTTGTTGTTCATGCATGCTCAGTCATGTCTGATTCTTAGTAACCCCATGGACTGTAGACAGCAAGGATCTTATGTCCATGAGATTTTCCCAGGCAAGAATACTGGAGTGGGTTGCCATTTCCTTTTCCAGGGGATCTTTCCAACCCAAGGATCAAACCCACAACTCCTGTGTCTCCTGCACTGTAGGTGAATTCTTTTACCACTGAGGCATCAGAGAAGCCTATAGAATGTTTGAATTCATTTTGTTGGTAACTTGAAGTGATTATTAAAAACAAACAAAAAAAATTACCCTGGTACTGTGGTTGAGATAGAGATGATGCAAAGGACTTCGGAGATTGCGGGGAGCCGTCAGGATGCCCCCTTGCTCGGATGACAAGGTCACGAGCCTAAGAAAGAAATTGCAAAGCTGACTTTCTTTATCGGGGCATCCTGGGCAAGCCCCACCCTGGTATTTTTCTTGGGAGTTCTGTCCATGCTCGGAACATTGGCTCATCTCAGTAGGTCAGTCCCAGTTGGAAAGAATTCGTCCTGAGATAGTCCCCCCAGACTTTATGGACCAGAGGATCCGGGAAGGTGGATCACCTTCCCCGGGGGCTAAGGAGGAATGAAAGGGACATTTAAATAGGTTACTACTCCTCCTACTAATTACTGGGGAGTTTACCAAGAGTTCACTGGGGGTCATGGCAAGGCCACCATCAAAAAGGCTCGTACTTGGATCACCTTTCCACCTCCCACTCCCTCGACCACTCCACGGAGGAGGCTCGCTTCCTTGAAGAAATCAGGCTCGATTGAGACTTAGGAATGCTCATAATTGTGGCCAGCATAGTTGGAGATATTGATTGCTTTAGGATATGTAGACATAGGAATTCATTATAGTAGTTATAAGGTTAATAGGGTTTTATTGCTAAAGCAGTGCTGCTTGACTGTCTCTTAGTTCTCTTTCCTCTCTCTAAACTGTCTCTTTGTCCTCTTTCCTCTTCTCCTAAGAACTTAAGTAGGTTACTAGAATAAACAGTCTCAAGCTTAAGCCCTTCCCTCTAGCTTCTACATAGTTGTACCTGATAAGAGAAATGTAACCTTTCTACTTAGGTTGATGTACTTATCTTGATTGAATGAAGTATACTGAAGATATTCAAATGGTAAACATACTATTGTTAAATCTAATTACATAAAAATCTGACTTCTGCAAAGGGAATGTTTCATGATAGTTTGGGGAATGAACTCAATGATAAGGTTGCTATGGGAGGTAGAAAACAAAAAATTGTATAGAATGATAGGTGATGTAATGATGTAATGGGGATGTCTTTTGGCTATAAAAACTGTAAACCAACAACAATAAACAGAGAGACTGCTCCATCACCACACACCGACTCAGCTCAGTTCTTCCACCGACGCCACTCATCCCTCAAGACCCCCGGACCCCGTCGAGGCTGGACCCCGGCAGGAGATAAAACTGTTAGTAACTAAGCACAGATGAAAATTTAAATGAAGAATTTAAATTTCAGCAAGAAAAGAGGGAAGAGTAGGTTATAAGTATATGAATAAAGTTGAGAATTTTAGAAAATGAAGAAATTTTTGATCTGGACAAGATACCAAGGGATGAGAATGAAGATATTCCCACCTCCTTTCTTGAGATACTTTGGGTGAGAGAGGATGTGATATATCTTCTGGAGAAGGGATTTGATAACACATCAGAAGAGAGTCAGACTTTAGTTAAGGCAAGACAGTTAGAGAAATGTTCCAGAAAAAAACTGAGACTACTAGGGAACTTAAATATGCACAAGCCAGCGAAGAGGTAAAACTTGGGAGAAAACGCTATGATGGGATTAGGTGAAGAGACATTATATGAGTGGGCCATTATGTGGATGAGATTTCAGGGAATAATAATTAATAATTCTGAACTCTGTAACCAAAGTAGCAGTCTTAAATACTATAGAAACATGTCAGAGAAAGCAAACTACTTTGAAAATAAACATATAGGAAATAAAATATAAATTTCCTCTATAACTAGTTTTTTTTCTATTTGAACTTTTAATTCCTTTTTGCTTCTTTATCTACAGTCTGCAGATTTTATGCAAGTAAATGATTATATTCTCAATTTCTTTATATTTTCTGAGCAATTATGGAATATTTCTGAACATGTATCTATGTTGTCTGTGTTAAAATAACAATGTAAAGGAAAGTCAATATGATTATTTGAAGTCTATTGTTTTCTTGAATCAGTTCAGTTCATTCGCTCAGTTGTGTCCAACTCTTTGCAGCCCCCATGGACTGCAGCTGCCAGGCTTCCCTGTCCATCACCAACTCCCGGAGCTTAATCAAACTCATGTCCATTGAATCAGTGATGCCTTCCAACCATCTCATCCTTATTATTCGAGAAAAGAGTATAGAGGATTTTCTTGAATGACAAGAGTTTGTTCTGTGATATGTATTACCCACTCCACCTTATTCACCTTTGTATTACTCTCTTTCTCACATACACACACACATTTTCTATACAGAGCCTTAGACAAAAAAGTTAAGAATTTAATGTGTTTGTTATAGGTGAGGGGGTATGGATACCAAAATATTTTCCTCTCAAGATGAAATTGCCATTGATTACTGAAATAAAATTTTCAAACTCCTAAAATTACTTGATCTGTAGCACTACAGAAAAAAATTCTGCATTATATGTCTCTTCTTCAAAAGTCAAGGGCAATGGTGAAAAATGGGGACTGTGAAAAATCTGATAGAAACCAGAACATATTCCAGCAAGCTATTTTAGACATGAGTGATATTAAAGTGAAGATAAATATGAGGCATAAAAAAGCTATGTATATAGATTTTGCATTTTTTGAAAATGCACAAAAAACACAAATTCCCAAACACTTTCATAATGGAAACTAACAACCAAGAAAATTTATGAGCAACATCTATAAACTTGAAGCTGGCTCTCTCTGCCACTCTTATACACACCTCCTAATCCAATATTGCCAAGGATATCAAACTTACTCTTATTCTTTTGCCTGGAAAATAGAAGGAAGCAAGTTTCCATTAAATAGAGAAATATAGTTAAAGCTGTCCAACAGCAGAACAGACTGTTTATATCAGTAGAGAGGTCCTCAATCCTAGAAATGATGAAGTCCACATGACCAAGTATTAGTTAGAATGTAGAGGTGAATCTTTGATAGATTGATAGACCTATTGTCTTCCTCTTTATTCCAAAGAATGTAAATCAATAACTACTAATGAATGCCATTTCTGCTGATTTTGCAAGGCTCAAGTATTACTTCAATTTAATAATGGGTGATTGACATTTTCATTGATTTATTGTCAGCACAACCTATGTCCAAAGCACACTTTTCTGCCTAGATTCAGAAGACTCCATGAACAAAGTTTGCTTTGAGCTTGGTTCCTCTGAAATTCATGCAGCTTCAAATCGATGTCTGCCTACTTAGAGGGCTCAGCCAAACCTAGGGCTGCTGCTGATTGCTAGAGGCAAGAAACAGGCTCCATAAAGAGAGTCCCATGTACCTCTGCCCCAGCAGCCATTCTTCTGTTTCTATGGAAACATTCACCAGACAGCAGTATGCCCTACTCTGCAAGTGAGTAAGAAGGCATGTTCCTTTCATCACCACATCTCCTAGAGTGCAACCACTTCTAAGAATAAAAGAACGTGGTGAAAACAGTTCTTTATTCTAACAGAAAAACTGTTGAGAATGGCGAGTTCTCTTCAGAAAATCTGTAGTGTTAATTTTTCTCCCCCTCTCTCACAGTTGAGCATCTCCTTCAAAACAATTTATATAAGATTGAGGAAAAGAGGAGGGAAAAGAAGTCACAATTATAAAGTGCCTACTGTGCACTAGACACTTTGCATGAATTTCTTTTTAACATCTCCACAGGAGGAAATGGAGATTTAGAATGTACATGGTTGACTTAAAATGGCACCACTTTCAACATAGAAAGCCAAAGCTAAAAAAAGTCTAGGTCTTTTTGTGAAGCCTAGTGGGTTCTTTGTTCTCATGAAGGCATCTTGGAGGTAGACAGGCAGATAGTGGGGAAAGGGCACAGGATCATGATTTAAAAAGCAAAAGTAATAAAATAAGATCAGAAAGTGGCAGAAAGGAATGATAAGGGTGGATTGGGAGTGGGCTTGGAAGTTGGTAACAATATTAGAAATACAGGAAGAGATTCAATTCAGAATTTACTAGTATTTGATTCAAAAGTAGGTAGCAGGTATGGGGTCAAGATGGTTAGGTGTCAGGAATCACTGTGAGAGTTTGAAATTAATTTTATGATTTATCAAGAATGCTTTAGTCTTTTGTGGACAACCATCACTCATTTTGGGGAACAATAGAGGAATAGCAAATAAAGCAGTGTTTTATTAATGCTAACTGCTGGTCACTTTAAGGAAAAGAGCTTTGGAAAAAGGCTGACTTGATACATGGCTTTAGTATTTCCTGCCAAATGTATGCAGTGCAATCAACATAGTCAAATATTCTAAGATAAAAAGTTGTGACTGGACAAGTTAGACTAGAGTCTTAGTTGCCTTGGAGAAATATGAAAAGTGATGTATCACACTTCATTCTTACCATTTCTGAGGCCTTTATAAGTGATCAGTCTCTTATCTGGGTACAGCAGTCTTAGTAGCT
>ML662450.1:190906-314304 GCA_007570785.1 Antilocapra americana | reverse complement strand
CTTTGTTTTTAGTGTTCCTGTAAAAGTGCAACGCCCCCTGTGGGGAAGGTTAGCCCAGAGGGATGTGCCACCAGGTTCTCTTTCCCATAAATGTGTTTGACTCTAATCCTTAATCTCACAGGCAGATGAAAAAGCTGAAATCTTGATGAGAAGAAGTGCCCTATTTCTTTCACTTTGTCCCTATTAAACTATTTTCTTATGAATTTCAAATTCCTTCTCCTTTAAGATATATTTATCTTTTGGTATGCGTGTCTTCCCTTTATACCAATTTCCAATTTCTCATTTCCAACAAGAGCTTTTCATTTCAAATGCTGATATGCATGAATTTTGTTGTCTAGATAATGCCTATTATTTATTTAGCCCTCTTCTCTTGATCTGACTTTACACAGAAAGCTAAGGGAAAGCAATCTCCCCTTGAGAAGTAGAACCAAAAATATTCAGTCTTGCATTGAAGGTTTTCTATCACTTTTATCTAAGGAATTTTTCTATCCTACATTCATATCCAAATATCTCATCCCACTATATGCCCCACACTGTAGCCGAAAGTGCTTTCCCTAGCTCCAAGAGTGTGCATTTCCATCCATTTGATATGACCATATTAATTCTCTCTAGAACAAGTCTAAATATGATTGATAAAACCCTATTCAAACTATTTTATTCTTTTTCTCTATTATTGCTTTCCAGTGCTTTCAAAAAGCACCTGATCTATCTAATCTATCTATGGTTGTTGTTTAGCCACTAATTTGTGTCCAACTCTTTTGAAACTTTATGGGTAATAGCATGCCAGTCTCCTCTATCTATGGGATTTCCAGGCAAGCATACTGAGTGGGTTGCTGTTCTCTTCTCCAGGGGATCTTTCCAACACAGGGATCAAACCCCTGTCTCTTGAATTGGCAGGATGTTTCTTTACCATCGAGCCACCAGGGAACCCCTATCCCCTATATGCGTATTTATACATATACATTATACAATGTAAATTGTGTGTGTGTGTGTGTGTGTGTGTGTGTGTGTATGTAATGTATGTATGTATGTATGTTTTCTCACATAGTGGGCAATCCACATGTTGGGAATGGGTAATCAAAAAGTATCTACTTCCAAGAGCACATGATTATTAGCGGAGTTTAGCCTATCAAGAACTGTTGTACTAGAGGTTGCCCTCACGTCTATGTAGACCATGGGGACTTCTCCAACATGGCAATTTGCTGTTTGAAGTGTGAAGCCAAGACAGTAAAGACAGAGTGCTCGCAAGTGTCACTATTCTTCTTAACCTAATCATAGATACTCCATCACCTTTGCCACATTCTGTTATTAATTGTTAAAAGTGAATTATTTGGTCCCTCTTACATACAAAGGGCAGAAATAAATATCAGACAGCTATCACTGGGGACATCTTAGAAGTCTACCAAGAAGGATTTAGTTGGTGTTGTATATCTGGTTAACTTAATAGTGATAAGCATATGCTTGCTTAATTGAATTGAGGTACTTCATATGTTTCTATTAGTAGGTGACAGTTTAAAGTATGAAATTATCAAGGTCATTTTCAGTTTTTAAAAAATATGTTTAAAGATAACAAAGCCTAAAACTATAAAGGTAAGAAGTCACTCACTTTTTACATATTAATTCTGTCTCAAATTTGTTTCCGTAAGTCTCTAATCATAGTAAAATGTCTATAGCTTTCTATTCTTTCTTGATTTCTAATAATTTATTTTATTGCTATAAAACAAAGTATGAAAACAGAGTCTGTGCCATATCCTTTTATGACCTATATTTGTTTCTACTGTCAATTCCGATTACTCCTTAACAGGATCAATTTCTACTGTTTTATTTGCCTTAATGAATACTGTTAAAATTGTATTAAAATGAAATTAAACTGAAATTCAGTGATAATAGCAATACAGTATGGCACTTTCTCATTAAGGCTTTTCATTCTAATATGAACTCCTGCATCTTTCAATTTACATACAATAATAATTTAGCATCCTATGCTAACTTAAAGTAGAATTCATTATAGGCATTATAAATTATTTGGTTGTTATATATCTGAACATCTTATCAGTCTTAAAATTATGCCCAAGTGTAATGACCTACTTAGACTTTGTGTTGCCCAATTCTTCATATCCACATTAGTAAGTCACTTGACCTCTGCTGTAGGGTTTATTTCTGTTTTGTCCCAAATTCTTGAACCTGTATTGGTATACAGGAAGTATTGTATGGAGTTGTATAGCATAAGCTTAAGAACTTATTATTAAGTCTTGTAATCTACTGTCTCAGTCCATACTGACTGGGTTCTGTTATAATCCCCAAGTTTTTTGGTGTTAATACATCTGTTCTATGGGCCTCTCCCATACAGAGAACTTCTATCTTACATTTAGTTATTTCTGCTTCTACCCTACAAGCTAAACTTTCTCAATGGCTAGATTTCTTCCACTAAATCCCAGTTTTCTTGTAACTAAGTCTCCAACAATGATAGTAAACTAATGCTCAAAATTCTCCAAGCCAAGTTTCAACAGTACATGAAAGGTGAACATCCAGATATTCAAGCTGGATTTAGAAAAGGCAGAAGAACCAGAGATCAAATTGCCAACATCTGATGGATCATTGAAAAAGCAAGAGACTTCCAGTAAAACATCCACTTATACTTTATTGACTACGCCAAAGCCTTTGACCGGATGGATCACAACAAACTGTGGAAAATTCTAAAAGAGATGGGAATACCAGACCACCTGACCTGCCTCCTCAGAAATCTGTATGCAGGTCAGGAAGCAACAGTTAGAACTGGACATAGAACAACAGACTGGTTCCAAATAGGAAAAGGAGTACATTAAGGTTATATATTGTCACCCTGCTTATTTAACTTATATGCAGAGTACATCATGTGAAATATTGGGCTGGATGGAGCACAAGCTGGAATCAAGGTGGCCGGGAGAAATATCAATAAACTAAGATATGCAGATGACACCACCTTTATGGCAGAAAGTGAAGAAGAACTAAAGAGCCTCTTGATGAAAGTAAAAGAGGAGAATGTAAAAAGTTGGCTTAAAACTCAATATTCAGAAAACTAAGATCATGTATCTAGTCCAATCACTTCATGTAAAATAGATATGAAAACAATGGAAACAGTGGCTGACTTTATTTGGGGGGGGCTCCAAAGTGGCTGCAAATGGTGACTGCAGCCATAAAATTAAAAAAACACTTACTCCTTGGAAGGAAAGATATGATCAACCTAGACAGCATATTAAAAATCAGAGACAGTATTTTGCCAACAAAGGTCTGTCTTATCAGAGCTATGGTTTTCCCAATAGTCATGAATAGATGTGAGAGTTAGACTTGCGTGCTGCAGTCCATGGGATCACAAAGAGTCATACATGATTCAGCAACTGAACTGAACTGAAGTCTCCAACTTCAATTTCTCTCTCACTTTTAAATGTCCTTTTTACTGACTATATACCAGATTTTCTTGGCTAGACTAATACTTCAACTACAGCAATACATTAGTATCTTTGATAATTTATTGATTTGTAATTGGGAAGTTCATATTTCACTTCAATTATTTTAGCATATATTCATTTCCCTCAAAGTATTGGAACATTTTTGCTTTTGATTTGAAGTCTCTGATTTTAGGATATGCCATAATTCCAAATCCTACACTTTCTTTCCAGCCTCTGCCCATTTGAACTTCACCCAGCAGCCAACAATGAAATCCTGGTCTCTGAGGCTCAGTCCTTTGACCTGAGGCATTGAAAACCCAGCCTACCATTATATTGAGAGATTTCCTTTCACTGGTCAGTGGAGTCAGTAATATTTTACATACTGGATCTCAGTTACAGACTGGGATGGATAAAACACTTGGACAGTACATTTATTACATAGGGTTTATACTCTGCTTCATATCATAGCATTGATCTATCATAGATAAATCAAATAGCAGTGATTAATTGAGATTTGTTTTATTTTTATTATATTCAAAGTGTTCATTCAAGTGGTTTCTGACATTGATTCAGTGACTCAAGGGAAACAGGGCTAAAGTCTCAGAGTTTCTTTGGAGTTTGGGATGAGCAGAAGCAAAGTAGGATATATTGTTGTTCAGTTGCTAAGTCAAATCCAACTCTTTGTGACCCAAAGACTGCAACACACCAGGCAGCCCTGTCCTTCATTACCTCCTGAACTTTGCTTAAATTCATGTCCATGGAGTCAGTCATGCTGTATAATCATCTCATCCTCTGCCACCCCCTTTTCCTTTAGCCTGCAATCTTTCCAGAATCAGGGTCTTTTCCAATGAGTGGGCTCTTTGCATCAGTTGGCTAAAGATTTGGAGCTTCAGCTTTAGCATCAGTGCTTCCAAAGCGTATTCAAGGTTGATTTCTTTTAAGATTGACTGGATTGACTTTTGTGCAGTCCAAAGGACTCTCAAGAGTCTTCTCCTTCACCACAGTTTGAAAGCTTCAACTTTTCAGCACTCTTCCTTCTTTATAGGCTAACTCTCATACAAACCCTTTTTGTAATCTAGTCCTTTCTTCTTTCTATGATGACTAAACCAGCGACAACCATCTTGATACAACAGAAAAAAATCTGAGAAACTCTTCCACTGAATCCCACTTTCTCTATTTTGGTTAAAAAAAAAAATGACCTCCAAAATTCTATTCAAGTGGTGCTTATTTTGACAAGATTTTTCTGACTTGCTCAGGAAACAATAAACTATCTTCCCTTTGTTCCACCAATGTGTTTGTGTGTGTGTATGTGTGTGTGTGTGTGCTCAGTTGTGTCAGACTCTTTGCAACCCCATGGACTGTAGCCCACCAGGCTCCCTGGCTCATGGAATTTCTAGCAAGAATAGTAGAGTGGGGTGCTACTTCCTAATACAGGGGATCTTCCCAATCCAGGGTTCATACCCATGCCTCTTGCATCTCCTGCATTGGCAGGTTGATTTTTTACCATTTAGCCACCTGGGAAGCCCTTGAACCAGCCTTGGCATACTTTATGATATGGGTCACTGTGGACTGTATGTTGTATTACTTTTTAATCTAATCTCTTTCTACCTCTTGCCATTTGAACTACCTCTATGAAACCAATGCTTAATTAAATATCTGATACATGGTTAATTTGCTCCCCCAAATTAATAAATGTATAGACCAATAGAAAGATAAAAAGAAAGAATGAAGTGGAGATAAAAGGTGCAAACCCTATTTTAACAGTGAATGTTTTAAGTAGAGTTGCTCAACAAACTTGTAAATGAAGTCAATGTCAGTACAACTACAGTTAAACATTTATCTACCCCATAATGATTCTATTTATCACAAACTTCTTTATTTTTGGTGGGAAGTATTGTCAGAAATTTATGGACTCCATGATGATTTTAATATAATTTGGACAACACAGCAGCATTTAAATATATATGTATATATATTTTTTCACCTTGTGATGAAATATATTTTGCTAAGAAAAAATAAAAATCAAAATCCAAAATAGGAACAGCTATATGCTGTTATTTATATAAAGAAAAACAAAATATACATCTGTATATGCACATGTGTTAATTTGTATATTAGCAGAATAGCTCTGAACAGTGGTTACATTTGAAAAGAATACTATGTGGCCTAGGTGACATGGAAGGACATTTAATTTATACAAATTTCACAGTGTACTTTTTTTTTCTAATTTGTTAGTTTTATTCCATACAAATATGTCCGAAATTAAAGATTGAGGTTAATTCCAGAAAAACATCTGTTTCACTGACTACGCTAAAGCCTTTGACTATGTGGATCATAACAAACTTTGAAAACTCTCAAAGAGATGGGAATAGCATCAGCTTATTTGTCTCCTGAGAAACCTATATGCAGCTCAAGAAGCAACAGTTAGAACCTTGTATGGAACAACTGACTGGCTCAGGATTGACAAAGGAGTACACAAAAGCTGTACCTTGTCACCCTGCTTATTTACCTTGTATGTGGAGAAGATCATGTGAAATGCCAGGCTAGATGAGTTACAAGCTGGAATTAAGATTGCCAGGAGAAATATCAATCACCTTTTATATGAGGGTAATACCACTCTAATGACAGAAAACAAAGAGGAACTAAAGAGCCTCTTGATGAGGGTGATAGAGGAGAGTGAAAAAATAGGCTTGAAACTCAATATTAAAAAAAAAAAACAACTTAAGATTATGGCATCCTGTCGTATCACTTCATGTCAAATAGAAGGGGGAAACATGGAAGTAGTGACAGATTTCTTCTTCTTCAGCTACAAAATTACTGCAGCCATGAAATTAGAAGACAATTTCTTCTTGGCAGGAAAGCTATGATAAACATAGATATTGTTTTAAAAAGCAAAGATATCACTTTGTTGACAAAATTCTTTATAGTCAAGGCTGTGTTCTTTCCAGTAGACATTTACCAGTGTGAGAGCTAGTCATGAAAGAAGGCAAAGTGCTGAAGAGCTGATGCTTTCAAATTGTGGTTCTGGAGAAGATGCTTGAGAATTCCTTGGATAGCAAGGAGATCAAATCAATCAATTTTAAAGGGAATCAATCCTGAATACTCTTTGGAAGGACTGATGCTGAAGCTTAGGGTCCATACTTCAGCTACCTAATGTGAACAGCTAACTCATTGGAAAAGACCCTGATACTGGGAATGATTGAAGGCAGAAGGTGAAGAGGGCAACAGAGGATTAGACGTTGGATGGCATTACTGATTCACTGGACATGAACCTGGACAAACTCCAGGAGATGGTAAGGGACAGAGGAGCATAATGTGCTGCAGTTCATGTGATCAAAAAGAGTTGGGCAAAACTTGGTGACTGAACAACAACAAACATTGAGTAGGGAAATATGGTTAACCAAATTATGTTGAAAATAGAAAATAAAAGAAAGCATAAAATGATAGATAAATGTTTGCAGTTTTTGAGCTGAATCACCAAAAGATTTATATCCATCCTGAAGAATTTTAGATACATTCATATTTTATTTTTAACAGGACCACTGGGCCTCTTAAACAAAATAAATACGTCAGTAGTGCTGATTTTTCCCTTTGTGAACTAACTAAATTCACTCATTTGAGAAACTGTTCTATCATCACATATACAGAGTTCAAGGTTTCATGTTTACCAATGATAAAGAAAAACCATTGTTTCATAATCTGTACAGACACACAAACATAAATGATGATCTTTTTTCTTCATAACATTCATTACCTAAGCCATTGCTTTTCCCAAGTTCTTTGTCCACTTGGTGAAATTAAACCAAAGCAAGACAGTGGGAAATGTCAAAAAGAAGCAAGATTACCCTGACAAAAGAAAAAAAGTGCTTTTTGCTAACTCTTCTATCAGTGGCAGATTGTTCCCAGCAGAGGCATATTTCAGATATCAAAAGTTAACTTTTGAGATGATTTATAAAGCAGAGGTAGGTCATAGCTATCCAAAGTAAATCCATTGGGAAATATTGACAAAGCAACCATTTCCTACCCTTTCATCACATCCTGGTGCTTAAATGGGAACCTATTCTTCTCAAGAGGACACTATCTGACTGAACTGCTGGTCTTTTGAATGGAATTATAGCTTTGCTGGTGTGAACTCATTCTCTACAATGGTTTGCTATCAGCTATGAATCTCCATTCACTTCAGGGAAGCTGTAGCCCTCGAAGCACTAGACGCTGCACCCGAAAGACTTCTATTGACAACAAATCTTTAGCAATAGGGGTCAAAGAAAGAAAGAAAACACTCCTAGTCATAATACCTGCAGCTTAAACCAAATATAACATTGCAGTCAATATAGGAGGCTAAATGGTTGGGTTCTTTAACACTCCTTTCCAGATAGAATAAACTCAATGACACTTCTTGAGTGAAACTTGTTTTTGCTTCTCACATTTCTCCTTAGACACAGGCTTCCCCCACAAATCTAGCTCTAAACTGATCCTTTATGCCTAAGAGAAGCTCCAAATACCAGAAAGAGCATGATTTCTTTTTTTTTAATTAGAGTATAATTGCTTTGCAATGTTGTATTAGTTTCTACTTTATGACAAAGTGAATCAACTATGTACAGTCATATATCCTCTCCTTCTCAAACCTCCCTCTCATTACTCCCATCCCATCCCTCTAGGTCATCACAGAGCAGTGAGACAAGCTCCCTGTACTATAAAGCTGCTTCCCAATAGTTTTCTATTTTACACATTGTAGTGTATGTATGTCAATGTTATGCTCTCAGTTTGATGCACCTTCCACACCCTCCCCACATGTCCATAAGTCTGTACTCTACATCTGTGTTTCTATTCTTGTCCTACAAGAAGGTGCATCAGTTCCATTTTTTAGATGCCCAACTGTTAGCTAAGCCTGAACTCTAATTATACAGATGAAACCTTAAACATCGCCACAGGCCAGTTAATAATGCCCTCTTTAAATCAAGCAGAATCCTGTGTCTCCTTTCCCTCCAAATAAAAAGCTTCCTCTGTGTCCCTTGCCTTTTTTGTAGAAAAGCTGACATCTCCCACGCCTCCCTGAGTCACAAAAGAGAGAGTTCAAACAGTCGATGATTAGGACAATTGAGTCACAGATTCAGTGTCTGATGTACATTCCAGAGTCATTTTACAGATACTATAATTGCCACCAGAGGATAAAATCTAACTGAAAGGTGACCAGATTACAGCCATGACATAAACTGCTCTATCCTGAGCAATACTGAATGTATGGCTAGGACAATTTGAAGAAATGGCCATAAGAGAATGGGATTAGTACTATTGCTCATAATAATTTATATCTTTGTGGGCATCAAAATAAATGTAGTTTGCTCTCTCTGTATAGGTAAGCAGGTATCTAAAATTGTCAGTGAAAAGATGCTACAGACTCAGGTTGGCATCTTTCCACTCCAAAAATAAGGTGCCCTAATGTTAGCAAGAAGAATTTACAGAAGATGGGTCTTTCACTCATTATCCCATAGAAACAGAATGACGTTCTTGTAAGTGGGGACTTGTAAGCAACTTTTGGCAGGAGAAAGCTCTTATGGAATGAGTTTTCTGCAAGATGCCCCTTTTGTCTTGTCATTTTAACAAAGGAATATTGTAACTAACCTTAAACCAGACACCCTCCCAACCCATGTTCTAGTCATCACTGGCTCAAGCATACCTTTTAGAAATCACACAATATCTTGCTAACCAATTGTTTCTTTCTGTAGAAAAGAATTTCTAACATGTAGAAATAAAAAATAAGCAATTAACAGATCCCGAGCTTCTTCAAGAGTCTTGCAAACAAACTGCGTGAATGAGATAGCATTTAAAGAAAGATCACAAGAGGTAGACAAGCCTGCACATGGTGGGAGATGGCAATGATTCCGACCCCTTCTCTCAATGATTAACTTGAGATTACATTCCCTTTCTTTTTAAAACCTTCCATAGCCAAGTAGACTCTTCAGAGTTGGTTTTGAGACACCAGTCCACTTTCTTCCTAGATTGCCGGTTTTCTGATTAAAAGCAATTTTTTTTTCCCACTTCTACCAACACTTCCTTCGCAAATACTGACTTTCAAGTGATGAGCAGCCAGATCTGAATTTGTAACATTTTCATCTATGAAAACTGTGGTCACATAGTGAATGTATAGGAATCCCTCCAAAACTAATTCACACTCTCAGAAAAGACCCTAAAAACCCAGGAGCATGTTGCAAAGTAGATACTGCAAAATAACTTAAAAAATATTTGGTTAAGATGAGTTATTTTAGGATATTCAGAAGACTATCCTGCTTCTTCATGAAATAAAAACTGTAAGTAAAACACTATCTTAGAGTATCTAGGAGCACCTACCCAGTTTGAAATGTTTTTACATTCACTTTCTCCTTTAGTCTTCACAGCAACATCAGTGATAAGTTAGATTTTTTCAAATGCAACTCTGAGGCAGAGTTTAATAGAAAGGAGTTAATAGGATAAACATGAATACATCTCAGCATGACAAAAGAGAAGCCTGGTTGCATAGCAGACTCAAACAACCACTGAGACCAACCCCAAGGCAGGACTGAGGCTATGCTATCCCTTCAGAATTGTCTTATATAGGCCTGAAATGGCCAGACCTTTATATTCCTGTTTCCATCAATCACTCACATTAACTGTCCCCAGAAGATTCTGGCCTTAGGGGAGGTGGCACCTGAGGCAATCCTTGAAGAGGCTGATGGCTGAAGGCTGCCTGTACTTAACACTCCCATCAATCAGGACAATGAGTCTTTCTTCGAAGAAGAATCTAGGCAGCATTTCTCTGTGTCCATTATAACCTCTTTTTTAAAATAGGGGAGAGGTTAAAGGGAATTAATGTGTATGCGATCTCTTCCCAAAAGATAGATCCAGAAATCAAAAGAGGCCTTGTGGATCTAAGTCTGCAGCTCTTACCAGTACTCCAAGCTTCCTCTTCAGAACTTAAAAAAAAAAAAAAAAAAGGAACTCTTTATTTAATAGCTTCCTATTTAAAAAACAAAAAGTTTGTAACCTCCTCCTTAAAAGCCACTTTCCCTTCTTTTTATCTCAGTGTTTTTCAGAATGTTTATCATATTGACTTATTTTCCTTTGTCTCAGAATAATCATCTGTGCTTCTTTTTGAAAAATCCATTACATGAACATTTCTTATATCTTACCTATTCCTTAATAACCTGAAAACTTGCCACATCAATTATTCTTTATAACTGATGTTCAATTTTCCCCTCACTTTATATTTTTCATCACATCTAACATGCATTCAAGGTTTCCTTTTTCTGAAAGAGAACGTTATGGCATCCCTTAATCCATTGCTTCTGCTTGAACCTACTTGATGGTAGTTTCTAGAGTCTTTGAAATCTAGCTTCATCTCCATTGTCTATACTTAAACTTTTTCTCACAGTGCACTGACACAGAAATTTGCCAGTGAAATTCTCTTTTTTTCCCCTTTCTCTTCTTTCTGAAAAAATCAGTTGTTTCCCCTCCCCTCCTTTTTTTTCACATTTTTGCATCTTTCATTGCCCTTTTCACCTCTTCTTAAAACCTCTGGCCTCCTTTCTAAACACTGAAATTTCCCACATTTCTATCTCCTACGTCTTAGTAGTTTTGGTCCAGTGGTAAATTCATTTTCATCTACATTTTCAAGACATGGTTACATATTATAGTTCATGACAGGAATTTACAACTTTATTGTGGTACAAATGGAGTTAATTTTCAAACAATGCTCAAGTAATCTCACTATGCTTGAAGTGACAATATACTGTAATTGTTTAATGGTTTACATTTATTGAGTTCTTTCTTAACATCTTATTTTCCCTTTATCATCCTAATTATTCTTAAACACTGAAAAATCTCAAATTATTTACTTTATTCACATATTTTAATTTAATGCATATGTAATGATCTTATTAGGTCCTTGAAAATTCATCTTGTAACCATCAGTATATAGAATATAGAAGGCATTAAAAATGTTTGTTTGATGATTTAGATAAACAAAACAGCATTGACTAAAGGGCCTATGGAAATGTTTCTTGACAGACATGAAACTAAGCATTCAACAATTATTTCTGGAGTGCATATTATGTGGCAGGTGCTGAGCTAGTTTAGAGGACACAGAAAAACAAGGAGCTTTCTGTACCCCAAGAATATACAAATAGTGCTAAGATAGACATAGGTGCTGTATTATAGTCGAGTTCTGTGACAAAGCGCTAAATAAACATATATGTGAAATTCTGTAGTCATCAAAATTTTGAATTATTCAAAGGTTCCAAGTGTATTATACTGCTTTTTATTTTCCCATTGTGTAATTTTGATTTTATGCCCTCAGTTTTATGTAAGATGCTTCTCTGTATACATAAAACATACAACACATCTAAACACATACACACTCAACATATATACACACATACCCATTTAAGATATATGTTATTCAGAAAAATAATAGGATGGTGTTCCCACATTATTATGCAGTACAAATCAGCTGGGTTAAGTAAATGATTGATTATAAGCACAGACAATTATTGTAGTAAACTGTTCTGGCAACATTCTATGTATGCTACTGAATATTTAAAAATAGTATCAAAACTGGTTTATTAAATGAATAAAATGAACAAACGAATGCTGTTGAATACTTTTATAAATGAAAGTACTAATCAAATTCTCAAAACTGTGTTGAGAAGCATAAAATTAACAGTTATAACAATATTTTATGCATATTGTTTCTCTAAAACAAATAGAATGCCAATTATTTCTCCAGTAAAAATGGAATTATTCAGGATCAGCAAAGAATTGCATTTGGGGTTTGCAATCATTGCATTAAGCCACTTGCAAGGCCCCAGTAGGAAGAGGAGAACTCTTTTATAGGGGGAATAGGGAGATGGGAATTCCATAGTAAACAGAGTCTGTGGCTTTTCATTGACTGAGTCTTGAGAGCCTCTCTTTGGCAGAGTTCTTGCTAGGAAAGAAGAAAAAAGACTCTCCCATTGGGATCTGCTATCATCTTAACCCTGAGAGTTCCTCTTTTTGGTCTCTAAAATTTAATTGATATTTATGTCTGTTAATATTTAACCTCCACCACACACACACACAATAGTTATTTTCATGATTATTTCTGGCTCAGTTTGCTACATGTGTAAGGGTGAAATGTGTGCTTATTTTGTCAGTAAAAAAATGTTGCCTGCCATATCAGTAAATGGAATGTGAAGTCAAGTGTGCCTTTGAAAGCATCACTATGAACAAAGCTAGTGGAGGTGATGGAATTTCAGTTGAGTTATTTCAAATCCTAAAAGATGATGCTATGAAAGTGTTGCACTCAATATGCCAGCAAATTTAGGAAACTCAGCAGTGGTCACAGGACTGGAAAATGTGATTTTTCATTCCAATCCCAAAGAAAGGCAATGCCAAAGAATGTTCAAACTACAACACAATTGCATTCATCTAACATGCTAGTAAAGTTATGCTCAAAATTCTCCAAGCCAGGCTTCAACAGTACAAGAAACATGAACTTCCAGATGTTCAAGTTGGATCTAGAAAAGGAAGAGGAACCAGAGATCAAATTGCAAACATCTATTGGATCATTGAAAAAGCAAGAGAGTTCCAGAGAAACATCTATTTCTGTTTTATTGACTATGCCAAAACCTTTGACTGTGTGGATCACAACAAACTGTGGAAAATTTTTAAAGAGATGGGAATACCAGACCTGACCTGCCTCTTGAGAAATCATTATGCAGGTCAGGAAGCAACAGTTAGAACTGGACATGCAACAACAGACTGATTCCAAATCAGGAAAGGAGTATGTCAAGGCTGCATATTGTCACCCTGCTTATTTAACTTATATATAGAGTACATCATGAGAAACACTGGGCTGGATGAAGCACAAGCTGGAATCAAGATTGCCAGGAGAAATATCAAGCACCTCAGATATGCAGATGATACCACACTTCTGGCAGAAAGTGAAGAACTAAAGAGCCTCTTGACAAAAGTGAAAGAGGAGAATAAGGAAGTTGGTTTAAAGTTCAACATTCAGAAAACAAAGATCATGGCATCTGTTCCCATCACTTCATGGCAAATAGATGGGGAAACCGTGACAGACTTCATTTTTTTAGGCTCCAAAATCACTGCACATGGTGACTGCAGCCATGAAATTAAAAGACACTTGCTCCTTGGAAGAAAAGTTATGACCAACCTAGACAGGCTATTAAAAAGCATATGCATTACTTTACCAACAAAGGTCTGTGTAGTCAAAGCTATGGTTTTTGCAGTAATCATGTATGAATGTGAGAGTTGGACTATAAAGAAACCAGAGTACTGAGGAATTGATTCTTTTGAATGGCAATGTTGGAGAATACTCTTGAGAGTCCCTTGGACTACAAGGAGATCCAACCAGTCCATCTTAAAGGAAATAAAGTATGAATATTCATTGGAAGGACTGATGCTAAAACTGAAACTCCAATACTTTGGCCACTTGATGTGAAGAACTGACTCATTTGAAAAGACCCTGATGCTGGGAAAGATTGAAGGTGGGAGAATGGGATGATAGAGGATGAGACGATTGGATGGCATCACCGAATCAGTGGACATGAATTTTAGTAAATTCCTGGAGTTGGTGATGGACAGGGAGGCCTGGCATATTTTCGTCCATGGGCTTGCAAAGAGTCAACATGACTAAGTGACTGAACTGAACTGATATCAGTAAATAAAGATTTTTGCAGCCGTCAGACCATCACATGATAGCTGCCCACTACAGTAAGCCTCAGGGAAACTTAGGATGGAAATATAATGCATACTATCAAGCAGGCAACTAAAGCAACCACTTCCCAGCAGTGCACCCTGAGGAGACTCAAGATGACAAAGCATAGGATACTGGCTCCATGTAACTGAAATGACATAAAAGAAGTGATTTCAATGAGCCCAAATTTTTGCATTTTCCCATACATAAAAAAGCACTAACATCTTTAACTTGAGATATCTGGGCTTCTTTAGTTAGCAGTAATCTTTTGAAGATCCCACCACCGGGCGTTTGTTGCAAAAGTTTCTCCTCTACCTCTTATGAGTGGTCTGTCTCTCAAATCTATCTAAGAGATTGTACCTCAGATTCAGTTCTGTCCACAAAATAAAGCTCCATTCTTATTTAGGTTATGATTTTTTTTTCATTCAACAATTCCCTCTGATGGTTAAAAGGAAATAACAATGACTTGTTTTCAAACACAATATCTTGACTAAGGGTGAAGCTATACTGTAGAGAACTAGCTCCACTGGAAGCTCAGATGGCCATAAACAAATGATGGAAGCCTCTCTGGCAGAAAGGTATTTAGAAACAACGCAGAAGAAGAAGATGGCAGAGGAATAAGATGGGAAGATTGCCAGCCTCCCCCCGAAGCATTAAAAACACATCAGGATATGGACCAACTCCTACAAAGCAAACTCGAGGTGATAGGAGAAGACCCCGGGCCTCCAGGGGGATAGGCTAAGCTCTCTGAAATGGGAACACAGGCACAAGTCACCCTCAACAAGAAATCAACACAAACCACCAAGCTAACATTTCCCTCCAAGGGCAAAAATCAAAAGGAAGAAGTAATACAGCCCTAAAGCCTGTGGAAAGGAGACCTCAAGTGGAGCAAGTAAGGAGAAAAAAGAAAAAAATGAAAAGGCAGAGAAATACATTACAAATGTAAGATCAAAGTAGAAACTCATAAGACCAAATAAACAAAGAGAAAATAAGTAATCTCCCTGAAAGAGAATTCAGAATAATGATAGCAAAGATGCTCTGAAGACTTGAAAATAGAATCAAGAAAGTGCAAGAAGCATTTAACACAGTTAATACAATCACCAAGGACATAGAAGAAATAAAGAATAAACAAACAGAGATGAATAACACAATTACTGAAATTAAAAATACTTTAGAAGGAACCAACAGCAAAATAACTGAGGCAGAGGAATGGATAAGTGAGCTGGAGGACAGAATGGTGGAAATAACTGCTGAAGAGCAGAATAAAGAGAAAGGAATGAAAATAATTGAGGAAAGCCTCAAAGAACTTTGAGACAACATTAAAAGCACCAACATTTGAGTTGTAGGGGTCCCAGATGAGGAAGAAAAAAAAGAAAGGCACTGAGAAAATTTTTTAATAAATTATAGTTGAAAACTTCCCCAACATGGGAAAGGAGATAGTCAGTCAAGTCCAAGAAGCACAGAGAGTCCCCTACAGGATAAATTCAAGGAGAAACACATCGAGACACATATTAATCAAGGTAACAGAGATTAAGCACAAAGAAATAATATTAAAAGCAGCAAGAGAAAAACAACAAGCAACACATAAGGGAAAACCTACACCACTAACAGATGTTTCAGCAGAAACTCTATAGGCCAGAAGGGAATGGCAGGAAATATTTAATTTAAAGTACTGAAAGGGAAAAATCTACAACCACAATTACTATAGCTGGCAAAGGTCTCATTAAAAATTGATGGAGAAATCAAAAGCTTTACAGACAAGCAGAAGTTATGAGAATTCAGCACCACCAAACCAGACTTGCAACAAATATTAAAGAGACTTACATAGAGTGCAAACATAAGAGAAAGGAAATACAAAAACAAACCCAAAACAATCAAGAAAATGCCAATAGGAACATAAGTATCAATAATTACTTTAAATGTAAATGGATTAAAGGCACCAACTGAAAGATACAGACAAACTGAATGGGTACAAATACAAGGCCTGTATATATGCTGCCTACAGCAGGCCCACCTCAGACCTAGACACATACAGACTGAAAGTAAAAGGATGGAAGAAGATATTCCATGTGAATGGAAACCAAAAGAAAGCGTGAGTGGCAATCCTTATTTCAGACAAAATAGACTTTAAAATAAAGAATATCATAAGAAACAAAGAAGGACACTACATAATGATCAAGGGATCAGTCCAATAAGAAGACGTAACAACTGTAAATGTCTATGTGCCCAACATAGGAGCACCTCAATACATAAGGCAAACACTAACAGGCATAAGACGAGAAATTGACAGCAACACAAAAATAGTAGGGGACTTAAAAAACCCACTTTCACCAATGGTGAAGTGAAGTGAAGTGAAAGTCATTCAGTCATGTCCAACTCTTTGCAACTCCATAGGCTATACAGTTCATGGAATTCTCCAGGCCAGAATACTGGAGATGGTAGCCTTTCCCTTCTCTAGGAGATCTTCCCAACCCAGGGATCGAACCCAGGTCTCCCATATTGAAGGCAGATTCTTTACCAGCTGAGCCACAAGGAAAGCCCAAGAGTCCTGGAGTGGGTAGCCAATGAACAGATTATCAAAACAGAGAATTAATAAGGAAACATAAACCTTAAATGAAACATTAGATCAAATGGACCTAATTGATGTCTTCAGGACTTTCCATCCAAATGGAGAAGAATACACTTTCATCTCAAGGGCACATGGAACATTATTCAGGATAGACCATATCTTGGGCCACAAAATAAGCCTCAGTAAATTTAAGAAAATTGAAATTGTATCAAGTATTTTCTCCGATCATGATGCTATGAGACTAGATATCAACTACAGGAAAAAAAAAAAAAGCAGAAAACACAAGCTCATGGAGATTAGCCAATGCATTACTAAATAACAAAAAGGTTGCTGAAGAGGTAAGAAAAGAAATAAAAAGATTTCTAGAAACAAATGACAATGAAAACATGACAATCCTGAAACTATGGGACTCAGCAAAAAACTTCTAAGAGGGAGGTTTACAGTGATATAGTCATACCTCAAGAAGCAAGAAAAGCATCAAATAGACAGCCTAACTCTACATCTAAAGAAGCTGGAAAAAGAGGAACAAAAAAACCCCAAAGTCAGCAGAAGGAAGGAGATCATAAAAATCAGAGCACAAATAATTGAAAAAGAAATGAAGGGAACAACAGCAAAGATTAGTAAAACTAAAAGTTGGTTCTTTGAGAAGATAAACAAAATTGACAAACCACTAGCCAGACTCATCAAGAAAAAAAGGTAGAAAAATCAGATCAATAAAATTAGAAATAAAAACAGAGAGGTTACAATAGGCAACGCAGAAATTCAAAGGATCATAAGACAATATTTTTAGCAAATATATGCTAATAAAAAGGGCAACCTAGAAGAAATGGATAAATAGTTAGAAAAAATCAGCCTGTCAGGACTGAACCAGGAAGAAATAGAAATTATGAACAACCCAATTACAAGCACTGAAATTGAAGCTGTGATAAAAAAAAATCTCCCCAAAAACAAAAGCCCAGGGCCAGATGGCTTCACTGGAGCATTCTATAAAACATTTAGAGAAGAACTAATGCCTATTTTTCTGAAACTCTTCCAAAAATTTGCAGAGGAAGGAACACTTTCAAACTCATTCTACAAGGCCACCATCACCCTGATACCAAAACCAGGAAAAGACAGCATGTAAAAAGAAAACTACAGGCCAATATCAGTACTGAGCATAGATTCAAAAATCCTTAACAAAATTCTAGCAAACAGAAGCCAACAATACATTAAAGAGCTCACACAGTATGATCAAGTCAGGTTTATTCCAGGATGCAAGGGAAGATGCAGGGATCTTCAATATATGCAAATCAATCAACATGCTACACCATATCAACAAATTGAAAGATAAAAATCATATGATCATCTCAATAGATGCAGAAAAAGCCTTCAACAAAATTCAACATCCATTTATGATAAAAAAACGCTTAAAAAATTGGCATAGAAGGAACCTACCTCAACATAGTAAAGGCCATATATGGAAAGCCCACAGCAAATTTTATTCTTAATGGTGAAAAACTGAAATATCTCCCTCTAAAATCAGGAACAAGAAAAGAGTGTCCACTCTCACCATTTTCAACATAGTTTTGGAAGTCCTAGCTACAGCAATCAGAGAAGAAAAAGAAATAAAAGGAATCCAGATCAGAAAAGAAGTAAAGCTCTCGCTGTTTGCAGATGACTTGATAAGACTATACATAGAAAACCCAAAAGCAACTGTCAGAAAAGTACTAGAACTAATCAACAAATTCAGCAAAGTTGCAGGGAACAAGGTCAATGCACAGAAATCACTTGCACTCCTATACACTAACAATGAAAAATCAGAAAGAGAAATTAAGGAATCAATATAATTCACCATTTCAAAAAAAGAATAAAATATCTAGGAGTAAACCTACCTAAAGAAATAAAAGACCTATATATGGAAAACTATTAGATACTGATGAAAGAAATAAAAAATGAAATAAACAGATGGAGAGATATTCCACGTTCCTGGGTAGGAAGAATCAATATTGGGAAAATGATTATACTACCAAATGAAATCTACAGATTCAATGTGATCCCTATCAAATTACCAATGGCTTTTTTCAGAGAACTAGAACAAAAAATCTCACAACTCATATGAAAGCACAAAAGACCCTGAATAGCCAAAGAAATCTTGAGAAAGAAGAATGGAGCTGGAGGAATCAACCTTCCTGACTTCAGACTACATTACAAAGCTATAGTCATCAAGACAGTATGTTACTGGCACAAAAAAAGACATATAGACCAATGGAGCAAGATAGAGACCCAGAGATAAACCCACGCACCTATGGGTACTTTATTTTTGACAAAGGAGGCAAAAACATACAATGGGGCAAAGAGAGCCTCTTCAATAAGTGGTGCTGGGAAAACTGGACAGTTATGCACACAATAATGAAATTAGATCACTACCTAATGCAATACACAAAAATAAACTCAAAATGGATTAAAGACTAAATGTAAGACCAGAAGCTATTAAACTCTTAGAGGAGAACATAGGCAGAACATTCAAAAACATAAATCAAAACAAGATCTTCTAGGATCCACCTCCTAGAGTAGTGGAAATAAAACTAAAATAAACAAGTGGGACTTAATTAAACTTAAAGGCTTTTGCACAGCAAAGGAAACTACAAATAATAGGAAAAGACAACCTTCAAAATGGGAGAAATTAATAGTAAGGGAAACAACTGATAAATAATTAATCTCTTAAATATACAAGTAGCTTATGCAACTCAATACCAGAAAAGCAAGCAACACAATCAAAAAATGGGAAAGGGACCTGAAAAGACATTTCTCCAAAGAAAACATACAGATGGCTAACAAGCACAAGAAAAGATGCTCAACATCACTCATTATCAGAGAAATGCTAAACAAAACTACAATTATATACCACCTCACACCAGTCAGAATGGCCATCATCAAAAAGTCTACAAACAATAAATGATGGAGAGGGTGTGGAGGAAAGGGAACACTCTTGCATTGCTGGTGGGAATGTAAACTGGTACATTCACTATGGAAGATGGTATGGAGACTCCTTAAAAATCTAGGAATAAAACCATCATATGACCCAGCAATCTCACTCCTAGGCATATGCCCTGAGGAAATCAAAACTGAAAAAGACACACGTACCCCGATGTTCACCACAGCATTATTTACAATAGCTAGAACATGGAAGCAACCTAGATGTCCATCAACAGATGAATATATAAAGAAGCTGTGGTATATATCTACAATGAAATACTACTCAGCTATAAAAATAAATGCATTTGAATCTGTTCTAATGAGGTGGATGAAACTAGAGCCCATTATACAAAATGAAGAAAGTCAGAAAGAGAAATGTAAGTATCATATACTGACACATATATAGGGAATCTGAGAGGAAAGCACTGATGAATTTATTTTCAGGGCAGCAATGGAGAAACAGACATAGAGAATAGACCTATGGACAAGCTGGAAAGAGAGGAGGGAGATGGGGAAACATATGGAGAGAGCAACATAGAAATTTGCAATACCATGTGTAAAACAGATAGCCATTGGGAATTTGCTGTATGACTCAGGAGACTCAAACATGGGCTCTGCAGCAGGCTGAAGGATGGGGTGGGGAAGGAGATGAGAGGGATGTCTGGGAGGGAAGAGACATGGGTGTACCTATGGCTGATTCTTGTTGATGAATGACAGAAAACCCCAAAATCCTTTAAAGCAATTATCCTTCAAATAAAAAATTTAAAAAAAAGACAAGAAACATGTATTTATGAACTGTTCTTTTGTGGTAGCACTGTGCTAGAACTGACATGCATGATAACAAATTGTATAAGTAACAGAAGCAATAGTATATAAGAGGTGAACGCTGCTTTTAATAAACTTACAATCCATTTGGAAATAGAAGACTAACAACAAACAAGCAAGCAGCCTTAATTTGCATTTAGTTTTTGGAGTGTTCACTGCAATGCTTCTCATTTTTTTTTTAACCAGATTACCAGTGATAGCACAGAATGATTGCACATAACCTTCAGCATGGTACATAGCTGTGTGTCTTAGGGGTAGGCAGAGAGAAAGAAAGAAAGAGAATGTGAGAGAGAAAGGGAACAGAAAAATTGAAAATAACTTCCTTATTTTTTTGAGCATCATGGTTAAGAGTATATGGAAACTCAGGTTGAAAAAAAATGGATGTCAGCTTTTATACCCTGTTCACATTTCTAATTTTATAACTCCTCCACCAACCACCAGAAGTTATGAAACTGCTAGGTGGCGATTTGGGGAGCTTCAGGGATCTCTGATTCTTTACGTCTCAGTGCAGAAAAAAAATTCAATTAGAGGCAAAACAATATGTAAAGTGATTTATTAGAATAGGACACTTGTGAATCTTAGAAGCAGATGGATGAGAGGGTGCCATGCCTTGAGAACCTAATGGGCTACAGTTTTGCAGTCAAAGGAAAAGTAGGGAGGGAGAAAAAGACTACTTTCGTTCTCATTTTTGAATAGACATCAGGCTTTCCTGCAGGGGAGTTTTCTTGTCCCTACGTGGTAAAGCTGGGTTTGTCATAGAACATGGACATAAGCAAAAAGAAAGCAGCATATGCCAAAAAAATCATAAATCATCTCAGGTTTTAGGATAATGTCATGTTGTCCTTAAATTTTTGTCTTTAGTGCATGCAGAGAAGTGTGTCCCAGGAAGTACTAACTTACTGAGCTCACTGGGCAGAATGTGAATCTCATGCCACCACTGTTTTATTATTTGGGGGCTTGTCTCATGCTTCTACTGCATGTTTCATAGCTAAGCAAACCTGCTTGGCTGTCCCTGGTGTATCAGACATTTGCCTGCAATGCAGGGGACCCAGGTTTGATCCCTGGGTCAGGAAAATCCCCTAGGGAAGAGAATGACCACCCATTCCAGCATTTTCCCCTGGAGAATTCCATGGATAGAAGAGCCTGGCAGGCTACAGTCCATGGGGTCTCAAAGAGTCAGACACAACTGTGAGACTAATTATCATATTATAAGCCTGCTTGGTTTTTTCAAACAAACCTGCTTTATTTAGTGATCATTAACTTACAGGGGCCTCCTGTATTTTTTCTTTACTTATAACCCTATTGGAATTAACTGTTTACTTACCTACTTCATTCCTTTATTCTGTCTATATGAGTTATATATGAATCTATTAAATGATGCACTTCTTCCTAACCTTCAAGTTCAGCGAAGAAATGAGAATAAACACTGCAAAAATGTAGGGTGTGAAGGTAAGTTTTACATTTTGCAGCCATGTTGGGATGGAAGGAAATACCTTAAAGATGAGTTTGAAAGTAGATGTTAGAAATAAAATAAAATAGATTAAAATTTTATCTTTATACCCTGGAAATACAGGATGAAAATACATCAAAGGCAGCTTGTTGGAGAATGTTAATCACAAAAGCCACCTCAACCTAAGTGCTAGCATCTGTAATTTGAGAGAGAATCAATAAAGAAAAGAGAAACAGAGGAAGAATGGAGGATTAGTGGAGTCTTTGTTCTGATTATATTAAATTTGGGGTCTTCAGTGATGATTCTTTATAACACCTTAAGCACAGTTACCTCCACAAAACTCTCATTAAGTTTCCCTGGATCAAATGCAGATCTTGAAGTGACTTTTTCAAAATACAGGTCTGTAGTTGTCAAACTGGCTTAGAATTATTTGAGAGCTTTAAAAAAAATATAAACATCTGGGCCTTTTCCAGAGACTTAATTCACTAGTTGTGGAAAAGGACCAGAGAATTTGTATTTCTAACATATTTTCATGTGATGCTGATGCTATTGATCAAAGGACACTGGCTACAAAGTAACTATTGTTGCTATGAAATCAGCATAAAACCACTCCCAGGTCCAACTGAAAGTTGCATTTTCAAAGAAGACTCCATGTGTCCAACTGCACAGACTTGTCTGCTTTAAGAAAATAAACTCACAGTATCCAAATCTCTTAGAATATTTTAGAAATTAAACATTATTCAAGCATTCAATCCTGGACAATTGTCTCCAGAAATAAGAAAAAAAAAATTTGATTCCATGCCACTGAGAACAGACATGTGTGTGCAAGGCAGACATGTGTGTGTGCCTGGATGGAGGGAATTTGTAAGATTTTCTATTTTCACTCAATTTGATGCTTTAGGCAGGTAAGATATCTAGTATTTTCTTAATTTCTACACATGAGCAGAGTTTTCCATACCTTCTAGTGGCTGTTGCAGATTTTTTTTTAATCTTTCAGATTTTATATCATACATTTGACTGTAGAGTCTACTGCAAATAAGATATTAAGGGAGTCTCCCTGATGATAATACCTGTCAGTGATACTAGACAATATGCAGCTACCTGTCTTTGCTCATGCCCATTCCCCTGGCCAAAATGAGAAAGTAATGAGGACAAGATGGAGATCTCTCTTGAAGAAATCAGCCAAATCAACTTCTAACAGTATAAGACTAAATTCCATTTATGTAACAGAAACATTCCTAAAATAGAGGGGCAAAGATAATAAAGAATACAGATACTTGCTTTGAGCTGCATTTTCTCTACAGCAAAAAAATGTGCTATATTGTCTGTTAACATCTCAGCATTATTTCCCCTTGCATTTGTCAAGGATTTTCTTAATTCCTACACATGAGCAGAGTCTTCCATACATTCTAGTGGTTGTTGCAGGTCATTTTTTATTCTTTCAGATTTTATGTCATACATCTGACTGTAGAGTCTATTGCAGATAAGATATTAAGAGAGTCTCCTTATTGATATTATATATAAAAGAAAGACAGCTATACACACATAAAGTAGTATATATATTTGATTTTAGCAATATTTAAAGCTCATTGTAATCCTGGTGACAAGAATAATAAAGTATTTCGTACTTTTTAAAATAAATAATAAATAATAAAGTATTCATTTGTTTTCAAGATTCTCAGTGACAAATAAATTGCACGTAACTTGGACTCTTTCTACTTTGCAACTGTATTTCCAATTTAAAAAGTTTCTGTCCATAAACTCAGCTTAATGACTGATATGTACCTGGGGATAAATAAACTAGAGATAAAACTTAGGGATGTATCCTGTCCTAGAATCCTGCGTCACACTCATTGGTGATGTTCCTTTGCTTCTCAACAACTACCAGCTCCAGCTTTTTTCACCTTAGAATCATTGTTTGACTCCTGAGAGAAGGTAATGATTAGTACTTTGTTATGGACTTCACAGTTTCAGTATGTACATCCCCCAGTTTTTCCCTTAAAAAAGCAACTTATCTGAACATTTTCAAAATCTGTTAAGCACCAGCCTGCACAATTTTTTTTTTTGAGGTTTACAATCCTGATTGGCATTTTTTTCATTTCCCTAAAATACATTTATTCTGGGGCTTCCCATGTGACACAGGGGTAAAGAATCTGCCTGTGATGCAGGAGACCCGGCTTCAATCACTGGGCCCAGAAGATCCCCTGGAGAAGGGTATGGTAATCCACTTCAGTATTCCTGTCTGGAAAATCCTATGGACAGAAGAGCCTGGTAGCTACCGTCCATGGGGTCATTAAGAGTCAGACACGACTGACTGTCTAACGCTACTACTACATACTATTAAATTTAGGATCCTGGATCTTTCCTGGTGGCCCAGTGGTTGAGACTCCAGTTTTCAATGCAAAGGGCACAAATTTAATCCCTGGTCAGGGAACTAGATCCCACATGTCATGTGTTGTGGCCACACACAAAAAAAGTAAACAAATCTAGCCTCGTGGATAGAGTACAATAGTACATATTTGGATATTTCAAATGATAGATTGTTTTAGTCTCAAACTCAAGAACTAGATCATAAACTTTGTTACCTTAGGGTCTCAATTTCTTGGGTTATATTATTCTTGTATGACCATAATGCCTGGAATAAAAATTTGGCTTGACAGTGACATTATCTGAAGCCAGTAAACCATTAAAATTTATACAAATTACAAAGTCCCAAATCTGGTTTATTCTAGCCAGCACAAATTGCATGGGCACTGCCTGCCCTGGAGAAGAATAACTGAGACAAGATTCTAGCCCCAAGTTTGTCACTAATGAGCTGTAGTTCCTGGGCAATGTGATTAACTGCAGCTTCATTTGGTCTCAGTGTTCTATGACACAAAACTGCTTTTCAACAATAGATGGGAAGTTCCAACACAACTATATCATTTTACAGCCCCTATAATAATTGTGTAATATTCACTTGGTGTGGCCTCATTTACTTTTAGGATCAGCTTGCTTTTAAGAAAAGTCTTGAATGTGATTCTATTTTATTGAAACAAACCAGAGCTGTTACATACTGACTCTACTTTAAAATTGAAAGGAGCACTGATATTCAATCAAGGATACTTAGTTGTAAACAATAAACATACTCCTACCTGGCTATTAGTTCATAGAGCTCCCTCCATAATGATAACCTAGAGTAATGATGATTCATTTTCAAATAAGTACTGCCTCTATTTAGAGTGTATATAACCAGCTTTCACAAAAGCTGTACACTTCAAGATACTGACTTACATTTACCGTGACAGTTGGATTTGGATTAATTGTCACATTTCACCAGATTTGCATTGGAAATAGCCACAGAAATTCCTAAACATTATTGTACATCTAGGGCCAATGCAAAAAGTGAGCTATCATTCAGGCACTCCACATTTAGTGCTTGACATTCCGAATTAGACACCAGAGAAACACTGTCACTCAACCAACGACTAACTTTCTTCTTCGGGATGACCTTTCCCTTTAAGACAAGTTCCTTGATGGTTCCTGACATTTGGAACAAATATTAAAAAAAATAATAATAAGATAAAATCTAAAAAGGTCAAAAGTTTTCTAAAATCGTGTTATGTAAAATGTTTAGATCTTGCTAAATGACAGCTGAAGGAGCTCTAGGTTCTGTGAAATCAAACATTCCTTTGCATTAAGGCAACGTTACGCTAGTTCCAGTTTAAAAGTCAGGAATGCAAAGAGATATTGTTCCCACAGCAGCAACCATTTTTTTTTTCATTCTCTGAGGATGATTTGTGATATTAGTAACCTGCTAGCTAAAAATAAGCTTAAGTATCCAAAAGATTGTGAAAGGAGAAGTGATACTGATGTGAAAAATCTAAGCTCTAAGCAACACTTATGTGAAGCAAGGAATTATTTTACTTCAATTAAACTAAAGATGATGAATAAATTCTAGAGATCCACCATACCACAGTGTACCTATAGTTATTGTAGCCCTGAAAATTTTGTTAAGAGAGTAGATCTCATGTTAAGTGTTATTGCTATAGTTTTTTTTTTCCTTAAAGAAATATAAAAAGATCCATTTGTGTGTCTGTCCCTCAATATTTACCAATCACATGTACAATGGAAGGAAATATTGTTTCTCCTGCATTTATACTATGGAACATTCTCTATAAAACTAATGTAATTCTTAGTTTGAAATTAAAAGAATTCTTAGCCATGAAATTAAAAGATGCTTACTCCTTGGAAGAAAAGTTATGACCAACCTAGAGAGCATATTGAAAAGCAGAGACATTACTTTGCCAACAAAGGTCCATCTAGTCAAAGCTACGGTTTTTCCAGTAGTCATGTATGGATGTGAGAGCTGGACTATAAAGAAAGCTGAGCACTGAAGAAATGCTTTTGAACTGTGGTTTTGGGGAAGACTCCTGAGATTCCCTTGGACTGCAAGGAGACCCAACCAGTCCATCCTAAAGGTAATCAGTCCTGAATATTCATTGAAAGGACTGATGCTAAAGCTGAAACTCCAATACTTTGGCAACCTGGTGCAAAGAACTGACTCATTTGCAAAGACCCTGATGCTGGGAAAGACTGAAGGCAGGAGGGGAAAGGGACAGCAGAGGATGAGATGATTGGATGACATCAGCAACTCAGTGGACATGAATTTGGGTAAACTCCTGGAGTTGGTGATGGACAGGGAGGCCTGCCATGCTGCTGTCCATGGGATTGCAAAGAGTCAGACATAACTGAATGACTAAACTGAACTTCAGTACAAAATCAAAGAAAAAAAAAGGATTTATTTATCAATTAGTCTATAAAGTAGACAGCATATCTGATTTATATTCTTTCCTCATCTGGAAAGCCAATTCATTCAGTAAAATCAAATGGATTTTCTAACAGACATTGCATTCATTTGCCCATTCATTTCTGGGATGCTTAAAGATTGGATGCTTAAAGGATGAACTGATAAATGAAAGGATGAATGGTCCAAAAGGAAAGATAGGAAAATCATAGACTATGCACCATATAACTTGCTTAGGCCAGTGGTCCCTGCCCTGGTCTGCCAAGGCAAAGCATCATGGATGTAAGGGAGGCATCTGAACCTGAGGTATGGGATTCCAGAAAAGAACCAGTAATGGAATGAAAGTTAGGGATTACAGATGAGGAAACTGAGGCTTAGAGATGAGATCCAGCTGATACAAAGGCAAAATTGGCAGTAGGAACCCGATCTTATGAATTTCAGGCCATAGGTGATTTGGTTTGGGGAGAATGGAATTAAAAGAAGTAATGTTTGGGTGATATAATAAAATACTGAATTGGGTTGGAGGGAAACTGTGATTGGCCTATTTATTTTTAAGGTCTTTTTTTTTTCATGAAAGAGATTGATATGCAGTGTATTAAGAGAGAGGATGTGAAAAGAGTGGATTAAAATGGGAAAAGTGAAGTGTTAATTGCTCAGTTATGTCCATATCTTTGTGACCCATGGCCTGTTTCCCACTGGGCTTCTCTGTCTATGGAATTATCCAGGTAGGAATACTGGAGTGAGTCACTAGTCCCTTCTTCTGGGGGCCTTCCCCATCCAGGGATCAAACCCGAGTCTCTCACATTGTATGCAGATTCTTTACCTTCTGAGTCACAAAGGAAGCCCCAAATACAATAAAGCTCAGCAGTAAAGAAGCCATCTGCAATGCAGGAGACAAAGGTGCAATCTCTGGGTTAGGAAGATCCCCTGGAGAAGTGAATGGCAACCCACCCCAGTGTTCTTGCCCTTTGGATTTCACTTACAGAGGAACCTGGTGGACTACAGTTCGTGGGGTTTCAAAAGAGTAGGATACGACTTGGCAACTAAAGAGCAAAACAGTTCATTAGGCATAACAGAAAGCAAGAAATAAGAAGGGCAATTCTACTCTTATAAGGAGGATAGATCTAAAAGACATAATGGCTCTGGATATGAAATATTTTATTCACAGTTATGTGAATTAATTCACTCATTAATGAATCTTAGTTTATCATTCTATTTCTTATTTGCTTCTGAGTTAAAGGAAATGGAATGTAGACAAAATCATCAAGAAGAGGTAAGAAAGATTTTTTATTATGACTCTTAATTCCATTTCTGAGGCTATTTTAATTCTTCATTCATCAGAGCTCAGTAATATGGCTTTTTATTAGCCATTCCATATATGCATCCATTCATGTATTTTTAAACAATCAGGAGGGGTTTCCAAGCTTTTTCAGACAAGTTTAGAAAGGTTCAAAATAAATAACTCTCTATGGGAGTAATTTTGGTATTGGAGGAACAGTTTCTTAGAATTACCTGCTGAGATTATTTTTTAAAATTTATTTAACATCTCTTCCGCAGCAATCCTGAGAGCCTCCTCCCAATTAACCCCTCCCTTTGTCAGTGGCTCTCACTTCCTTCCCAGATGAAGTTACTGTTACCCGTGGAAGTAGATAAGGCCTTTAGTTATATGAGAGAAGAAAAAAGGTGTACTTTAAACTTAGCTTAATTACGTAAAATTGAAGCTTGTTTTCCTGAATTCAACATTAAAACAAAGAAGCAAAACCCAACAAAATTATAAAACTTCCAAATAATTGGTTTGATTTCATTTTTTAGTTGAATACTTTTCAATCACCATGTCTTTTAGGTTTATTCACATTGTCACATATACCAGTATATCATTATTTTGTATAGCTGAATAATATTATACTTTATGACTATAAGCAGGGCTCCCCTTATGGCTCTGATTGTAAAGAGTCTGCCTACAACAGGAGACCTGGGTTCATTCCCTGGGTTGGGAAGATCCTGTGGAGAATATAATGGCTACCCACTCCAGTATTCTTGCCTGGAGAATTCCAAGGACAGAGGAGCCTGGCAGAATACAGTCCATGGGGTCACAAAGAGTTGGATATGACTGGGCAACTAGAACTTTATAACACATAATATCCATTGAACCACTGATAGAAAATTGGGCCACTCACACTTTTTGGCAATTGTGAATCATGCTTCTATAAACATGTGTATACATGTATGATTTTGAGAATCTGTTTTTTATTTTTTTTCTTATATACTAAGGTGTGAAATTATTCAGCTATATGAAACATTTATATTTAACTTTCTGAGAAACAGGTTGTTTTCTTCTGGGACAAAACCATTCATTCACACTAGTAATTTTTGAGGGTTTCAATGTTCTACATTCTTGCTAACACTTTTAGTTTTCTGTTATTTTAACTGTACCCATCCTGGTGGGTATTCCACATTATGTTTTGTATTTTTCAAATGACTAATGATGTTGAACAGCTTTTCATGTGTTTGCTGACCATTTGTACATCTTCTTTGGAAAAACTATATATTCAAGCTCTTTATTCATTTTTGTCTTTTTGTTCTTGATTTGCAATTTTTCTTTATATGGTCTGGATATTATACACTTATCAGATACATAAATTGCAAATATTGTCTGCCTTTATGTAGGCTATCTATTCACTTTGTTTTTAACATTCTTTATAAATATATATTTTTTTAATATGAAGAAGCCCAATTCATCTATCTTTCCTTTTGTTGCTTATGCTTTTGTTATCATATCTAAGATCCATCACCAAACCCAAAGCCATAATCATTTTTGCCATGTGTCTTTATTAGATTTTCATGGTTTCAGATCTTATGTTTAGATCTTTATTCATCTTTGTTAAATTTTGTATACAGGACCAGTAGGGATCCAACTTTATCCTACTGTGTGTGGATATGTTTCCAGCAATTGAAAATACTAATCTTTCCTCATTAAATAGATGATACTTTTGTCAATATTAAACTGGCCAGAGATATATGGGTCTGTTTCTGGGCTCAATTCTATTCTGTAGGTCCATACATCTATTTTATGCCAGTACCACACCATTTTGGTTTTTACAGATTTTTAGTAAATTTTTTAATCAGGAAGTGTGAAGTGAGTACTTTGATATGTACAGTACTATATGTAAAAATTAAAGTTACTGTGTAAAATGTAAAAGAAATGAAAACCTAATCTGTGTCTTTTAGGGGAAACTATAAAAAATAACTTAAAATATGAACACAAGATAACATATAGCTGAATACCAAAGTTTGCTGTCCATATTTTAAAAATTATAGAGTCAGATAATAGAAAGGCATACTAAGCCAAAATTATGAGTAAAGTGGGAACTGGAATCCACCTTCAAGGAAAGCTTAGAATTTATATGAAAAAGAGGATATGGATTAAAATGCTTGTAAATGCTTACATTTCACTTTCTCCATATCTTTTCTAGCTCATTATGATCTGCTATTGCTCTGGCTTTTATGTACTAGGAGTCTGACAAATATGAAACTAAGATCAGGAAAATAAGTTTCTTTTGAACCATGAAGATGATTGAATAGTGCTGAATTTTAGATGCTAAAGATCAGTGAATATTGTCAATATCAGCAGTATAATCAAGAATGCTTTTCCATCAGGCCCTGATTCTTTCTTTAAGATCCCCCATTCTTCTCTGGCTTTGCTGACCAACTCAGTGTCTCCCCCCCCCCCCTTTTTTTTTTCTTTCTGTAATTCTTCCTCTTGCTTGCTTTGTAAGACTTTGTTTTGTGAAAACTCTGACTCTAAACTTGGTAGAAGAGCATGTATTGACACATGCAAGCTTAAGTACTCCATGAATTTGTTTTTTAAAAAAGGTGAGCAGCAGTGGGACTATGAATTGGTATGGTCTCTATGGAAGACAGTATGGAGATTCCTTAAAAAACTAGAAATAAAACCACCATATTTCTAAGCATAGACCCTGAGGAAACCAGAACTGAAAAAGACACAGGTACCCCAGTATTGATTGCATCACTATTTACAATAGCTAGGAAATGGAAGCAATCTAGATGTCCATCTACACACGAATGGATAAAGAGGTAGTGGTACATATACACAATGGAATACTACTCAGCCATAAAAAGGAATACATTCAAGTCCTTTCTAATAAGGTGGATGAACCTAAAGCCTGTTATACAGAGTGAAGTATGTCAGAAAGAGAAAAACAAGTATTACATATTAACATATATATATATGGAATCTAGAAAGATAGTATTGAAGAATGTATTGCAAGGCAGCAATGGAGATTCAGATATAGAGAACAGACTTATGGACAAGGATAGGGGAGAGGAAGAAGAGGATGAGATGAATGGAGAACATATTATGGAAGCACATACACTACCATATATAAAATAGAGTGCCAATGGAAATTTTCTGTATAACTCGGGGACCTCATACTGGGGCTCTGTAACAATTTAGAGGAGTGGGAAAGGGTGGGGAGGTAGGTTCAAGAGGGAGGGGACATATATACACCTATGGCTAATCTATGATGATGTATGGCAGAAACCAAACCAATATTATAAAGCAATTATCTTTCAATTAAAAATGAATAAATTTTTAAAACGTTGAACAGCAGTTTGTTTCCCTCATTTTTTTTCTTTTACCTCTCAATACATCATTAAATTGTGACCAGTTTCTTCTGTTATCTTTGACTACAACTAACTTCTTTACTTCCTTCTTACCTCCCTCTGTTTCTTCTTTCTTTTTTCCTTCTTCTCTTCTTCTCTGTCACTCTGTCTCATTCTCACTCTTATTCTCAACTCCTTCCTCCCTTCTCTCCCTCCTTCCTCCTTCCCTGCCTTCCTTCTTCTCTTTCTCTTTATTTTTGGAATACACTTGCCTTCCCATACATCACCCTTCTTCTACCAAAACTCTAGAACTTTTTACTTTCTCACATAAGGGTAGCTAAAACATAGATTTCAAATAATTCTTTTTTCCCTGTGTTTTATGAGAAAGTTATTAGAAAAAGTGGGATAGTGTAACAATTGGGCATGTTGTCTTCAACCAGTCATTTTGTATCAACTTTTGAAGACTCAGAAGAATCATTTTACTTTAGTCTATATCAAAATCTTCATCTTTTCGTTGAAAAAATGATGTAATAACCATTTATGTCAGTCATTGTCTTAACTCTGCAGCATCCCTGAGAATAGATATGTTTCTTAAAGTGATTCTGGGGCTCATAGAACCAAAGAAAGTTTTGAGCTAGATAAGACAGACTCTTTCATACTCAAAGCCAAATCAAAATGAAAAATAACAAGAAAATACAGACAGTGTTAATCAGTGGATTTTTGGCTGCCCACGCTTTGACATGAAGTTTGGAAAATCAGTACCAAACTTGTTAAGCCTTTTTTTTTTAAGTTCAAATATTTTGCTACTGATGGATACTACTTGTTTATTTTTCTATCATGAGGGAGAAATATATATATATATATATATATATATACACATCAGCGTGTCTAGGGTTAAGTGTGTGGTATACCTATTAAATTAAAAGTCTCTGATGTGAGCTTTTTCAAACAAACCATTAAAGCGACTAGGTTAATAAAAATGTGAGTTCCAAAAGAAATGGTTTTGTCTAAGACTCAGATAATTGAAGGGAGTCTGTGCCGAAGGAATGTATTTAAAAAACTCCATTCTGGCATTTATTTGAATTCATATGGAATTAATTACCAAGCAGAATTTGTCTTCTCTTATTTGACAGATAGCCTTATGAATATCCAAAGGCATTCTCATAACCATGAGCTGTGTAAAAGCATGTATATTTGGAATGCATTATAAACATCTTGGGCAGCTTCAGTCCTTGGAGGCTAGGGAGGGATGATGGAACAGAAAGGGAGCACTAATTTATTATAATGCTAAATAGTTTACCAGAGGTGTCTGTGATCTGGGTCTGGAAATACAGAGCTAATCTAAAGGAGAGACTCCTGAGGATTGTACTCTAGCTGCAAGCATAGACAGAATGTTTGATACTACCTTATTTTCTATAATTCCTGCATCTGCACATAGCTGAATATCATGCTGGGGTTCAGTTCAGTTGTCGCTCAGTTGTGTCTGACTCTTTGAGACCCCATGAACTGCAATACATCAGGCCTCCCTGTCCATCACCAACTCCCAGAGTCCACAAAAACCAGTGACCATCGAGTCGATGATGCCATCCAGCCATCTCATCCTCTGTTGTCCCCTTCTCCTCCTGCCTTCAATCTTTCCCAGCATCAGGGTCTTTTCAAATGAATCAGATCTTCACATCAGGTGGCCAAAGTATTGGAGTTTCAGCTTCAACATCAGTCCTTCCAATGAACACCCAGGACTGATCTCCCCTAGGATGGACTGGCTGGATCTCCTTGCAGTCCAAGGGACTCTCAAGAGTCTTCTCCAACACCACAGTTCAAAAGCATCAACTCTTCAGCACTCAGCCTTCTTTATAGTCCAACTCTCACATCCATACATAACCACTGGAAAAACCATAGCCTTGACTACACAGACCTTTGTTGGCAAAGTAATGTCTCTGCTTTTTAATATGCTCTCTAGGTTGGTCATAACTTTCCTTCCAAGGAGTAAGCATCTTTTAATTTCATGGCTAAAACCACCATGTGCAGTGATTTTGGAGCCCACAAAAATAATCAGCCACTGTTTCCACATCTATCTGCCATGAAGTGATGGGACTGGATGCCATGCCATGATCTTAGTTTTCTGAATGTTGAGCTTTAAGCCAACTTTTTTCACTCTCATCTTTCACTTTCATCAAAAGGCTCTTAAGTTCTTCTTCACTTTCTGCCATAAGGATGGTGTCATCTGCACATCTGAAATTATTGATATTTCTCCCAACAATCTTGATTCCAGCTTGTGCTTCCTCCAGCCCAGCGTTTCTCATGATATACTCTGCATACAAGTACATCTGGATATAAGTTCATATGCTGGGGCTGTGGAGGCACATATGCAGCCCCTCCCAGTCTGTAGCAGCATGTGAAGTTATCTGCTTTGCAAGTGCCTGACACATCTTAGTAAACTCATCTGTGCCTTAGATGAGTCCCTCTCTGGGTTAGTTTCTCTCCATTGCAGTTTACCCTGTTTTATTTGAACTGTGATGATTTGACAAAGCTGCTAAACTTCTCTGAATCTTAGGTTGTTTGGTTGTAAACTGAGAAACTTCAGCATGACGCTGTTTCTACTTAAAGCTGAAATGCAGGTAAAACCCTGTGTAACTGATCTATGATCTGAGAAATGTGCTAACACTTGTGTTTCAAATAATTTAATTATAATTTAATTTGAAACTTACCAGTGAGAATGGACAGCAAGGTCCTTCGGCATAATTTTCATACTATAGTGTAGCTGATAGCCTCAGAAAGGTATTCTCTCTCACTGCATGCCATAGAACTTCCTATATTGTTGAGTAGATATTCTATACTGATTTTGTACAATACAGTGGATACTAGCACCTGTGACTAATAAGTCCTTGAAAGGTGGTTACTGTGAATGAAAAACTGATTTTTAGAGTTAAATTATGAAAATTGAAATAGCCACATGTGATCAGTGGCTAATATGTTGAACACCACAGATTCTAGGCTATACCTCTTAAAAATCTTTTATTTTTTTTTAAATTTGGGTATAATTGCTTTACAATATTGTATTAGTTTCTGCTGTACAACTAAGTGAATCAGCTATATGTATACATATATCCCCTCCCTCTTGAACCTAAAAATCTTGACACTATATGTAATTATGAAGCACCTGTTGTGTAGTATTTACTCAATCATAGTTTAAAAAAAATTGGATATTACTCTATCTTCTTATTGTTGTTTAGCATCTCTATGTGCCAGGAATTTTGGTAATGACTTGATATAGTATGTTATTTGGACAGCAAGGAGATCAAACCAGTCTATCATAAGGGAAGTCAACCCTGAATACTTGTTGGAAGGATTGATACTACTGAATTGGTCATCTGATGTAAACGGCAGGCTCATTGGAAAAGCCCCTGATACTGGGAAAGATTGAGGGCAGAAGGAGAAGAGGGCATCAGAGAATGAGACAGCTGGTTGGCACCACCGATGCAATGGATGTGAATTTGGGCAAACTTTGGGAGATGGTAGAAGAAAAAGAGGCCTGGCATGCTGCAGTTCATGCGGCTGCAGAGTCGGACATGACTGGGGGACTGAACAACAACAACAATATGTCATTTAAGACATGGTCCATGGTCCTTGGGTAGTACATTGACTGCTAAAATTGACAGGGATATTTATGAAAGATCTTATGACACAGATGTCTTGTTTGATACAGGAGAGCACAGAGTACTCCTGGAATACAGAGAAAGGAATTTACATCTGACTAAAAGGAAATGCTCCCTCAAAGATGTGACATTTGAATTGAGTCTAAGAAATCAGAAAATAAAAAGAAAGAATGGGATACAATCAATAGAAAAACTGCCATCAATAAACACTTAGAATTTCTGGATAAAATAAAACAAGATAGTCTTATGCTTATAAGAGAAAAAGAAATAAGGAAAAGAACTTTCCAGCTTTTAAAAAGGAAAGAGAACTGAACAACTAGATTAGTAAATATGTGTACTACTACTGCGCAGCTGAACTATATTGACGCTAGAGGTTATTGCTCTTTATGGTCTAGAAACTTGGGGTTTGAAATCTCTTCAGGATACCAGAAAGGTCATAGGAGTGGAAAAAGAGATGTCCATAAACCCAGACTCCTAAAGACAAGGGCTGAACCCTCTGTGAAAGGTGTCTGACTTTGAAGAGAGAGCACTGTCTCTAAGTCAGTGATTCTCAGACTTGGCTGCATACTAGCATCACCTGGTGGGGAGGAAAAGCAAACAAATGCACAACAAAAGAGCAAAAAGCAAGAATGCCAAGATTATATCATGGGGCCTAATTAAATCAGAATAACTGAGCATTCATATTTATTTAGAGCTCCATGGGCAACCCCAGAGCGCAGCCAAGTTTGAGATTGCTGTTGGAGGTGGTCTTCTCTGAAAATTTAGAAATCTACATGTCATGTAAATAGATATTTAAATATAGTCTGTTTACCTTGAGCAGAAAATCATAATCAGATATGTTAGCAAGAATAGCCTTCCTAAATTGTTGATATTCCTGGGTCTCCCAGCAAAAGCACCCTGATAGGATTCAACTTGGGATACAAAGAATCCTGTAGACAAAAGCATTTTCTTCCAAAGTTAAACAGAAAAAAACAAAACAAAAAAGCCAGGAAATGCAAACACATCTCACTTGCATTCTTGTTTTTCCTCACGCAACTTGACACAAAATTGTGCTTAACAGATTGATATAACACATGTTTTCCATCTCACAAGTCTATGGTAGGAATTTATTATCAATCTCAGGGTATAGGACATGGTGACCCAAACCATCCCCAAGATAAAGAAATGTAAGAAGGCAAAGTGGTTGTCTGAGGGGGCCTTACAAAGAAGAGGCATGAAAGGCAAAAGAAAAAGGGAAAGATATACCCAACTGAAAGAAGAGTTCTAGAGAATAACAAGGGGAGATAAGAAAACATTCTTAAGTGAACGATGCAAAGAAATAGAGGAAAACAATAGAATGGGAAAGACTAGAGATCTCTTCAAGAAAATTGGGGATACTGAAAGGTTGTTGACGAAATCACAAACAAGACAACAGAGGCCAGGGAATCTTGGCCTCTGGAAGAGAAGAATTCAATCCGGGGCCAGAGACGAGGCTTGATTGCTCAGAGCTTTTGTGTAATAAAGTTTTATTAAAATATAAAGGAGATAGAGAAAGCTTCTGATGTAGGTGTCAGAAGAGGGCAGAAAGAGTACCCTCTGCTAGTTTTTGGCTGGATGTTATATAGTCACTAGCAGTTTGCTAATGAAAGAAAGGAATGTCTCAAAACTCGGAATGGCACCAGGCCCCTCATACATATGATGTATTTTGGGATAACCTTGGCACCAGACGAGTCATCCTGGGCCATAAAATGATTGACTTGAATCTTGTAGGAGGATAGTTTACCATACAGATAGTTTCATTTACATAGATTAGGGGAACAATGTCAGAGTATAACATACTGGTTTTTCAAGTAGATTCTAAGCCATTTGACAGAATTGACTGGAAGACAGAGTTTGGGGTAAATGCATAGTACATAAACATAGCTTAAGACAAACATTTCCGTAAGAAGAATGCACTATAACTCAAGGTTTTAGAATAGTTAATTTCAGGTGAGACCAGGTGTCTTTATGGCAACACAGTATTTTAAGAGAAGCCTCTTTTAAATTTGAATAGAGAAGGAGAAAAAAAATATCACTAGTTTGTTTCCTCCTGCTGCTTAAGAGACAGATAAAAATGTTTGACATTTGCAGCCTATTTCTTCAGTTTGGAGACCTCTGGCTTCTCTGCCTGTTACCCTCTCAATACCAAAGGAATATTTCATGCAAAGATTGGCATAATAAAGGACAGAAACAGCAAGAACCTGACAGAAGTAAATGAGATTAAAAAGAGCTGGCAAGAATAAACAGAAGTACTGTACAAGAAAGGTTTAACAACCTGGATAATCACAATGGTTTGGTCACTCACCTAAAACTAGACATTCTGAAGTATGAAGTAAAGTGGGCCTTAGGAAGCATTACTATGAACAAAGGTAGTGTAGATGATGCAATTCCAGCGGAGCTATTTCAAATTCTAAAAGATGATGCTGTTCAAGTGCTGCACTCAATATGCCAGCAAATTTGGAAAATTCAGCAGTGGACACATGAGTGGAAAAGCTCTTTTTTCAATTCCAATCTCAAAGAAAGGCAATGTCAAAGAGAGTGAAAGTGGAAAAGTGAAAGTGAAAGTCACTCAGTCGTTTGGGATTACTCTTTGCAACCCCACGGACTATACAGTCCATGGAATTCTCCAGGCCAGAATACTAGAGTAGTTAGCTTTTCCCTACTCCAGGGAATCTTCCCAACCCAAGGATCAAACCCAGGCCTCCTGCATCACAGGCAGATTCTTTACCAGCTGAGCCACAAGAATGCTCAAGTTACAGTACAATTGCACTCATTTCACATGCTAGTAGATTATGCTCAAAATCCTTCAAGCTAGGCTTCAGCAATACATGAACGGTGAACTTCCAGATGTCCAAGCTGAATTTAGAAAAGGCAAGGAAACCGGATATCAAATTGACATAATCTGCTGGATCACAGAAAAATCAAAGGAATATGGAGAAAGCATCTACTTCTTCTTCATTGACTATGCTAAAGCCTTTGAATGTGTGGATCACAACAAACTGTGGAAAATTCTTGAAGAGATGGGAATACCAGACCACCTTACTTGTCTCTTGAGAAGCCTGTATGCAGGACAAGAAGCAACAGTTAGAAATGGACATGGAACAACAGACTGTTTCAAAATTGGGAAAGAAGTATGTCAAAGTTGTATATTGTCACCTTGCTTATTTAACTTCTATGCAGAGTACATCATGTGAAATGTTGGGCTAGATGGCTCACAAACTGGGATCAAGATTCCTGGGAGAAATATCAACAACCTCAGGTATACAAATGTTACCACCCTAATGGCAGAAAGTGAAGAGGAAATAAAGAGCCTCTTGATGTAGGTATAAGAGGAGAGTTAAAAGCTCGCTTAATACTCAGTGTTCAAAAAACTAAGATCATGATATCTGGTCCCATTAGTTAATGGTGAATAGATGGAGAAAAAGTGGAAACAGTGACAGATCTTATTTTCTTGGGCTCTAAAATCATTGCAGATGATGACTACAGTCACAAAATTAAAAGACACTTGCTCCTTGGAAGAAAAGCTTTGACAAACGTAGACAGCATATTAAAAAGCAGAGGTATCACTTCGCCAGCTAATGTCCATATAATAAAAGGTTTGTTTTTTCAAGGAGTCATATATGGATGTGAGAGTTGGACCATAAAGAAAGCTGAGCACCGAAGAACTGACAGTTTCAAACTGTGGTGTTGAAGAAGACTCTTGAGAATCCCTTTAATTACAAGGAGATCACACAAGTCATTCCTAAAGGAAATCAACTCTGAATATTCATTGAAAGGACTGATGCTGAAGCTGAAACTGAAGCTCCTATACTTTGACCACCTGATGCAGAGAGCTGACTCATTGGAAAAGACTCTGATGCTAGAAAAGTTTGAGGGCAACAGGAGAAGGGGGTGACAGAGGATGAGATTGTTGGGTGGCATCTGTGACTCAGTGGACATGAGTTTGAGCAAACTCTTAGAGATAGTGAAGGACGGGGAAGCCTGGTATGCTGTAGTTCATGGGGTCGCAAAGAGTCTGACACAATTTAGCTACTGAAGACAGCAACCAGTGCCCTAAGAAATGCCCTTTGTTTCTCTGAGTCTCCTGATAACAGGATTTCTGTTATGTTTATTCCTCTAGTACAGTTAAAATGCTGAAGTTGCACTTAGGATCACATTCAAAATGTTCCTTATGTTGATGGTAACTTCCCAGTCCACTTTACCTCCTGGGGATAACCAAAGCTGTCTTCACATTCTTTTTTTAAAGGTGCTGGTTATACATCCCTAACTCCACCTGATTTCAATGTTACTCTAATAACCATACCCACTAATCATGGTTATCCTGGCAAAGACAATGAAGAAACAGTTGAGACTTGGTCTGATGGAAAAAAATAACAGCAGAGGGCTTATGTGTCTTGCTATCCATGCTTGTTTGTGGAAAACAAACAAGAGAAAACAATGGTAATCCTGCTTTCATGATGGTTTCCAATTTTTTCCTTGTTGTTTTCTCCTGTTGTCCCTTCAGCATCAGCATCCTTCTGCAATTTTCATTTGCTATCTTCTGCACAAAATTGATTTTCTCAGGAATGTAGATTTTTCCTTTTTCCTGCAGCTGACAGCTACTATTAAGGAGTTTTGCATTCAATTATGAGCAAGGGAAATTAGACTTAGACTTTCCTTATGATAGGAGTAGGTCTAAGGTTCTGGAAATTTATTTCTATCTCTGTGTTTGACTTTTGTAATAAATGAAATTTCCTTGTCTTGATAGTTAGGTAAGGAACTGAGTAAATTTTCTTTCTTTTTTTTATTCTTTTTTGTCTAATTTGATAGAATAAATCCTGGCCATCTTCGTGTTTCTTTAAAACAGAAGAGTGCAATGCATTTGTTTATGTGTACTTCAAAAATATTTGATCCACCAAGGAAAAAAGGGCAAACTATTGGCTTTTTCCTTATAAAATGGATCTATATCAAGGAATCAAATGTAGAGTATCTAATAGCTTTTTCTTCTGGCCATCTTAGAAATTTTGTTGTCAGTCAATCAAGGAAAAAATATCAATAGGTGTTTTTGATTTATAAGCCACTGAGAGGAACATAGAGACTTATATTCAATGAACATATAATGATGTCTCAAAGATCAGACTTATCTTGGATACTTCCCCGGGGGGTGTGTGTGTGTGGAATATATATATATATATATACAAAAATGTACATGTGTCTATGCTTGCACATAATTTATCATTTACAAAAACACTGAAAATTATAAATATTTTTATTCAATTAATTCAAATCAAAGGCCTCTAATAGGCATCTTTAGTACTAGTATATGAAAATTTAACTTTTTTTGACTAAACTACAGTTCAGTTATGGGTCAGTCCAAGTCTATTAGCTCCACCTTTGGGTCCAGTAATTTGATAGAAATTTATCCTGTTAGGAATAAAAGTCCATTCAAAGTTTATTTTATGGATAACTTTCTCTTATTTAGGTAAGCATAGACATGATTAAAAGTCATAAAATTATAAAAGGAAAAAACATACCTTTTTTTCCTTTTATATATTTCCTTGAAATACTTCATAGAAGTATTTCAAACCAATAAAGATGTGGAAAATTAAATATATACAAGATGAAAAAATAAGATGACAGGGTTTTTAAATCATGACCTCTGAGGAAATGCCCCTGCAGCAACCCCACTCACACTGTGCTTCCTTCAGATACAAGAACACTTGAAGAACCATTGGCAATACACGTAGGAGTAAATGACTGAGATACTTCCACATAAGATGTGAAAGTCTACAACTCATTCTTTAGAACTGTCTTCACCATTAGCAAATAACTTTTTCTTCCCAGTCTCAATATCTTCACCTATAAAATAAAAATGATAACAAATTTTTCTGTCGTGCAGAACTTGTGAAGTTCAACTGTTATGATTCTGTGTGATAATGCATATATATCCAATTGTAAGATCTGGCATTGAAAGTTGATATATTTATATGTATATGTGTGTTTATATATAAACATATATAATTATTAAATGATATAGATAACACTAATATTCTCAATATATTTAAGTGATTTAAGATTCTCTAGAGTAGGCTTGCTATGAAATATTGTTTCAAAGTTATATTTCTGGTCAAACTATGTTATTGCTTCTTTTTTTGTAGTTTTTGGCTTCTGTATTATAGTCACTCAACTACTGAAGGGTCTTCTAAATATTCTGGAGGCATATTGTGATGGTACAGTGAGGTTTTTACATAAGGAGTTAAAAAATATTAGTAGTACACCTTAAATTCCCTCCTCAAATCCAAGACATGGTGTTCCTTGAATGAGCTCTTAAATGATCAAGGACATATATGGGCCACTTACGGGGCTTTTAGTAGATGGAGGCATTGCTTTTTCAGTTCATTATCTCTTTTTATTTGAGAATTCTTGTTTATGGAGCCTTTGGTATTTTATTTATTTTTGAATCTCTGGAATGTGCAACTTGTTAACTTAGCAATGAAAGGCCAGAAACCACATTTGTATATTTGATTCTGTCTGGTCCCCTAAAATATGAAGGAAAATTTCTAAAGTATATTCTATTTATTCTAAAGAAGAGATGGTTTGTAATTCACATTTTATTCTGCTTACTTCATCTGATTTGTTACAAAGTCATGCTCTATCATTTTTAACATCACCTTTAATATTAGATTAAAAATACTTATACTCACTGTAATGTATCACCTTTAAATGCCTACAAGTATTGGCATAAACTCCAATAAATATGAGGTCAAATGTAGTTAAGAGGATCATTTAAAACATTCTGTTTAGTGATATGACTAATAGTAGAGAAGAAACATATAGCAGATATTTGCTGTTGAGAAGATTTATTGTTGAGAGAAATCAGGATAATGAATAAAAACAACAGGTGAATGAGATGAACAAAAAGACAGTTTCTCTAAAGGATGAGAAAAATTCTAGGGAGGAAATTTGCAGTGTCTTTGTTAAAATAGTACATCTCATGTCTCAGTCTTGGAGAACAGGTAAGTTAACACTGTAAGCCCCAACTTGCTCAATGGGCTGTACTCTCAATACTTATCATCTACAAATCTTGTTAAAGCACTTTAAGAGTAAAAAAAAAAATAGCTGAATCTTAGGAGAGCTGCTATTCAGAAAGAGAAGGAGCTAAAACAGTGCAGAAGTCTGCAAAGCTAATGAGTACTCTGAGGAGTGAATCTCCATAGGGGAGTTTGTCAGGTCAAGTCATTTACTGTGCATCATTTTAAAATTTATGCCAGAATAAGAGTAATTATATGCTCTTTCTTTGTAAGACCCAGCCTAGGGAAATGTCATTGCATCTGAGAACTGCATGTTTCCACAACTATTCTTGTAAAAGCATTATATTAGGGATCACGGCAGAGAAAAACAATTTATAGATGTATAGGACAACTTGCAAAGTGAACATTAGATCCTAAATTAAAGAGAAAAGCTACGTAGACAGTATCCAGGCTTTAAGTTCAGCAAAACACCACAAATAAACCACTTCCCATGTACATCTCTGTCTCTGCCTGTTTCACTCATATGCTCTCTTTGTGGTAGTGTCATTCATGCCTCTAGTAACCTGGCATGCTAAATGGTGTTGGGGGAGGTTTACATTATTTATTACCAGTACATTAGTTGCATTAAATTGAAGCAGGGTAGATTTATATTATACACTTGTCATGAGATACCCTATTAGAATGAGGAAAAAAAAAAAATGAGCTCGTGAGCTCATCAGAAATTTGGCCCAACTTTAATAAGATCATGGAAAACATAAAGTACATTGGAACAACAACATGAATGTTTGCAGTGACATAAATGTTTGCAACATAAATGGTTGCTATGAACTTATATAGTTCTTCCTCAGCCAGGAAGAGCTCTTTACCATTCTTTGAAGTACTTCCATTCTTCAAACTTCCCCTTTGGACTGAATGCCTTTTTTGTCATAATTCCTCTCCTACCTTTCTATCATTTTCACCAAATTTTATCATTATCTTTTGCTACATTTATATAATTATAAGACCTATCTCTATCACTGCCTATGCAGAATATGAGTGCCCTATTCCTGGACTTATTACACTAGTATTGTTTATTCTATTTATCTCTTACAAGACTACAAGCCCCTTGAATTTTAAATCTTGCTTAATTTATTTCCAAATGCACTAAGTTTAGTATAAGCCTTTGTTTACAACCAAGAAGTGGAAAAGTATAATGTATACATTTATACATTATATATATACATTTTATACACACACACACACACACACACACACACACACACACACACACACATTAACATGTGTGCTTAGTCACTCAATCATGTTCAACTCTTTGTGACCCTATGGATCATAGCCCACCAGGCTCCTCTGTTCATGGGATTCTCTAAGCAACAATACTTGAGTAGATTGGCATTTCCTCCTCCAGGAGATCTTCCTAACCCAGGGATTGAACCTGGGTCTTCTGCATTGCAGGCAAATTCTTTACCATCTGAACTACCAGAGAATATTACATATATATATATATAGTATAAATATATATGTGTGTGTGTGTGTGTATACACAAAAGTGTAATATATACATGCCCCTGGTGACTCAGACTATAAAGAATCTGCCTCCAAGACAGGAGATTTGGGTTTGATACCTGGGTAAAGAAGATCCCCTGGAGACGGGAATGGCCACCCACTCCAGTTTTCTTGCCTGGAGAATCCCATGGACCAAGAAGCCTGGCAGGCTATAGTCCAATGAGTCAAAAAGACTCTGACAAAACTGAATGACTAACACTTTCACTTTCATGTGTATATATAACAAATGTTGCTTTACCTTTATATACATACATATATATAGGTAAAGCAAAATTTGTTTTCTTGATTTCATGTAATAAGAAGAATCCAAAAAATAATTCTTAAAATAATTTTCTATTGAGTCTCACTAGTTGATTAATTTTGCCCATCACAAGGACAGATAGTACCATATTACATCTTTTATTTTTCAATCTTTTTGTTTTTGAAATGAGTTTGTAAAGTGATAGCATATTTAGCCTGTGCAAAACCCGAGACTTGAAAATCTGAAAAGACCAGTTTCTATCTCTGAGAAACACTACAGGTGAGATTCCAGTCAATCAATAGTAATTGACCAGCTCATCCTAAAACCTAACCTTGGTCCACCATGGTCACTCTTGACTTCAGTATGTCAAAGCAACAAATCTCAGCATGTTCTGAGGACAATAGTTGTGCTGTACATAATTCAGCATAATCTCTCACCAACTTCTATCATTTTCAGGTAGATTTCCTTCCACTTTGGCTCTTCACAAAGTGATTAGAAACAATCATAAAAAATGTAGTAGACTGTCACCTAACTACTGTCAGCATTAGTTTTGTGGCAGTTAAATTGGCTAGAAATGATCACTAAACGTAAGATTAGCATGGTAAATAGAAATGTATACATTTTCAATCAGTCAGTTCAGTCACTCAGTTGTGTACAACTCTTTGTGACCCCCATAGGCTGCAACATCCCAGGCCTCCCTGTCCATCACCAACTCCCAGAGCTAGCTCAAATTCGTGTCCATTGAGTCAGTGATGTCATCCAACCATCTCATCCTCTGTGGTCCGCTTCTCCTCCTGCCTTCAATCTTTCCCAGCATCAGGGTCTTTTCCAATGAGTTAGTTCTTTGCATCAGGTGGCCAGAATATTGGAGCTTCAGCATCAGTCCTTCCAATGAATATTCAGGACTAATTTCCCTTAGGATTGACCTGTTTGATCTCCTTGCAGTTCAAGGGACTCTCAAGAGTCTTCTCCAACACCACAGTTCAAAAGCATCAGTTCTCATATGTCTCTGAAGTGAAGTGAAGTGATGTCACTCAGTCATGCCTGACTCTTTGCAACACCATGGGTTGTAGCCTGCTGGGTTCCTCCATCCATGGGATTTTCCAGGCAAAATACTGGAAGGATAGCCAATTCCTTCTCCAATATGTCTCTAAATGGGTACTAATAAAAACTAGGAATTAATGGATATGCTATTATATTGCCTATGTATGAAAGATAAACTGAAGAGAGGAGAATAAGCTTTGAAGCCCCAGTTCAGTAACTAGCCCTGACAAGTATTATCCACAGGGCTTTCATAGGTTACTTTGACTCCTTAATAGTAAATCCTTTATAGTGTGGTTGTGGAAGGTTAAAGAGGTAATACATTAAAAGATTTTTGCATGCTAAGTACTTTTATCAAGATTGATTCAATGTGATTTTTTAAGTACTTAATCTTTATTGAATTCTTTAGGTGATGGGGAAAGTTACTTACATTTATCTTCTCATTTTATCATCACAGTATATTATTATATTTCCCATTTTTTGATACCTCAGTGATGGTTACATGTATTTAGTAACTTCCTAAAATCCCTTAACTAAGGAGTGATTGACATTTTGCTTTGAAAACAAGTTCTCTGACTCCAAACCTAAGTCCTTAACAACTATATTATAAGCATATGAGTAAATATTATACCTGAGAATTAATTTATTAAAAAATCTATTAAATACATTGCTCTTACTTGAGTAGCTAGGAAACTTATAAGCAGAGTTTCTTTTATCTATTAGTGATTTATAAATTAGTCTTTTATTCCTCTCTTCTAAAGCTATTGTCTGTTTCTTTAAGCCATCTCAAATTATTTATAAGGAAGAAATAATATAAATAAGGAATTTAAATAGTCACACCATGAATATTTATTGATAAAGCTGTCCAATGCATTGAGAAAATTCCCTAAGAAACTGATAACAGCTTCTTTAGTCAATACTCCTACAGTAAAGCAAGATATGCACATCAATGGATAATTAGTATAAGAAATAAAAGATGTAGCTATGTCTTAATGAAAAATAAAAGACCCCCCCCTCAAAAAAATAAGGTAGTGATCTGCAAAGCAAAAATCAATGAGGCCAGAGTTACAGGCTTCAATCTATTTCTTTAAATGTAACATGGGCATAAGGGTCATTTTTGCGATTTCATACTAAAAAAAAAAAAAAAAGAGAAAAGCAAGGCCAAAGAATGCTCAAACTACTGCAGAATTGCACTCATCTCACATGCTAGTAAAGTAATGCTCAAATTCTCCAAGCCAGACTTCAACAGTACATGAACTGTGAACTTCAAGATGTTCAAGCTGGTTTTAGAAAAGGCAGAGGAACCAGAGATCAAATTGCCAGTATCCACTAGATTATTGAAAAAGCAACAGAGTTCCAGAAAAACAACTATTTCTACTTTACTGGCTATGCCAAAGCCTTTGACTGGGTGGATCACCACAAACTGGTAAATTCTTCAAGAGATGGGAATATCAGACCACCTGTCCTGCCTCTTGAAAAATCTGTTTGCAGGCCAGGAAGCAAAAGTTAGAACTGGACATGAAACAACAGACTGGTTCCAAATAGAGGAAGAAGTACATCAAGGCTGTATATTGTCACCCTGCTTATTTAATTTCTATTCAGAGTACATTATGAGAAACGCTGGGCTGGATGAAGCCCAGATTGAATTGAAAATATCCCAAAATTTCAATATTGGACTGAAATATCAATAACTTCAGATATACAGATGACACTACCCTTACAGGAGAAAGTGAAGAACTAAAGAGCCTCTTGATAAAAGTGAAAGAGGAGAGTGAAAAAACTGGCTTAAAGCTCAACATTCAGAAAACTAACATCATGGCATCCAGTCCCATCACTTCATGGCAAATAGATGGGGGAACAGTGGAAACTGGCTGACTTTATTTTCTGGGGTTCCAAAATCACTCCAGATGGTGACTGCAGCCATGAAATTAAAAATGCATACGCCTTGGAAGGAAAGTTATGACCAACCTAGACAGCATATTAAAAATCAGAAACATTACTTTGTAAACAAAGATCTGTCTAGTCAAAGCTGTGGTTTTTACAGTAGTCATGTATGGATATGAGAGCTGGACTATAAAGAAAGCTGAGTAACAGGGAATTGATGCTTTTGAACTATGGTGTTGGAGAGACTCTGGAGTATCCCTTGGACTGCAAGGAGATCCAACTAGTCAATCCCAAAGGAAATCGATCCTGAATATACATTGGAGGACTGATTTTGAAGTTGAAACTTCAATACCTTGTCCACCTGATGCAAAGAATTGACTCACTGGAAAAGACCGTGATGCTGGGAAAGATTGAAAGCAGGAGAAGAAGGGGATGACAGAGGATGAGATAGTTAGATAGCATCACCGACTCGATGGACATGAGTTTAAGCAAGCTCTGGGTGTTGGTGATGGAGAGGGAAGCCTGATATGCTTCAGTCCATGGGGTTGCAAAGTGTCAGACATGACTGAGTGACTGAACTGAACTTAAAAGGGATAGTGAAAGCTTCTGACATAGACATCAGAAGGAGGCAGAGAGTGCCCTACCTGCTAGCCTCCTCAACGCCTTATACACTTTTAAGTTGGTTATTAACAATAGAAAGGTCTTGCCAAACTGACTTCCACACATACATATTAAGACCACAAGATTAGTTAGAAGGTTCCTGTTAAGAAGGATAAACTAATCCTTGAGCAAGATGCATTGTTGTTACATAATCATTAGTACAGACCTTAAGGAGAAACATGCCCTTGAGCAAGATGAGTTGTTTTGTTTTGTAATCATTACCTCTGGGCTTAAAGAAAATTAGTTTTAGAATAAATACATTGCTGCCTTAACAACTCAAAGCTTAAGAAAAAAACAAGTGATTAAGATGAAGAAAAGCAGGAAAAAAAGAAATCATGTTTTTTGCCTTTATCATTTAGTCACTAAGTCCTGTCGGATGTTTTGCAACCTCAGGACTGCAGCCCACCAGGCGCCTCTGTCCATGAGATTTCCCAGGCAAGAATACTAGAGTGGGTTGTCGTTTCTCTCTTCAGGAAACCTTCCCCACCCAGGGATCGAAACTGTGTCTCCTGCAGTGGCAGGCAAAATCTTTACCACTGAGTCACAAGGGAAGCCCCTCTTGACTATATTGCTATTTTGGATATTATATTTAAACAACTTTGAGATTCTCTATAGTATTCACATATTAGGAGTGTGGGTCCTAATCTGAATTTTAAACTTATCCTACTTCAACTGGCTCTACGTGTTCTACAAAAAAATTAAACTCTACAGTTAAGTTCAGTTCAGTTCAGTAGCTCAGACATTCTGACTCTTTGTGACCCCATGGACCACAGCATGCCAGGCTTCCCTGTCCATCACCAACTCCTGGAGTCCACACAGACCCATACCCATTGAATCGGTGATGCCATGCAACCATCTCATCCTGTGTCATCCCCTTCTCCTCCTGCCCCCAATCTTTTCCAGCATCAGGGTGTTTTCAAATGAGTCAGTTCTTCACATCAGGTGGCCAAAGTATTGACGTTTCAGCTTCAATATCAGTCCTTCCAATGAATGTTATGACTGATTGCCTTAGGGATGGACTGGTTGGATCTCCTTGCAGTCCAAGAGAGTCTCAAGAGTCTTCTCCAACACTACAGTTCAAAAGCATCAATTCTTCTGTTTTCAGCTTTCTTTATAGCCCAATGCTCACATTCATACATGACCACTGGAAAAACCATAGCCTTGACTAGATGGACCTTTGATGACAAAGTGATATCTCTGCTTTTTAATCAGCTGTCTAGGCTGGTCATAAATTTCCTTCCAAGGAGTAAGCATCTTTTAATTTCATTGCCTCAACACCACCAGCAGTGATTTTGGAGCCCAGAAAAAGAAAAAAAAAAAAAAAGTCTGACAGTGTTTCCACTCTTTCCCTATCTGTTTGCCGTGGAGTGATGGGATCAGAAGCCATGGTCTTGCTTTCTGAATGTTGAGCTTTAAGCCAACTTTTTTACTCTCCTCTTTCACTTTCATCAAGAGGCTCTTTAGTTCCTCCTCACTTTCTGCCATAAGGGTGGTGTCATCCAAATATCTGAGGTTATTGATATTTCTCCTGGCAATTTTGATTCTAGCTTGTGCTTCCTCCAGCCCAGCGTTTCTCATGATTTACTCTGCATGTAAGTTAAATAAGCAGGGTAACAATATACAGCCTTGAGATACTCCTTTTCTTATTTGAAACCAGTCTGTTGTTCCATGTCCAGTTCTAATTGTTGCTTCCTGACCTGCATACAGGTTTCTCAAGAGGCAGGTCAGATGGTCTGGTATTCAGATCTCTTGAAGAATATTCCACAGTTTATTGTAATCCACACAGTCAAAAGCTTTGGCATAGTCAATAAAGCAGAAATAGATGTTTCTCTGTAACTCTCTTGCTTTTTAGGTGACAAGCGGATGTTAGCAATTTGATCTCTGGTTCCTCTGCCTTTTCTGAAACCAGCTTGAACATCTGCAAGTTTATGGTTCACGTTTTGCTAAAGCCCAGCTTTGAGAATTGTAAGCATCACGTTACTATCGTGTGAGATGAGTGCAATTGTGTGGTAGTTTGAGCATTCTTTAGCATTGCCTTTCTTTGGGACTGGAATGAAAACTGACCTTTTCCAGTATTGTGGCTATTGCTGAATTTTCCAAATTTGCTGACATATTGAGTGCAGCACTTTCACAGCATCATGTTTCAGAATTTGAAATAGCTCAACTGGAATTCCATCACCTCCACTACCTTTGTTTGTAAACATCTCTCCTTCCTAAGACCCATTTGACTTCACATTCCAGGAGGTCTGGCTCTAGGTGAGTGATCATACCGTTGTAACCATCTGGGTAGTGAAGATCTTTTTTGTATAGTTCTTCTCTGTATTCTTGTCACCTTTCCTTAATATCTTCTGCTTCTGTTAGGTCCCTACCATTTCTGTCCTTTTTTGAGCTCATCTTTGCATGAAATGGTCCCTTGGTATCTCAAATTTTCTTGAAGAGATCTCTGGTATGGGTGAATTTAACTCAGATGACCATTATATCTACTACTGTGGGCAAGAATCCCTTAGAAGAAATGGAGTAGCCATCATAGTCAACAAAAAAGTTGAAAATGCAGTACTTTGATTCAATCTCAAAAACAACAGAATGATCTCTGTTCATTTCCAAGGCAAACCATTCAATATCACAGTAATCCTAGTCTATGCCCTGACCAGAAACACTGAAGAAGCTGAAGTTGAACAATTCTATTAAGACCTACAAGACCTTTTAGAACTAACACCCCCAAAAGATGTCCTTTTCATTATAGAGGACTGGAATGAAAAAATAGGAAGTCAAGAAACACTTGGAGTAACAGGCAAATTTGGCCTTGAAGTACAGAATGAAGCAGGGCAAAGGCTAATAGAGTTCTGCCAAGAGAACACACTGGGCATAGCAAATACCCTCTTCCAACAAACACTAGAAAACTCTACACATGGACATCACCAGATGGTTGACACCAAAATCAGATTGATTACATTCTTTGCAGACAAAGATGGAGAAGATATATACAGTCAGCAAAATCAAGACCGGGAGCTGACTGGTTCAGATCATGAAGTTCTTATTGCCAAATTCAGACTGAAATTGAAGAAAATGGAGAAAAATCACTAGACCATTCAGGTATGACCTAAATCAAATCCCTTATGACTATACAGTGGAAGTGAGAAATAGATTTAAGGGACTAGATCTGATAGACAGAGTGTCTGATGAACTATGGACAGAGGTTCATGACATTGTACAGAAAACAGGAATCAAGACCATTCCCAAGAAAAAGAAATGCCAAAAAGCAAAATGGCTGTCTGAAGAGGCCTTACAAATAGCTGTGAAAAGAAGGGAAGTGAAAAACAAAGGAGAAAAGGAAAGATATACCCATTTGAATGCAGAGTTCCAAAGAATAGCAAGGAGAGATAAGAATGCCTTTCTCAGTGATCAATGCAAAGAATTAGAGGAAAACAATAGAATGAGAAGACAAGAGATCTCTTCAAGAAAACTCCAAAGAGAGCTTGCCATATATCAAAGTCTTGCCAATGTTTTAATTCCTGGAATACCTATAGTATAACAAATTTTGCAGAGCAAATGAGACATATGATGCAACAGCTGTATTGACTCTATTTAAATGGACATAAAGAAGAATTGTTCAACTAGATTATATTTGTGTGTGTATGCAGCAGAATTTGAAATGGGGAATCATGTATATTTAATAATTTTGGTTTTATACAAAAGTAAGAGGTTATTAAATATAAGGACAAAACTATAAACATAAACAGTAAAACAATATAAATGGTATTTTGTTTCAAACATGCAATAAAAAACAATCACAAAAAAGCATTTTTAATTGATTTAGTAAATACACATGGAGCAAGACATGCACTATTTCTAAGAGGGTCATTGGTGGAAGCCTTTTCCAGCCTATTTCTAAATGGGATGTGGGATAAGTTGAGAGGAGATATCCCACAGTGAATAAGATGTCTTAAAAGATATCTGTGCTGCTTTAAAAGACCTTTAGTTTATTCCCCAATTTGGCAAATTTATGAGAGCTCACTGTAAATTAAACTGCCCACAAGTGTCTGAATTTTCTGGCATTTCTTAGAATAATTTCAAATATCATACCTATCAAGAGCTGGTAATTCCATGGGTGTAGGTGGAAGGATGTTGATTGGTAAGAAAAAATATACATATAAGTATATAATGCTTACATAAGATAATGAACTTTAAGCAAGGTTGTGCTTCTTTTTAAAGAATTCCTGTTATTGTAAGGAGTTAAATATTTATGTGTTCGTTAAATGCCTCTAAATTCCATGAAAGCAGAAAAGAAATCTGTATTTTCATTTATATACTTACAATGTATAGCAATGTTTATGGCACACAGGTGTTACCTAATAAATGGACATTCATTAGGAGAGTAGTTGAGTGTATAATTGAGTAAATTAATTAATGTAGTCTGGGAAAGGAAGAGTGGACAGACCAAGTTTGTGGGCAGTTACTTCTGACTCTGTGACTCCATGGACTGCAACCCACCAGGATCCTCTGTCCATTGAATTTTCCAGGCAAGAATACAGGAGTGAGTTATCATTTCCTTTGCCAGGGGATATTCCTGACTCAGGGAGCAAACCTGTATCTTTTGTTTCTCCTGCATTGGCAGGCTGATTCTTTACCTCTGAGCCACCTGGGAAATCTGACTTATTGAAGCCACCTGTGAAACCAAGTTTACTCAGGGGAAAAATTCCTAACTGAAGAATAGTTCTAAAAAAGGCAACTGGGTGATAGCAGACTAGATTTTTGTTATCTGGAGAGCAAGGCAAAAAGGGTTCCATTTGATTTGATGGAAATAAAGAGTCAGTAGAGAGGATGGCAAGGATGAACTAAGAGACAAAAATTGAGATTATTAACAAGACAGTAAAGAATCTGTCTGCAATGCAGGAAACCCTGGTTTGATCCTTGTGTTGGGAATATCCCCTGGGAAGAAATGGCTATGCACTCTAACATGCCTGCCTGGAGAATCCCATGGACAGAAGAGCCTGGTGGGCTACAACCCCTGGGGTCACAAAGAGTTGGACATGGCTGAGTGACTAAGCACGCAACATGGTGGGGTATTACATTGATTTCAATCATTTTCCTCTCAAAATTCTCTTCTGTAGCCTTAACTGATTTCTCTCTGTCTAGAAGAGACGAAAATAATGAAAAGTAACAGGCTGAGAAGAAGCATATTTGATTCAAGATAAGAAGATGAGAAAGGGAGTAGGTGACACAAAAGAAGATTAGCAACCAGAAACTGAGGGTCTGTGATGCCCACATTGTATTCTCACTGCCATAGGTAACTGGGGAGTAGCCTACTATGTTGGGGTCCCCAGACAACCTTCAATTTAGATGGTTTTCTAGAAAGACTTAGAAGTTGTTTTACTCATATTCGCTGTTTATTAGAGCAAAAGAATATTCATTAAAATCAGAAAAGGGGAAAGATGCATGAGGCCAATTCTGTAGGAAACCAGTTGCAAACATCCAGGTGCCCCCTCCCAGAGAGGCATATGGATTGCATTTAATCCCTGCAAGAATGTTGCATGACAACACAAAAAAACTGTTGCCAACCAGGGACTTCACCCTTGTCTACATGTCCAGACATTTTACTCAAGAACATAGGGTCAGTTAGATACGTATGCAGCACTTGTGTGACTGACTTCAGTGACTCAAATTCCAGATCCCTCAGAGAAAAATCAGGTGTTCACTATAAATCCTATTGTTATTAAATAGTATACACTATTGGAAAAACTAGGGAGGTGTGGCCCAAGGCCTCAGGCATGCAAAAATTCTCTTATGAAATGGAATATTGCCAGAGCTTGGTTTACAGGAACCAGTCAACTGCTAACCATAAAAACAGACATTCGGAGAGAGTTAACTCATTGGAAAATATCCTGATCCTCAGAAAGACTGAAGGCAAAAGGAGAAAAGGGTGGCAGAGGATGAGATAATTAGATAGTATCACCAACTCAATGGACCTGAACTTGAGCAAATTCCGGGAGATAGTGGAGGACAGCAGAGCCTTGCATTATGCAGTCCATGGGGTTGTAAAGAGTCAGACAAGACGTAGTGACTGAACAACAACAAAGGAATGCACAGGGTCTGAGCAACCAGGCCTGTAGAGTTGACACTTTCCTGGTACTCTGGTTGGGAAGATCCCCTAGAGAAGGGAAAAGCTACCCACTCCAGTATTCTGTCCTGGAAAATTCCATGGACTGTAGAGTCCATGGGATCTCAAATAGTCAGACACAATTGAGAGACTTTCACTTTCACTTTTTGGGTACTCATATTTAAATTCTACGTGTGCAACTGTCTGTGCAAATCAAAAGTTAGAAGATGTAACAGAAGACAGAAAAAAGGTCTAGTCTACTCACAAATTACTTTAGAAGCAAAGTGAGCAATAGGGAATAAGAACTCTATACTACTAAAAAAGTAAGTGAAAAGAATCCCAAGTAACTGCCTCTACTTTACAAATTAAACAGAAAATGATATAGTAAAATTAATTCGTTATTTTATTAAGACAATGTAAGACACATTGTAAATACCTGGTACTTTTATGTCCATCCTTGAATAATGAGAGAACTATATGAGTTATAAGGTATTATTTTAGCTTCTATGGATGCTGTATTTATGACACTTAAGTCAATGGCTGACGATGTAGTGAAAAAATAGGCTAGCAAATGTCATTTATTTTAAACACTTTCTTTTCCATCCAACTCACTAATGGCCCCATGCGTTTTCATGCCAGCTCAGATTTCCTTCTCCTACTTCAGTTAATATTAAAATGCATCACCCAGTAGAAAGCACTCAACTTTATTTTTTAAATATATAATTATGGAAATATAGATAAATATAAAGTTCTGCCTAGTGAATGTGTCTAAAGGGAACCGTTAGGAAGTAATGGGTAAGCTGATATGATTCTTCCTTAGGAACTCTAATGCATGTTGAAATTTAAGGATATCTTGGGAAATGAAATGTAAACAAGACTCCCACATAGTCATGTAAATATGTCAGAGGCCACAAATAATATTGTACCACCTAAAATACAATGTTTACCGCACTCTGCAAGCTCATATTGCTTTTCTTCTCCTTTGGAGATGAACATATCTAAAAATGATATAGAAGCTTAGCTAAAAACTGGAGGTAATACACATGGATAAGGCTATAATTATCCTAAACCAACATCCATTTAAACTAAGATTATTCAGATGAGAAAGGCATGTGGGTTTTTCACATTTTTGTTTATGATTATAGTTTATGTAGAAATGATAATTACCTACTTAGCATCTAGCTAAGGATTTTAAAAAACTAATTTCATATCAATTTACCTCCTCAAGTAGGTTGATTTTTTTTGTTGTTTGTTTTTCAGTCACTCAGTCCTGTCCACCCTTTGTGACCCCCATGGACTGCAGCACTCAGGCTTCCCTCTCCTTCACTATCTCCTGGAGCTTGCTCAAACTCATGTCAATTGAGTCAATGATGTCATCCAACCATCTCATCCTCTGTCACCCCCTCCTCCCCTTCAATCTTTCCCAGGAACAGGGTCTTTTCCAATGAGCCAGTTTTTCACATCAGGTGGCCAAAGTATTGGAGTTTCAGCTTTAGCATCAGTCATTCTATTTAATATTCAGGACTGATTCCCTTTAGGATTGACTGGTTGGATCTCCTTGCTGTTCAAGGGACTATCAAGCATCTTCTCCAATACACAGTTCAAAAGCATCAATTCTTTGGGGCTTAGCCTTCTTTATGGTCCAACTATCACATTTGTACATGACTACTGAAAAAAAACATAGCTTTGACTAGATGGAACTTTGTTGGCAAAGTGATGTCTCTGCTTTTCAATATGTTGTCTAGGTTGGTCATAACTTTTCTTCCAAGAGGTAAGCTTCTAATTTTATGGCTGCAGTCACCATCTACTGTGGTGACATTTTGGAGCCCAAGAAAATCATTGACATTGTGCCTTAAGTTTCTCTGCATCAATTCACTGGCCTCCCACCTTTTCATAATCTGAATAGGAATCCCTAAGCTGTTATTCCTTAGTACATAAGGTATGGAGTCTTTACTTTCAGTTTTGGTTTACCAGCCTAACTGTGAACATTGGTAACAGTTATAATATACCATGGGTATTAACATTAGTTCCTAGTTCATCCCAATAAATAAAATAATAAGGTAAGAGTTTTTATACATCCATGGCTCTAAGTTATAAAGTGATCGACTTTCTACAAAGAATTTCACCAACCTGATATTTCCCTCACATGTAATATTTTCTTCACGTTGGATAAAGAAAAAACAGGGTTTATGAGTCTTATGTAAAAGAAAATTTAAATAAGTACATCCTATTCAGTTTTTGGTGTTAGTGCAAAATACAGAACAAATTACGAGTTACTAACATGTAGTCCCATGAAACAAACAAGAAATATGATTTTCTACCACCATCTTGTTTCTCTGATTTGAGATCAATCTCTGATAGTGGAGAGACATTATTTGTGAAGAACACTTCAGAAATGAAACCTCAGTGTGTTTATATGAAGAGAAATGATGAGTGTGGAAAGCCAGTCATTTCACTTTGAATCAAGAAAGGTTGAGAAAATTTGATCATGTTTCAAGTTTTGTGAAAATGTACCTAATTATTATTTTTAACTTGTTAAGATACACTTCATGACTATTATTTTTATTATGCATGAATTTAATAAAATTCTATCAATTAAAATAAAATCAATTAGAATAATGAAAAAATAAGGGGCTACAAAGGATGGTAATTTTATGGGTAAAGGTGGAAGGATGTCGAGTGGTAGGAAAAAAGACATATGATTTTTATTAATTAAATTTTATTTATTTTAAAATTAATTAAAATGAAATTAAAACAAAAGTATTTTTTGGGTAAACATGATTATTCATAAAATGTGGATATTTTGTACATGATACTGTATAAATAAGGTGCTGCTGTCACTAATCAGTGTTCCAGTATTTTCTATTTGAAGCCAGATATCATCTGAAACACCATCTCCTTAGTACCACCCTCTACAACCACCATTATCATTGATTGAGCACTTACTATGTTCTTGCTAGTACATACAGAAGCACTTTTTGTGTCTTACATGCATTGTTTCATTTAATTCTTAGAACAATATGAAAACAATATAAAAATGAAGAGAATATTACTTGTACTTTAAGGAAATTAGGATTTAGTGAGATTAATAAAAGTACCCAGGATTATTTCCTTAGTCAGGTCACAGAGAATGGGTATAAACTCAGGTGTGATTCTGAAGCCTGTGCTCTGAGCCATTAAACTAAGTTTCTTCTTATAAACTTTACTTGTGACTATAATTTCATAACTGTTACTCTGAGTCATGAGTCCATGAAGCAGCAAGATAAGATTAGGGTACCTGTTTATGATAAGCAGATAAAGAGAATGAAGGTCAGAGAACTCGAGCAGCAACCCCAGCATTATGCAATCGGAGGATATTGGAAAAACTGCTCTAAATGATTTCTATGAATCTCAGGTACAGAACAGGGACTTCCTTGGTGGCTCAGATGGTAAAGCATGTGCCTACAATGCAGGAGACCCTGGTTCGATCCCTGAGTTTGAAAGATCCTCTGGAGAATGAAATGGCAACCCACCCCAGTACTCTTGCCTGAAAAATCTCATGGACAGAGGAGCCTGGTAGCCCATGGGGTTGCAAAGAGTAGGACACAACTTCACTTTCAGGTACAGAGCTTTTCCCACTTGCTCCACCACTCCAGACTCTTCTTGTACAGCATGCATCTCCTGAGATAAAAGCATCATTTCAGCAGAGTTTCCCATTTCCATCTACTCCCCATCTCTGATTTAAAGACAAAACTTCATTTGCCAGTAGTTTTCACTAACTACTATGAGAAATGCAATGATGAATGGCCACATTTCTTGTCTAAAGTCAGATACATAAAGAAATGAATATAATACAAATAATAAAATAAAAACTAGTAGCTGTCATGTTGGGGGAGCACAAGACATGGCTGTAGAAACAGAGAAAGGGACAATTACGTCTCTAGATCGCAAGAGTTAACATCTATTATTCTCATAGACTAGTTAACTTTTCTTTGGAGAGAGAGTAGAAGGAAATAAATTTAAGCAAAGACAGATGAGTATAGTGTGACACTCTCCTGGGCATGGTACATGTATAAAATAATAATTTATGCAATTTGCCAGGAAAGAGTACAGGCATTTGGAGGAATAGAAAAAAAAAAATGAAACTGGGATACCATTATATGATGATGACATTGTATCAGAGAACTTGAATAATCTGCTTCTTGTTGTTGCTTCATTGAACAGAGGCCATAAAAGAAAAAAAAAAATCTCTCAAGTGAGAAAATATTCCAGAATGTTCCAGAATTACAGTATGATTAATTTTTATCTAAATTCAGCAATTTTGTGGAAATGAAAGGCAGCTATTACATATTAAATTTCAAATAACTTGTGCCCTGTATGCTGAAATATTTGTGTTAACAAAAATACACAATAAATAACTTTACCACAGTGATACAAATATGTTGTATATTTTCACCTGACATTCAATCTATTAAAGCAAATGAACAAACAGGAGAAGTATTGTGAAAAGGAGAATGAGAGGACAGAAATGAGAAAAATATGTGGACTCAACAGAAGAGAAAGTATAAGATACAAAATACAAAGCAATCTTGAGAAAGAAAAATGGAACTGGAGGAATCAACCTACCTGACTTTAGGCTATACTACAAATCCACAGTATGGTACTGGCACAAAGACAGAAATACAGATCAATGGAACAAAATAGAAAGCCCAGAGATAAATCCACGCATCTATGGACACCTTATCTTTGACAAAGGAGGCAAGAATATACAATGGAGAAAAGACAACCTCTTTAACAAGTGGTGCTGGGAAAACTGGACAGCCACTTGTAAATGAATGAAACTAGAGCGTTTTCTTACACCATGCACAAAAATAAACTCAAAATGGATCAAAGATCTAAGCATAAGACCAGAAAGTATAAAACTCTTAGAGGATAACATAGGCAAAACACTCTCCAACATAAACCAAAGCGGGATCCTCTATGACCCACCTCCCAGAATATCGGAAATAAAAGCACGAATAAACAAATGGGACCTAATTAAAATTAAAAGCTTCTGCACAACAAAGGAAACTATAAGCAAGGTGAAAAGACAGCCTTCAGAATGGGAGAAAATAATAGCCAATGAAGCAACAGACAAACAATTAATCTCAAAAGTATACAAGCAACTCCTGCAGCTCCATTCTAGAAAAATAAAAGAGCCAATCAAAAAGTGGGCCAAAGAACTTAACAGACATTTCTCCAAAGAAGACATAAAAATGGCTAACAAACACATGAAAAGATGCTCAACATCACTCATTATCAGAGAAATGCAAATCAAAACCTCAATGAGGTACCACTTTACACCAGTCAGAATGGCTGCCATCCAAAAGTCTACAAGCAATTAATGCTGGAGAGGATGTGGAGAAAAGGGAACCCTCTTACACTGTTGGTGGGAATGCGAACTAGTATAGCCACTATGGAAAATAGTGTGGAGATTCCTTAAAAAACTGCAAATAGACCTGCCATATGACCCAGCAATCCCACTGCTGGGCATACACACCAAAGAAACCAGAATTGAAAGAGCCACGCCGCATTGTTTACAATAGCCAGGACATGGAAGCAACCTAGATGCCCATTGACTGACGAACGGATAAGAAAGCTGTGGTACATATACACAATGGAATATTACTCAGCATTAAAAGAAAAATTCATTTGAATCAGTTCTATTCAGATGGACGGAACTGGAGCCTATTATCCAGAGTGAAGTAAGCCAGAAGGAAAAGCAACAATACAGTATACTAACGCATATATATGGAATTTAGAAAGATGGCAGCGAGAACCCTGCATGCGAGACAGCAAAAGGAATGCAGACATATATAACAGACTCGTGGACTCTGTGGATGAGGGCAAGGGTGGGATGATATTGGAGAATGGCATTGAAACATGTTAATTATCATATGTGAAATCAATCGCCAGCCCAGGATTGATACTCGGGACTGGTGCACCGAGATTTCCCGGGGGGAGGGAATCGGGAGGGAGGAGGGAGGGGGTTCTGGAGGGGGAGCATATGTAAACCTATGGCGGTTTCATGTCATTGTATGGCAAAACCAATAAAAGAAAAAAAAAAAAAGAAATTAAGATACCAGACAGGTAGATGACTCATGCCCATATAACTAGCTCCCTGGTTTTACTGATAAGTTTGGAATTATTTTGGAGAAAATATTGAGCATCTTCTCTTCCATCAATTATGTCTGTAATGTATTTTGCACTAAAAAGTAAAAACAGCATGTATTACAAAAAAAAAATGATACAAAATAACAACCAACCAAACAAAAATTATAATTAGCCATGACCTGCCCCTTAAGACAGAACTGAAAAAACTGCCATGAAACTTAATATTTGCTTTCTAAGTGTGGTTGAAAATAGGTATCTTAAAAGATAATGAAAATTGGCATTCATTTTCATTGCACAAGCAAGAAATGTCAGTAAAATTACAAATGGTGCCATGCCATTTAAGAGAAATTTCATATTACATTGAAACATGTAAATTATCATATGTGAAATGATTCGCCAGCCCAGGTTTGATGCATGATACAGGGTGCTCATGGCTGGTGAACCGGAATGACCCAGAGGGATGGAATCAGGAGGGAGGTGGGAGGGGGCTTCTGGAAGGGGAACACATGTATACCCAAGGCGGATTCATGTCAATGTAGGGCAAAACCAGCATGATAATGTAAAGAAAAAAAATTAATTAAAAAAATTAAATTTAATTTAAAAAAATAAATAAAAAATAAAAAAATAACCCTCCCAAAGTGTTTCTCTTAATACAATTAAACAGACATTTTAAAATTCTTATCATCTACTACTATTATATTGTTTTCTACTACAGAAATTACCTATTATCAGGGAAGTGTATGTGTGAGTGTACACAGCACACATGGGTGTGCATGAATCCAGAGTTTATTGCAGCTAGTTAACAGTACTATTTAAATTCAGAAGCATCACACACCACTTAATAATTTACAGACAATGTAGAAGATGTTATCATATATTATTTATGATAGCAAATGCTCAGGGACATAACAATACAGAATATATTCCTCAAGCTCCCTTTACGGCCTTTTTGGTCACTTCAGAGAGAAAAGTTTCTGAGCTGCTACTTAAGAAAGTCAGTATTCAAACCAGTTGCTGAAAAAACATCACAGATTAATTGCACTCTCTGGAATGTAGTAAACAACAAAATTAATGCAGGAGGGTGAGAGGGCAGCCCATGGCATTCCTAGCACTATCCCAGAGCCGTTCATGTCTAGAAATTGTCTTTAAACAGATTGAGCCTGAGGTATAAAAAAACATATTTCCAGATGCCAAGAAACTATCCATCCCATGTTAGAAATATCTCTTCTATCTACTTCACTAAAGCCTGTGAACCATTTTTTGTTTGTTTGTTTAATGAGCATACTGGATGCAGTGGTTATCATAGAGATGTCACTTCCCACCTCGGGACTGAGACACTCATTCTCCCAGTTTCGGGAAATGTTGGCATGGTAAAATTTCAACTGAGTCTCTCTCTGGAAATTGCACTCTTCAGAAGACTACTGACTTGCTTAAGCTTAAACCTCCTTGATAAGGAACAGCCTACATCCAATGATGGGTCAATGCAGGGATATAAAGACTTGGCTTCTTGGCTTTAAGTAAGTAACTCTGTAAGCGTATCCCAACTCTGGAATTCTTCACAGGAACAGGAAAAGGCTTTGCAGTGACTACATGTCCCTCTGCCTAGCCCTGATTCTTTTACTCTTCTGCTGTTGATCCCAGAGGTACTCCTGAGGTAGCTTTTGCCCACAAATCTCAGATTCAGAATCTTTGTTGGGAAACCTGACCTCAGATGGTGCCAATAATGCCTGAGGAAGATTGATGTTAAGTTGGAAATTTTGAGCAGAATTAGCCACCAGCCAGCTGATAATGAGAATTCCATCATTGGTAGAATGTGGAACATTGTTAGGGCCTTGCATGTACTAGCATCTCAGTTGTTGATATCTCAGCCTTGGAAAACCGAGAAGGGATATCTCTCATGTGTTTAAGGAATTATGTGTAAGAATTAATCATTAAGATAGTGGAACTGAATGGTTTTTACTAGGGGCTATTGATGTATTAGATAGAGAAAATAAATTCAAGGTAGAGATTGATTAATCACCAGTTTAAAGCTAAGAGTGAAAGCTAGAAGGTCTCCTTGGTAGTATATATACTAAAGTTTTATTTTCTTTTCCAACAGCTGAGAAACAGAAGGAAAAAAATCTTTGACTCAAGCTTAGGATTTAAGTATAATAGAAGTAAAACTTAGAAGAGATTGAATTCTCAAACTTGGAATATTTTCTTACTAATATCAGGTTCCTAATTAGGAAGGAGCAGGACTCAGAAGTATATGATAGGGTTATCTGGATAAATTTACCCCCAAAAGTTAAATACTCAAATATTTCTGAAGAATTAGGGCTTATATAAGAGGTCCACTACCCACTGTTAAATGCAGGAACATGCAAAATCTCAATAATTCTGAGGCTGAAAAATCTTGACATAGGTAGAAGGAAAATAGAATAAAAATAAATCAAAGATGACTCATGAAGAGATTGAGGGCAGTCATTCCCAAACAAGCCATAAATCCTGATTTACAAATTAAGTCCAGTTTTCCATATCCAGAACACTTTGATCATAGGAAACATTGGGTGTTCTGGGGGGAAGACATTACAATGAAACAGGTAGGTAATATATAATGTAATGATTCTCCAAGTCATTTCCCAAATATGTCTATGGCTGTTTACTTAGCTAACTGCATACTGGAAAAGGGGAATACACATCATTATGAAGATTTCTGAACAGAGCAATCAAGCTGAACATTTTTATCCAGGGACAAAAAGAGTCATGCCACTAATAGAAGCATGTGAGAGGTCAGATAATAAATGAATTTTTGGCACAGTTGGGGTCTCGTTGTGTCTGCTATTTCCACAGAATCAGTGAGTAATTATGTACCATGTTCCCAAAGGTCTCTTTGAAAAAAGCATATGAAGATGTTACCAGAACTCAAAAATTGGCTACATGGCCTGAGTGAGAGGTATTTATAAAGTGGAAACATCTATAGCTACCTCTCTTCAGAAGCCATTCAAATAGTAAATCAGAAACAACATCCTATCCCAGAGAGAATGGTGGAAATTAGTTTCAAATCTATAAGATAGATGGAGATTTTATCCAAGATGAAATAATGGACTATTGCATGAAACAAAGACAAAATGAGAATTTATATATATGAAACAATAATTTTCAACTCAAGAGATATCAGGAAACAAAAGGGCCATGTTCCCTGTGGTACAGTAAATAAACAAGGAGATACCTAAGCTGTCTAGATTCTCTGCTTTTAGAGTTTTCAGGCACAGAAAAAGAAAATGGAACCCAATAACAATGAAAATGAAAATGAAAATCCAGATAGAATCAGGAGGATAGACCTTTATGAAGAGTGCAAGAGAAAATAAATAGCAGCATAGAAAGAAAACTCTGGAAATCTGCAAAGACATACTCCAAAGATATGCAGAAGATTTCTCAATATTCAACAAAGTAATGGTTACCAGTATGTGAGAAAAGTACCTGAAACCCAAGTAAAGAGTTTCTTGAAAGGATAAAGGGCACAGTGTCAAATGGTTACATAGAGTGGGGAAAATTGCCTATGCCCATTATCCAGAATTGTAAGCGTCATAATTCGTGGTGCACTGAATAGACTATTCAGAAGACTTAGCTTCAGTGGTCACACAGCCCTGGCATCACCTAATGTAAATTAAAAGTTAGACCCAAAAGAATTAATCATTTTTTAAATATCTTAGCAACACCTTAAAGCAAACCTCAAGAATATTTATAGAAGCTAATTAAGAAGATATAGCAGTTATTAATACATATACATCTAACATAGGAGCACCAAAGCATATAAAGATATAAAATACATAACAAACCTAAAGGAAGAAATGGACAGCAACACAACAACTGCACAGGACTTTAATTTTCTAGTTATGTCAATGGATAGATCATGCAGACAGAAAGTCAAGAAGGTTACAAGCTTTAAATTAAACATTAGATCAGATGGATTTTATATATTTGTACAAAACATTCCATCCAAATGCAGCAGAATATATATTCTTCTCTAAGACACATGGAACTTTTTCAAGTATGCACCATATGTTAGGACACAAAGCAAGTCTCAATAAATTTAAGAAGATTAAAATTATATCAGGCATCTTTTTCTATCACAATGATATGAAACTAGAAATCAACTACAAGAAGAAAGCTGGAAAAAGATATGTGGAGAATGAATGGCACACTACTGAACAACTATTAAGCCAATGAAGAAACAAAAGGAATTTTTTAAAAAAATACATGAAACCAAATGAAAATAAAAAACGATATGCCAAAGATATCAGATACAGAAAAAGCAGTACTACGAAGAAGTTGAGAGCAATACAAGCCTACCTCAAGAAACAAAATTAAAAAAAAAAATCCTAAATAAATAACCTAATATTTCACCTAAAGGGATTAGAAAAAGGAGTGCAAACAGAATCAAAAGTTAGCAGAAAAAATAAATAATAAAGATTAGAGTAGAAATAATGAAATTTAGAATAAAAAGATAATAAACCAATGAAACTAAGAGCTGATTCTTTGAAAAGATAAACCAAATTGAAAACCATTTAGGCAGACTCACTAAGAGAAAAGAAGATGCTGATAAAAACAAAAGAGAAGCAAAAATAAATATCACAGAAGTACAAAGAATTAGAAGAGAATATTATGCAATAGCCTAATGAATTGGGCAGCCTAGAAGAAATGGATAAATTCTAATGCAACTTTCCAAGACTAAATCGTCATGAAACAGAAATTCTGAGTGGATTGATCACTAGCAAAGTGACTGACTCATTGGAAAAGACACTGATTCTGGGAAAGACTGAGGGCAGGAGGAGAAGGGACAACAGAGGTTGAGATGGTTGGATGGCATTGTCAATTTAATGGATATGAGTTTGAGCAAACTCTGGGAGATAGTGAAGGACAAGGAAGCCTGGTGTGCTGCAATTCATGGGGTCACAAAGAGTCTGACACAACTGAAAGAATACACAGCAACAAAGAGATTAAAACAGTAATCAAAACCCTCCAGAAAAAAATAAAATTCTAGGACCAACTGGCTTCATTGATGAATTCTACCAAACATTCAAAGAAGAGATAATACCTATGCTTCTCAAATCCTTCCAAACATTTGAAGAGAAGTGAATAGTTCCTAGCTCATTTTACAAGGCCAGTGTTACCCTAATCTGCAAACCAGAAAAAGACAATGCAAATATTGTGGATAATTCTTGTTACAGACAAGAATGTTATAGGCTAATATTTCTGATGAACACACACAAAAATCTTCTACAAAATATTAGCAAATTTTTTATTGAATATAGTAATACATCAAAAGCATCATATACAATGAATAAGTGGGATTTATTCCAGAGATATGAGGATAGTTCAACAGCTGCCAATCAATGTAATACTCTATATGAACAAAATGAAGGAAAAAATCCATGTGATTTTCTCAATACACACATACACACACACAAATTTGACAAGATTCACCAATCATTTATGATTAAAAAGTCTATAAAATAGATATGAAAGGAAGATATCTTAAAAGAACAAAAGCCATGTATGACAAATCTACTGATAACATACTCAATAATGAAAAACTGAAAGCTAGCTCTCTAAAAAAAGGGATAAAGACACTCTGCCCACTCTTGCTGCTCTTATTCAATCTAGTGTTGGAATACCTAGCCAGAATAGTTAGGTTAGAAAAAGAAATCAAAATCATCCAAATCAGAAATGAAGAAGTAAAATAGAAATTATTTGCAGATGACATAATTATTTTTTATTTAGAAAAATGAAGATGCCATCAAAAACTATTAGAAATAATAAATTAATATAGTAAAGCCAAAGGGTACAAAAACAACATAGAAAAATCTGTCATGTTTCTAACATATGTACTAACAATGAGACAGTGGAAAGAGAAAAACAAAAAAACAATCACATTTATAATTTCAACAAAAGGAATAAAATGCTTAGGAATGAATTTAACCAAGGAGGTAAAAGGCCTGTACACTGAAAACTATAAGACATTGTTGAAATAAATTGAAGAGGATACAGATAGGAAAGATTTAATTTTGTACTCATGGATTGGAAGAGTTAATTATGTTAAAATGTCCATGCTACCTAAAGCAGTTTACAAATTCAATGCCATCTCTGTCAAAATCCTGAGGACATTTGTCACAAAATAGATAAAAAATTATAAAATGTATAAGGACAGGTAAAAGATCATGAATAGGCAAAATAATCCTGAGGGGAAAAAAAAAGAATAAAGTTGAAGATAATTAATAATCCCTGAAATTTGCCTCTTTGTCTACCCTAGAACTAACAGTGGTTAACCAGACAAAGTCTTGAATGTGATTCTCTTCAAAGAACATGAAATTCTGCCTGAAATTATCCATATCTGTTTTTTCTCCAGGTTTGGACACATCTATATAAGAAAACAATTCACAAAATTGGGAAAATAGAGGTAGAAATAAATATCAATGTCCTGTGTTTGGAGTCAGTTGAGTAATCAGTTTTGTATCAGTGCACTTGGGCTTTTCTCAATGCCAGAATACTGTAGCAGTCTAGATATGAAAAGCAACTTAAGAAGAAATATGAGATCCTGAGAATATAATATACAAATTCTATTGTTGAGTTTTCAAAAGTAAAAATTTAACAATTTGATTTTTGTATTAGAAGAAAAGAAATAGAGGGACTAATTGAAAGTGATACTCTTAGCTTGCAAAGACTGGAAAAAGTGAGAAACCATTTTTTTTAATCTAGCTTACTTTCATCCTTACTTAGGAGTGGCATATTACAAGGCTCTCAACCTTCATTCACACTGTGCATGCCTGAGTGTTGTCACTTCAGTCATTTTCGACTATTTGTTGTATCACCTCTCTAATACATTTTCTGGTTTTGACTGTTTTAAAATTTTGCCTTATATGCATTTCTTTAATTATTCCCCCTCCTAGCAAGTAATTCACCATCATCCCATTCCATACACTGGCTCACTTCTGTGTCCCTGAGTATATGAGATTTCTCCATTTTGAAATTTCTGTTTATTCTATTCATTGCATTGCTAGCTAAACTTCTTGAAAAGTGATCAAATCTCCTGATTATTTTTATTTTCCTTATCCCCTTTCTCAAATCCCTTTGGCTAAAATCCCCCCAAACTGAAATTTTAAATACAAACAAATAAGTTCTAAGTTTTTGGTCCAATGATGATTTTTCCTGGCTTTCTATGATTTCTCCCCATTTTGATTGTTTATTTTTCAGTTTACTTTCCTCAGCCCATAACCACTGGAGACTATTCTTCCTCCTCCTCTGCCTAAAATGAATGAATTCCTGAATATAAATTATGGACAAGAATTTTAAATGTTTTATTACTGCATCATAACCCAGATTTCTTGACTGATACAGTAACTATGAATATTTCATTATTACAGAGACTATAGGAGTTAACATCTTTTACAGAAATCACAAGAGTATATATAATAATTTAATGAAATAAAAATCATTATTTTTTAAGCAAACTACACTTGGTAAAAAAAAAAAAGGGCATTGGCATGTACAGGAGGTAAAATTGATTTAAGCAAATCTTGCTCAATTATTGGAAAAATGGTTACTATCAATTCTCTGCTATTGAAACATATTAATATCAATGGGCTTGTGCAAATTTGAGACCCATAAATAATAATAAAATTATAATATCTTTCATTTGCTATTTGGTGGCTGAGAATATATTCGATATCAATGTCCAATGTCCAATGATGTCCTCTCCATTTTACTGACAATTCTTGATATAGTGGATTGAGGATGAAATTGCCTCCATGCATAAATAAGAGGAATTTTACCCTGAAAGTAAAAATCTTAGAGAAACTAAGAAAGATGTTATTATACTTTGAAATCCTCAAGGCACAGGGTAATTCATTTTCACCTTTAGCATTTTCTATAATCTAAGGGAATAATTAAAGGCATGGTAGTTTCATGGGATAGATTTACTGTTAACACCTTAGAGAAAGTTATAAAGCACATCTATAAGAACTAGCTAGGATTTTTTAAAGTTTAAGTTATTTATTGATGCATTATGATATTGAAGTTAAGATTTGGGACTCTTAAATCAAATATCCTAGTTTTTACTCTCAGTTCCATTCAGTTCAGTTCAATCACTCAGTCCTGTCTGACTCTTTGTGACTCCATGAATCACAGCACGCCAGACTTCCCCGTCCATCACCAACTCCCAGAGTCCAACCAAACCCATGTCCATCAAGTTGGTGATACCATCCAGCCATCTCATCTTCTGTCATCTCCTTCTCCCCCTGCCCTCAATCCTTCCCAGCATTAAGGTATTTTCCAATGAGTCAGCTCTTCACATCAGGTGGCCAAAGTATTGGAGTTCCAGTTTCAACATCACTCCTTCCAATGAACACCCAGGACTGATCTCCTTTAGCATTGACTGCTTGGATCTCCTTGCAGTCCAAGAAACTCTCAAACGTCTTCTCCAACAGCACAGTTCAAAAGCATCAGTTCCCTGGTGCTCAGCTGTCTTTATATTCCAACTCTCACATCCATACATTACCACAAGTAAAACCATAGCCTTGACTAGACGGACCTTTGTTGACAAAGTTCTGTCTCTGCTTTTAAATATGCTAAGTTGGTCATAACTTTCCTTCCAAGGAGTAAGCGTCTTTTAATTTCATGGCTGCAATCATCATCTGCAGTGATTTTGGAGCCCCCCAAAATAAAGCCTGACACTGTTTCCACTGTTTCCCCATCTATTTCCAATGAAGTGATGGGATCAGATGCCATGATCTTAGTTTTCTGAATGTTGAGTTTTAAGCCAACCTTTTCACTTTCCTCTTTCATTTTCATCAAGAGGCTTTTTAGTTTCTCTTCACTTTCTGCCATAGGGGTGGTGTCATCTGCACACCTGAGGTTATTGATATTTCTCCCAGCTGTCTTGATTCCAGCTTGTGCTTCTTCCAGCCCAGCGTTTCTCATGATATACTCTGAATATAAGTTAAATAAGCAGGGTGACAATATATAACCTTAATGTACTTTTTCCTATTTGGAACCAGTCTGTTGATCCATGTCCAGTTCTAACTATTGCTTCCTGACATGCATACAGGTTTCTCAAGAGACAGGTCAGATGGTCTGGTATTCCCATCTCTTTAACAATTTTCCACAGTTTATTGTGATCCACACAGTACCATTACTTCTCTGTAACTCTGAGCAAGTATCTTGCCAAAACACAATTTTCTCAGTTGCAAAATTAGAGTTTATTTTAAAACTTCATAGTTATTATAAAATATTACATATATACAGAATAGTATATATGCTGCAAGTATACAGTGTTTATGTACATATCTGCTTCTTGATGAAAATGATTTATTAATTGTAATGAAGTCCATTGTATAAATCTTTTTCCTTTCAGCTTATGATTTTTGTGTCCTATGTCATGAAGATATTCTATTACATGATCTTCTACAAGCTTTAGTCTTCGATTTTTCACTTTAAGAACTAAGAAACATCTGGAATATGTGCGGGGGGGATTTGTTTGTGAATGTGTATGCTGAGAAATGTTAAAAATCCCTAGTTTTCTATAAGATTGTTCAATCAGCTAGCACTATTGAATGAAAGCTTCTCAGGAGGTTCAGTGGTAAAGAACCCTCCTGCCCATGCAGGAGATGCAAGAGACACAGATTCAATACCTGAATTTGCAAGATCCCCTGGAAAAGGAAATGGCAACCCACTCCAGTAGTCTTGCCTGGAAAATCCCATAGACAGCGGAGCCTGGAGGGCTACAGTCTATGGGTTCGCAAAGAAGTAGACACGACTGTGCAAGTAAGCATATTCAATGAAAACATTGTTCCTCCACTACACTTCAGTGACACTTTTTCCATAAATCAAATGTGGATCATAAACATATCTTAAATATGTGTGGGGGTCTGTAGACTCTATTGTTTCATTTGAATTTAGTCTCTTCACACTAAAATCATATGCTTAATTAATAGCTTTAAAGTTAAGAGTACAAATCCTTCAACTTTGTTCAACTTTGCAATTGCTTCCATTATTCTTGGCCCTTTGAATTTCAATTAGTCTGTCAAGTCCTGCCAAAACACCTGTCTGGATTTTGATTGGGGTTGAAATAAATCTATAGATCAATTTGGGGAGGATTTTACAATACTGAAGCTTCCAATTCATGAATACGGGATCTCTTTCATTTATCTTAGGTCATTTTTCTTTCCTTTGACCTAGTTATTTGCTTTCACTATGATATGTCCAAGTTTTTCTTTGTATTTATTCGGCTATTGATTTATTGCAGAATTAGAATTTTAAAAGGTCCTGTCCCATAGGTGGTGGCAAAGTTTGCATGAGCATGTGAAATGACTGGTACACAAAAAAGGGAACAGTAATTGTCTCTTATTAACCATAATTGATTTGTTTCTTCCCCCTTGGCTTTCCCATAGAAACATAGATTTAAAGTTCTTAAAGTAGAATTTGTCAATGCATTTGTCCTTGGGGATTAAGAAAAGTGGTAACTAAATTTACCTTTAACTCTGCTATTACATTTTTTTTTCAGAAGCAGAAAAGAAGCTGGAGATGAGATGCTATCTACCAAAAGAGAAGAAATCAAGTTGATTACATGTGCACTGGGATGAAACACAAAAAGATACTGGGAACCTATGTATAACTGAAAAAGGGACTAGTTATGGCATCTTAAGAATACCCAGGTGGTATTCTGTTGGACACTTGTCTGCTTCTAGTTCTAGAAATTCTTTACTATGGGGAGTCTATGAGATTTAAAAAAGTACTTAAACTGATGTATTCCATGATAACTGAAGTAAATTGGTCAAACTATAGCTCTTTTTTTCATGTTAACTTATTTAAACTAATGGAGAAGAAAATGGTGACTCACTCCAGTATTTTTGCCTGGAGAATTCCATGGACAGAGAAGCCTGGTAGGTTACAACCCATGGGGTCACAAACAGTCAGACACAACTGAGTGACTAACTCTATCTAATCTACATCTTAGCCTTAAATACTTTAGTTAGCAAACACTACATATTCAGGATTAAATTGAGGTGTTCCATTTAAAAATGCAAATATCTATCAAATCCCGTGAACTGTACATAAATCTAAAGCATTTTTGTCATATTTTCATATTATTAAATTAAAGTTTTGACTTTGCTATGCAATATTTTTGGCAAAAAACTTGTTTTTTTTATGTTAATATACAGCTGGAAGAAAGTACATAGCAGTTATGTGATGACTAAAAGACCCAAAAGCATAATAGTGATGTTTTGAACAATTCAATCCATTAAAAACTCAGTTAAGTGAATAAAGAATTCTTTTAACACATGATTGTAGTAAAAGCAGGACTGGTTAACATTTTAGTATAAAGTGATATTTTTGAGCAATTTTAGTTTTTAAACTAATATTTTCAGAAAATGGAATGAAATACTTCTTCATCATCAGAATTATAATTTTTAATAGCATTTCATCAATCTCCATTATATAGCTTTTCAAGTTTTCTCTAGCCTTGCTTCCTCTGACCTTTAAGCACATATAATCTCTTACTCTCTGAGGTAGTCTGCAAGGCAAGTTTGTCCCTATCCTTCAGACCCAGAGGTAGCTGTTTCCTTGTCTTTCTCTGAAAATTGCTCCCTGGATGCCTCTTTCCTCCTCAAGACCAGTTTATCTCTTGAAAGTCACTCCTTCTTTGTAGTGGTGCATATTTATTAGCTACTGTTGCACAGACAACTTAATCTACATCTTGCTTTTGACTCATCAGTTCTTTATCAGGACTTATGGTTTGTCAAGAAATCCCAAAGTAATGTGTAACAGATTTTCTCCCTCTTTCCCTCTTCAAATCGATTCTCTCTCTCTATTCTAATCAACTGCTTACATTCTTTCTGTCTCTGCCTTATGAATTGCCCCATCTTTTGGATAGCTTTAACTGCCAACCATTACATTTGTCAGCTCATTTCACTTTTATGATTTGTACTCTGTTGGTCCTCTTTTTACATGTCTAATCATTTCTTCTTTTCTTGCTGATTCTTCTCTGGGGATTTTTTTTTTTTTAAGTTTTGATCTCCAACCTGTACATACCATTTCTGTGTGTCCTTATAAATAGCTAGCACCAGTTTGATAACCCATAATTAATAATTATTTCTAAGTCTATATATAATGGAAGAATTTTCTCTGTTAGTATGTAATTACAGTTTTAGATATTTTCACAGGAATCACTTTCAAGTATTTTAAGCAAAATTCAGATGTGCCTGCATGCTAAGTCACTTCAGTTCAGTCTGACTCTTTGTGACCCTATAGACTGTAGACCACCAGGCTCCTCTGTCCATGGGATTCTCCAAGCAAGAATACTGGAGCAGGTTGCCATGCCCTCCTCCAGAGGATCTTCCCCACCCAGGGATTTAACCCACATCTCCTGTGGCTCATGCGTAACAGGTGGATTCTCTACCACTGAATCATCAAGGAAGCCCTAAACACAACACATTCAACACATATTCTTGACTCCAAACATATTCCCTTTTTCTATTCTCTAATAGAATAAAAGGCACCAGTATCTGCTGAGCTTCAGAGTCCATATATGGTCTTCATTAATATTTTACTACTACTCATGATATCATCAAACATTTACTAACTCTGGAGAACGCTATTACCTCAATACTTTCCCCAAAGATCCCAGTGTAACCATTTTCATTATCATGCTTAATTGGGACCTTTTACCACTTTTAAATCAAATCACTAAAATCTCATCTATTTGTTCTTTTCTACCTTTTAGTTTGGACCTTTTCTTGATCTTAACCTCCAATAATCTTTCTAAAATTTACATTTGATTGGTTTCCCTTCCCCACACTCCCGTTTAAAATGCTCCAAGGGCTCATCTGACTTTTCAGCTCTAACACCTAATGAAAGAGCTGAGCAGGGGTAGTTGACATATGAATGACAATCAGGGGCTTTTTTTTCCTCCCACAAATCACCTCATTTTAATGGCTTAATAAAAGCTTTCTAAACTTATCTATGATCATCCAAAACTGATATGTCGGTAAGAGTACTTTAGGGTAAGAGTATTAAGTTTTGTTTGTTTTTGTTTTAATATTTAAATGAATGAGCAAAAGAAAAGAGTGACCATTGTGACTTTGGACCTTGAGAAAAAAATAAATCACTGAAATATGATTGAACTAGTTGCTACTCTCCATCTGGGGAGAAAGTTTTCCATGTTTTGTTTTTCTTTGTTTCTATGATTCTCATGGTACCAATGGTGTAGAAGACTATTACTGGTACTTACAAATGAAAAGAACAATGTTTAGGTGTAAACCATACCCAAGAGTTATATGGCTGACAGAATTCTGCATAAAGCAGCAAAGGCTGTGCTTTCAAAAAGTCCTGGGAGTGGGGGTGAGGTGGGGTGGAAATATGGATTATCCAGGCAAGAGCACTGGAGTGGGTCGCCATTTCCTTCTCCAATGCATGAAAGTGAAAGTGAAGTCACTCAGTCATGTCCGACTCTTGGCGACCCCATGGGCTGCAGCCTACCAGGCTCCTCCGTCAATGGGATTTTCCAGGCAAGAGTAATGGAGTGGGGTGCTATCGCCTTCTCCGATATAGATGCCTACAAACCCAAATAAAAATGAAGATCTAGGCATTTTAGAAACAAACTTCTTTTTTGCTCATTATTTTGGGGGAACTTTAAAAAGTGTGTCAAAATAAATGGAATGTGGGCACTGAAATAAAACCAAAACTTTTAATTTTAAAGCAGACTACTAAGTATACTCTAAATACGAATTAAAATTGTATGTCTCATGTGTTTTCCCTTCTTTATATAGCTGCTTTCCACAGGCGTCTTTACCACATGAAGTGTCCCATTTTTCAATATGTCCTATAAATATATCCTATACTAATTTTCCTTAAATAATTATCTGATCACTTCTAAAGGCAAAAAGAAAATTCTGCTTTGCAATATCTCCAATTCTACCTTCTAAAGTTGTTAAAATCCTTGCATTATTTATTTTCTTCTAAATTCTCTATATGCATCAATAAAAATATTGTGTTCATAGTATTTATTAATAAATCACATATTATTTGCTAGTTACTTTTTATTAATTAAAAATTAATTAAATCTTAATATCTGCCTGTATCTACATAAAATAATATTTTTTACAAAAAGAAAATTTGTTATATATTCAGTTTATGTTAAGGAAAATTTATTTTCAATTTTGAATTGTATTTATAGACAATCAGATCTCTGGTTGGATTAGTGCAAAGATTAAAGAGAAGAAGAAGAAAGAAAAATACAAGGTAAAAATTTGAAAATGATGTAAAGTTACTTTCATAGGCAATGTGGAGACTTATGAAAATGATTTTCTAAAGGAAGAAACTACATAGCAAAAACTTAAGCAGAGGTAAAAGCTTCCTATGAATGTGAAAGCCCATCACAGAGACACACGGGTGCTGACTCTGCCAACAGGGGTGCAATTAACCCCAGTGCCAGCCTTTCTGACATTTGCTCAAAGTGTGTTCTTTCTATTTTCTAAATAAAGTACCCTCTGAATATAATCATTCTTGAGGTTGTGACTGTTTGATTCTGAGCTCATTAGGAAAAACTAAGTAGGTTTTTAGTAGCAGATTTCATTAGTAGTAGGTTCATTTAGTAGTATGTTTCCTAACTAAATGAAAATTGAGTAGGTCTACATGTTTCAGACAAAAATGAGATAAACCCAAATTTATTATTACTATAGCAAGAACAGTTTACTGGGAAATATGAGGTATATGGTGTTTCCCTGATGGCTCAATCTGTAAAGAATCCATCTGCAATGCAGGACACATAGGAGACATGGGTTCAATCCCTGGGTTGGGAAGATCACCTGGAGATGGAAATGGCAACCTGCTCCAGTATTCTTGCCTGGGAAATACCATGAACAAAGGAGCTTGGCAGGCTATAGTCCATGGTGTCACAAAGAGTTGAACACGACTGAGCGATTAAGCACTCAAAAAAAAAAAAATGAGATGTATAAATTAAACAAACTAATTTGTTTAAACTTAATTAATTCACTTTTTGGTGAAGAGTGAGCATAACTACTTCGATGTCTATTTATTGGCCAGCATGACTTAAGTCTGTGCATGCACACTCAGTCGTATCTGACTATCTGTGATCCTATGGACTGTAGCCTGCCAGACTTCTCTGTCGTGGGATTTTCCCAGGCAAGAATACTGGAGTGGGTTGCCATTTCCTACTCCAGGGCATCTTCCTGACCCAGAGACTGAACCCATGTTTCTTGTGACTACTGCATTGGCAGGTGGGTTCTTTACCAGCTGAGCTACCAGGGATTCATTTTAAATTATTAATCATTTTTTATTATTATTGATCTATGCTTCCTTATAAATTAATGGTTCTAATTAATATAAATATGTACTTAATATTGAGTTTTTCATTTCTGGTCTTTTCTTCAGGATAGTCTCTTAATATTTTTTAAATGCTATCTTAGCCTTTTTTGAAATCATTATTTCTTCATGAAGCTATCTCAGACTTGAATATTTTCAGCCGCAGTTTTGGAATTCATGGATGAAGACTACATATTACATTGTTCTAATCATATAACATTCTGAAAAACCAAAACTAAGAAATGGAAAGCAGAAATGTTTGTCAGTGGTGGAGGAGGTGGTGGCTGACTTATGAAAGGATCCATAGCATTTTAAACATAATGGAACTGTTTTGAATGGTACTAGAGTGGTGGCTACATGGCTTTATGCATTTATCAGAGCCCATAAAATTGTGCATCACAGAAGATGAGTTGCAAAGTATGTGAATTAAAAATGCACCATAGTCCTGGAAGTCTAGAGTGTAATACAGACTGGGATAGACAAATCTAACTGAATAAAAACTTCATGACATACCCTTACTGCAGGGAATGGAGAGCAAAAAAGAGCTTCATCTAATTAACACTGAAAGACAGTATTTAGACTGAAAACTGTAAAGTTAAAGAGAAATGTAACCATGATAAACACTGTACTCTGGTTGGTAATTGTGCTCCATACTGAGGTACAGTATAACAATTCTGAATCTGCTTTATGTCTATACAGGTTAACAAAGTATATAAGCAGATAGTGGATCGTGAGGTCAAATTTCTTACTGTGGGACAAGGTAAATATGGAGAAACAAGAGAGAAAAGTTAGAATGAAATGGTACTGAAATGGAGTAGGAGACATCATTATGAACCTAGCTTTAGTTTAATAGAGATACAGATGGATAGATACAAAAATAATAATAGATAAGTGTGTATACATATGCTTGTTGTTCAGTGCCTCAGTTCTGACTGACTTTTTGCGACCTCATGGACTGCAGCAAGCCAGGCTTCCCTGTCTTTCACAATCTCCTGCAGCTTGCTCAAATTCATGTTATATGCATATACATCTTGGATAGTTTGGTAAGAGACTCTAGATGCAATAATAAATGGCTAAGAGCACACCTGGTATCTAGTTCTGTGGTTTTTAGATGCTATTACTCAATTAAAAGAACAAAGGATACTTGTAGAAATGGCTGATGGAAAGGACAGATCAGGTAATGTACCCAATGAGGCTGGAGCACTTTTTAGTTCCAGAAAGCAAATAACTATTTAAAAAACTAAGAGGGTGGACACCGTCAAAAGAATATAGAAGCCAAATTGAAAGAGCTATCAATGGTCAAAGCTGTAAAAATTTTAGCAATAAATTTCAGTGTGATATTGATTAAAACCAATGTACAAAACAAATAAAAATGAGTCCATACTGATACAAATGAATGATTGAACAAGTAAATCAATGGGGGAAAAGGGACAAAAACCTCATTATGGAAGAATTAAATAAAATGTAAGTAAATACTGCCCTCTCCAGGAGATGGAGCTGAAATCCATGGTTATTCATGTTAAAATGCTTAGAAAATTTGATTAAAAGGAAAGTTCCTTTATATGAATAAGAGTATATTCAAAAATTTGCAAAGATTTTATTTAATAGTTCATATTAAATTCTTTCTACCTGTGAATAGAAATGGGACTCAGGAATTCTCCCCAATGCCACAAGCAAAGAAAAAATGAAATGAATGTACAATAGAAAAGAAGGAAAAAACATTTCATTTTAAAATAAATTACATGTTGTGTACATGGACACTCCAAAATAAATTGGCTGAAAATCGTTAAAGGTTTCTAGGTTCAAGACCTGTATACAAAAACTATATATTTACATACATTAGCGATAAACATAGAATGTGAAAGCTTATATGATATCATTTATAATAACATAAAAATGTGCCCAATACAGAAGAATAAGTTTTATAAAAGACATTCAATATCTCCTCAGAACATTAATTAGTGCTACTGAGAGAAATTAAGGAAAATTGAAATAATTAAAAGGCCATTACAGATACATAAGCGTGAAAGTTATAAAGATAAGTCCTAAATCTATAAATTGAATGCAGTAGCAATAAAAATTACTCAGAGTCTTGAGAGTTTTGTGGAGGGGATGTTGGGAGGGTGGAGGTGTGAATTGATAAGCTTATTAGAGACTTATGGAGACATATAGGGAATATATCCAACACAAGCTGACAATAAAGACAGAGGCATCTACTGGATACCGAGGATAAGTTTAGAGTTCCGTAATATAAAACAGCATTTAGTGCAAGGATAGACAAATAGAGCAATAGAATAAAACAGAAAATCAGAATCTAATGCAAGCATGGTCTTTTGATGTGGAATGATGATACCATTTCAGTGCAGTGGAAAAGATTTTCAGTAAACTGTACCTCTTCCTCCATGCTTTTCTCAACAAGTCTTTCATGTTTTTCTTAAATAATTTTATTTTTCCATGTTCTTGTCTAACATATAGTTATTTCAGGAACTCGGCTCAACACAGACATGAGAGGCTTGACTTTTACAACTTCACAAGGGATTTTATATTCTCCTCCTTCCTTAAGTGTAAGTATTCTGAAGACACTGGCCTTGTGCTTGCGTACTTATCAGATTCAGAAATCTGGTGCAAACAAACACAACAAGTACAATTTGCTTAGTGTTGATTGCAAACCTGGATATGTTGAAGACAAGCTTTCCAAATGTATCATCACTCCCTGTGAACAAATTAACTTCTGTTATGTTTAACGGCTTACTTAACATTAATTTTTGCCTAATAATCATAAAGGCATTTAATGTTATGAATGTGCATATTTAGACCTCTTGTCCAGGTTATGTTTTTTAGAGCCTTCATTAATTTGTTTCCTAATTATTCTGTGATACATGTTTTACTTTCTTCTTTTACCTTTTAGGTAAATGCATGTGGAAAGAGTTGCATATGTTTCTAGCTTTTGCAGTATAATGGGTTCTCTACTTATTGTATTCTAGATTTTGAATATTGAGCCCTGAGAATTTGGTTTTTAATATTATTCCGTTTTAAATTATCATTGTTTTGCTTATAGCCCTTTCCTTTAAATATTCAACTGCTTCAGATTACTTTATGCTCTTTTCATTACAGTTTGCATAAGAACTTTCCCCAGCTCTTCCTCTTAATTAGTTCCCTGATACTCTGAAAGGATGAGGTTTCTGAAACATTGCAGTATGGTCTGGTATTTGAATCTGTCTTGTCACAGTTTTCATTTGAAAGAACTGAACTGTGAGTTCCTTTTTTTTCTCTATGTAAATCTTCATTGCTCATCTTCCATCCATCTTTCTGCTTGGCTGTTTTCTCAGAGGCTTTCACTGAGAAACTGAAAAGATGATATTGTAATGTATCAAGTTCAAATTCATCACCCACTGTGTTTACACAGAACTAGTTAACTTTTCAGTTGTAACAGATTCTGGGTCTCTTAGGGAGAAGAAAACATATAGGTGGAGTGGTACAAAGAGTCTCTGATACTGTCTATTTGTGAGACCAAGCTTGAGGTTAACCTCAGGAGGTGGCTGAGCAAATACACCTTGTCACAGGTGTAAACTGCTTTTGTTTTCTGTGTGTTCTTGGGTGTTTTAGAAGGTTCCAGAGGTCAGATGATATTTTAAAGGTATAGTATCTTTATTTTACTTTATTCAACATAATATAGAATTTTATGCTTTTTTTTTCCTTTAAGAATTGTTTCTACTTTTTTTTTTTTAAAAAATACATTATACTCTGGGTGCATGCATGCTAAGTTTTTTTTTCAGTCGTGTCCAATTCTTTGCGACCATATGGACTGTAGCCCGCCAGGCTCCTCCATCCATAGGATTGTCCAAGCAAGGATACTGAAGTGGGTTGCCATGCTTTCCTCCAGAGGATCTTCCCAACCCAGGGATCAAACCTACATCTTTTATGTCTCCATATGGGCAGGTGGGTTCTTTACCAATAGTGCCACCTGGGAACCCCCATATTATATTCTACATCTTTTTAATATTTAAAATTCTAATGAGGTGGATGAAACTGGAGACTGTTATACAGAGTGAAGTAAGCCAAAAAGAAAAACAACAATACAGTATACTAGCACATATACATGGAATTTAGAAAGATGGTAAAGATAGTCTTGTATGCGAGACAGCAAAAGAAACACAGATATATAGAACAGTCTTATGAACTCTATGGGAGGTGGTGAGGGCCGGATGATATGGGAGAATGGTATTGAAGCATGTACATTATCATATGTGAAATGAATTGCCAGACCAGGTTTGATGCCTGATACAGGGTGCTTGAAGCTGGTGCACCGGGATGACTCAGAGGGATGGAATGGGGAGGGAGGTATGAGGGGGGTTCTGGAAGGGGAACACATGTATACCTATGGTGGATTCATGTCAATGTATGGCAAAACCAATACAATGTTGTAAAGTAAAAAAAAATAATTAAAAAGGAAAGAATAAATAAAGAGCCCCCTCCCCCCAAAATATAGGTTAATCACACATGTCTTGAAGACCATCTGTAATGCGTTTTGTGTGTGTGGTTGCTAATATAATTTGCCTCCATATGGACCTTCATTGAATTATTTTTTGTTTGTATGTTTGTTTGGCTGTGCTATGCAGCTTGTGGGATCTCAGTTCCCCAATCAGGATTTGAAACAGGGCCACAGCAGTGAAAGAACAGAGTCCTCACTACTAGATCACCAGGGAATCCCCCTTCAATTAGTTTTCTTTAATGTGCCCACTCAAATATAGATGTGATTGCCATGCTAAAATCTAAATTCTTAAAGTTTTTCCACCTTGCATCATTTTTTAGAGTGAAAGGGAAAAGAGAAAAAGGAAATGTCTGTAGGACACAGGCCTCATCATTTTTTGTCACTGTACTATTTAATCATAATATTCTTGGGGTATTTGTTAGATTTGCCATTCAACTATCAGTTCAGTTAGTTGCTCAGTCATGTCCAACTTTTTGTGACCCCATGGACTGCAGCATGCCAGGCTTCTCTGTCCATCACCAACTCCTGGAGCTTACTCAAACTCATGTTCATTTAGTCAGTGATGCCATCCAACCATCTTGCCCTCTGTCGTCCCTTTCTCCTTCCACCTTCAATCTTTCTCAGCATCAGGGTATTTTTGAAGGAGTCAGTTCTTCACATCAGGTGACCAAAGTATTGGAGTTTCAGCTTTGGCATAAGTCCTTCCAGTGAATGTTTAGGACTGATTTCCTTTAGGATGGACTGGTTGGATCTCCTTGTAGTTCAAGGGAATCTCAACAGTCTTCTCCAACACCACAGTTCAAAAACATTAATTTATAGTCCATCTCTCACAACCATACACGACTACTGGAAAAACCATAGCCTTGACTATATGGACCTTTGTTGACAACTATAGCTCAAAACTAATACTGAACATGCAAGACTGTTCTTCTCAAATATTTACCAACATGCTAATGTAGACTCACAGCTAATCTTCTTTGCTAGTTCTCATCTGTAACTTTAGGGGATAACAACATAAGCCAGTATTATTGAGGTCCAAACTGAATTGATATATACCAGAAATATAACTTCATCATAAAGTCTTAATATCTCTTATTCATAAAAAATTCTGAGACAGGTTTGCCAAAGATTAAACTTGCTGAGATTCTAAATCATAAGCAAAGAATTGTCAGAACAAAGAAACTAACCTGAGAAAAGAATATTTAGGATGATGCCAATAGGTTAAAGCCTAAGAGTCAGATATGAGAGATATTTCCAAGTAGATGACAGGACTTAAAGATTGAGCAAATTCTGAAGTGACAAAAAAGGCTTTTCATATATCGCTTGTGACCTTAGAAATGAATAGAAGAGAAACATTAAAGAGAAGTGAACTCCATATTTCCATACCTGCTGAATACTGAAGCTGCAAAGTCATGCAAAATATCACTCACTTGGGTCAGGAATTCAGTAGAAGAAATGTACAGAAAAGAAACAAAGACATATTTTCACAACTCATCTGAAAAATAAAGCACCTTGGAGATTTCTGCCTGACACTCCCATCAAAAATAAATGTTTATAAAAAAAATGAGGGCCTACAATCTCAAAGAAACATTACATACATTGCATCAGAAAATACCCACAACTGCTTTCACTGAATTGCTGATTCAGAGAAATCTAAATATTATATATGTAGTGTGTGTGAAATGAGTTCTACCATTCAACTAACAAACACCTATTTCCACAAACAGTTTATTACAAAGTCTTATCAAGAGCTTCCCTGATAGCTCAGTTGGTAAAGAATCCTCCCACAACAAGGGAGACCCTGGCTCAATTCCTGAGTTGGGAAAATCCCCTGAGGAGGGATAAGCTACCCACTCCAGTATTCTTGCTCTTCCCTGGTGGCTCAGCTGGTAAAGAATCCACCCACAATGCAGGAGACCTGGGTGGGATTCCTGGGTTAGGAAGATCCCCTGGAGTAGGGAAAGGCTACCTGCTCCAGTATTCTGGCCTGGAGAATTCCATGGACTGTGTAGTCCATGGGGTCACAAAGAGTCGGGCATGACTGAGCGACTTTCATTTTCATTTTTCATTAATATCAATTCCTAAGTTCTTCTCATCATTTCTATTGATAACTGATCTTTGACAAAGGAGCAAAAGCAATACAATGGAGAAAATATATATTTTTCAACAAATGGTGCCAGAACAATTGTATATCCACACACAGAGAGAAATGAATGAGCATAGACATTAAACCCTTCACAAAAACTGATTCAAAATGGATCTAGTTTGTTTTGCTTGTTTAGTCACTAAGTTGTGTCAGACTCTTTGTAATCCCCTGGACTGCGGCACACCAGGGTTCCCTGGCCTTCAGCATCTCATGGAGACTGCTCAAACTCAATGTTGTTTGAGTCAGTGATATCATCCAACCATCTCATCCTTTGTCGCCCCTTCTTTTCCTGTGCTCAATATTTTCCATCATCAGTGTCTTTTCCCTTGAGTTGACTCTTCGCATCAGGTGGCCAAAGTATCAGAGCTTCAGCTTCAGCATCAACACTTCCAATAAATATTCAGGGTTGATTTCCTTTAGGATTGACTGGTTTTATCTCCTTTCAGTCCAAGGAACTCTCATGAGTCTTCTCCAGCACCACCATTCAAAAGTATCAGTTCTTCAGCACTCAGCCTATGGTCCAATTCTCACATCTATACATGACTACTGGAAAAACCATAGCTTTGACTAGACCTTTCTTGGCAAAGTGATATCCCTGCTTTTAAATTTGCTGTTTAGATTTGTCAAAACTTTTCTTTGAGGAGCAAGTATCTTTTAATTTCTTGGCTGCAGTCAAATTCCATAATGATTTTAGAGACCAAGAAAATAAAATCTGTTACTATTTCAATGTTTCCCCATTTATTTGCCGTGAAGTGTTGGCAGCTGATGCCATGATATTTGTTTGTTGAGTGTTAAGTTTTAAGCCAACCTTTACACTCTCTTCTTTCACCTTTATCAAAAGGTTCTTTAGCTCCTCTTCACTTTCTGCCATGGGTGGTATCATCTGTATACCTGAGATTGTTGATATTTCTCCCAGCCATCTTAATTCCAGCTTGTGCTTCATTCAGCCTGACATTTCACATGATATACTCTGCATATAAGATAAATAAGCTGGGTTGTCACCTTGCTTATATACAGCCCTGACATAAAATGCAAACTATAAAACCCCTTGATGGCAACATAGATGAACTTTGTTATGATGATGCCATTTTAGATCCAACATCAAAGGAACAATCCATAAAAGAGACATTTGATAAGCAGGGCTTCATTAAAATTAAGCATTTCTGCTCTGCAAAACAGCATGAGAAGGCAATCCACACTCTGGGAGAATATATTTGCAAGAAACACATGTGATATGACTGTTATCTAAACTATACAAAGAACTCTTAAAACCCACCAATTATGAGGCAAACAAGTCAATTTAAAAAATGGTCCACAGACCTTAACACATATCACCAAATAAAATATACAGATGACAAATTAACATATGAAAAGACACTCCACTCTTAGGCATCAAAAAGAAACAAATTAAAATAATGGCAAAGTGCACATCTATTGAATTGGCTAAAGCTGACAACTCCAAATGCTGGCAGGGATGTTTAGCAACAGGAACTCTCATAGACTGCTAATGGGAATGTAAAATGGTGCATGACTTTGGAAGACATTTTTGTGGTTTCACATTAACCTAAATGTACTCTTACAATTCAGCAGGCACATTTATTGGTTTTTATCCCAAGTTATTAAAAGCTTACATGCAGAAACATGCATATGATTGTTTATAACAGCTTTATCCATGATTCCTAGACTTCCCTATGGCTCAAATGATAAAAGCATCTGCCTAAAATGTGGGAGACCCGGGTTTGATCCCTGAGTCAGGAGAATCCCCCAGAGAAGGAAATGGCAACCCACTCCAGTACTCTTGCCTTGAAAATCCCATGGACAGAGGAGACTGGTAGGCTACAGCCCATGGAGTTACAAAGAGCTGGGCACGACTAAGTGACTTCACTTTCACTTTCATCCATGATTCCTAAAATTTAGAAACCAAGTTCTACAGTAGAAGAATGGAATGTGATTTATCCATACAATGTAACATTATTCAGCTCTACAAATAAATGAGCTACAAAACAATGAAAATACATAAAATTTAAATGCCTATTATGAAGAGAAAGACACAAATCTGAAAAGGCTATTGTAAACCGAATATTCTCTAAAAAAGAAACTTTTTAAAAATTTATTTTTTATTAACAGAAAATTGCTTTACAGTGTCTTGTTGGTTTCTGTTGTACAACAAGGCAAATCAGACATAATTATACATATATCACCTCCTTCTTAAACCTTTATTCCGTCCCCCATCCACCCTTCTGGGTTACAATAGAAAGTTTTAAGAACAAAAACTTTGCATCATGTGCAACCCACAGAGTTATGAAAGGATACTGTGATGAGGAAGTATTAGACATTAAATGTGGCTATATCATGACACAGGAATAACCTGAAGAATATATGGAGCCACATCATGAAAGATTGCAAATGCCCAGAATTGAAAGTGTAGATATGCTACAGTTCATGGGAAGTTTTCAAAGAGGGAAGAGATGTGATGGCATTTGTTGTTTGAAGACAAATCAGGTAACACCGTACAAGACTCACTAATTTTGGAGATGCTTAAAAGATATTAAAATATCAATGAATAAAGTATATGTATTCAATTTAAGTCTTGATAAGGCAAAATATCTCATTTTATGAGAAGTGCTATAGGATAAATGTATAACTTAGTAAGCTTAGTTGCAAATTCTAACTCTAGAACATGCCAGTTGTGAGACCTTAAGCAAAATACTTCACTTCTTATTTTTCATTCAAGTAAAAGGGGCAATTCGAGAAGGAAATGGCAACCCACTCCAGTATTCTTGTCTGGAGAATTTCATGGACAGAGGAGTGTGGTGGGCTACAAGCCATGGGATCACAAAAAGTTGGACACAACTGAGCAACTAACACAAAAGGGGTAATAACAGTAGTTTCATAAAGTTTTGTAAAAATCATGGGAAATAGTACATATTAAGCTTCTGAAGTAAAGTCAGTGACAAAAATAGATTCATAATAACTTATGCTTAAGTCCTTTATTTAAGGGCATTTCTAAAGATTAATTTCTAAGCACTGTTTTAACTCTGCATACAATCAGCAGAAGTCATTGGCCTACTTTGCTTAGCAAATATTGATTTTTTTGCCACAAATACAATTTTAATATCATATATATGTCTGGATTATTTCTGTTGCTCAAGTTCTCTTTACTATTCAAATTGTATCTACTCTGGCAACAGTAGGGTGGAAGAAAACTTTAAATCACACTGAGAGAAACCTACTTTTAATTCTACTTGGAACTCTAGATAGAAATTGGCCCTGCTTGGCTTGACATAATACTCCCTGTGTAATCAGACATTATTATTATATTATCAGACATAATAATATGTCATAACACACATACTCCCTGTGTTATCAGACATTATTTACCATGTCTGATAGTAGTAACTCACTCAATGTTCAATACCAAATGGACCACCATAAGATGTCACAATAGAGCAGCTGAAGATATAAGACTCTACATCATGATTATGGCTGTGGAATGGATTTGAATGTTTATGTTGATGTCTCAATGATCTTATTGAATAAGGAAATCGAAGTGACAAAAAGAAATAAATCAGTTCTCAGGCTTCTGGCCTGTTAGTTTGGATGCATTTTTCAGTTCAGTTCAGTTCAGTCGCACAGTCATGTCTGACTCTTTGTGACCTCATGAATTGCAGCATGACAGGCCTCCCTGTCCATCACCAATTCCCGGAGTTTACAAAAATTCATGTCCATTGAGTCAGTGATGCCATCCAGCCATCTCATCATCTGTCAGCCCCTTTTCCTCCTGCCTCCAGTCCTTCCCAGCATCAGGATCTTTTCCAATGAGTAAACTCTTCTCATGAGGTGGCCAAAGTATTGGAGCTTCAGCTGCAACATCAGTCCTTCGAAGGAACACTCAGGACTGATCTCCTTTAGGATAGACTGATTGCATCTCCTTGCAGTCCAAGGGATTCTCAAGAATCTTCTCCAACACCACAGTTCAAAAGCATCAATTCTTTGGTGCTCAGCCTTCTTTATGGTCCAACTCTAACATCCATACATGACTGCTGGAAAAAACATAACATTGACTAGATGGACCTTTATTGACAAAGTAATGTCTCTGCCTTTCAATATGTTACCTAGGTTGGTCATAACTTTCCTTCTAAGGAGTAAGTGTCTTTTAATTTCATGGATGCAATCACCATCTGCAGTGATTTTGGAGCCCCCCAAAATAGAATCTGACATTGTTTGCACTGTTTCCCCATCCATTTCCCATGAAGTGATGGGACCAGATGCCATGATCTTAGTTTTCTGAATGTTGAGCTTTAAGCCAACTTTTTCACTCTCCTCTTTCACTTTTATCAAGAGGCTCCTTAGTTCCTCTTCACTTTCTGCCACAAGGCTGGTGTCACCTGCATATCTGAGGTTATTGATATTTCTCCTAGCAATCTTGATTCCAGCTTGTGCTTCTTCCAGCCCAGTGTTTCTCATGATGTACTCTGTATAGAAGTTAAATAAACAGGGTGACAATATCCAGCCTTGATGTACTCCTTTTCCTATTTGGAATCAGTCTGTTGATCTATGTCTAGTTCTAACTGTTGCTTCTTGACCTATATACAGGTTTCTCAAGAGACAGGTCAGGTGGTCTGGTATTCCCATCTCTTTAAGAATTTTCCACAGTTTATTGTGACCCACAGTCAAAGGTTTGGCATAGTCAGTAAAGCAGAAATAGATGTTTTTCTGGAACTTTCTTGCTTTTCCAATGATCCAGCAAATGTTGGCAATTTGATACATTTTTAGTATTTTGTAAATGAGAAATCATCTGTCTCTTTATTTACTATTTTTGGTCACTTTCTCCTAGCAATTATTTGAACACATAATTTAGCAATTCTTAAAATTATCTTTAAAGGATACACTTTTTTTGTCAATCATTATTGAGAAAGATAGGGTATCCTGAATATCAAGGAGAGATACTCTCAGATGTCTCAGTGGTAAAGAATCCATCTGTCAAGCAGGAGACACAGGAGATGCAAGTTTGATTCCTGGATCAGGAAGATATTCTAGAGAAGAACATCATGACCCACTTCATTACTTTTACCTGGAAAACCTCATGGACAGAGGAGCCTGGTGGGCTATAGTCCATGAAGTCACAAAAGTGTCAGACATGACTTAAATGACTAAACACAACAAAGGAGGTATTAGGTCACATATTGCTAGTTGGGGGGTGGGTGGGGAACTCTCTAAAGTTATCTAATAGAATGCTGCTGCTGCTGCTGCTGCTGCAAAGTCACTTCAGTCGTGTCCGATTCTGTGAAACCCCACCGATGGCAGCCCACCAGGCTCCGCGATCCCTGGGATTCTCCAGGCAAGAACACTGGAGTGGGTTGCCATTTCCTTCTCCAATGGATGAAAGTGAAAAGTGAAAGTGAAGTCCCTCAGTCGTGTCTGACTCTTCACGACCACTTGGACTGCAGCCCACCAGACTCCTCCATCCATGGGATTTTCCAGGCAAGAGTATTGGAGTGTGTTGCCATTACCTTCTCCCCTAATAGAATGAACCATGATTTATTTCATTTTCCCTATGATTCTTGCTCTCATAAAATGCCCAGTCTTGCTGAAGGTTCTTTTCCCCCCATATTTCCACTAGACATATATAGTCAATTTCTATTTGAATGTGTTCAACTCCACTCTTAGTTTCCATTTTCAGATTCACATATTAAATTCTGAAGGTGTTCTGAATGAAATCTCCCTCTTCTTATGGTACATTTGATATGATTTTTTAAAATAGCACTATCTCAATAATGAGTCATCCCAAAGAGTATAATGGAAACTTTTAAAATATTTTATTATATTTATAATGTTAGCCATGAGAGAGAAAATAGTTTGGAAAATAAATGCTAATATTATAAGATATTATTCCATATAAATTAATCAACAAGTGTCTGATAGCATGTTGGGTGTATAAAAATAAACAAGATCAAAAAATATTTCCTACTCTTTAGGATTAATGCTGTATTGTGCTCTACTTAGTCACTCAGTTGTGTCTGACTGTTTGTGACTCCATGGACTGTAGCCCACCAAGCTCCTCTGTCCATGGGGATTCTCCAGGCAAGTATACTGGAGTGAGTTACATCCCTCCTCCAGGGGATCTTCCCAACCCAGGGATCAAACCAAGGCCTTCTGCATTATAGGCAGATTCTTTACCATCTGAACCATCAGAGAACACTTTAGGTTCAGCACTGATGTCAAAAGACAACATATGCAATTTCCATCCTCTTTAAGGGAGAGCTGTTGATCAAGACTTAGCTGCTTCCAAAGAAAAAAAGATGGGGTGGGGATAGTCATTTTTTGGAGGGTAAACCTGGTAGACACTACTTTAACCGAGTGATCAAGACTAACATCCTTGGGAATAAAATACATTAATGTCATATACCCACTGACATGAGGTCAGAAGAAGGTAATTTTTTCTCTGTGGCATTCTTGAAAATTCATTAGCACAGCCTAAGAATGAGAAAACATCAGAAAAAAAGTCAAATTGAGAGACATAAAAATATGACCAGTGTCCTTGAAAGGTATCAAAGTTATGGAACATAAATATTGAGAAAATGTAACAGATTAGAAGACACAAAGGAGACAATACTAAAAGCAATATTTCTTTTTTTTTTCTTTTGTTAGACCCTGAAACCACAGGGGAAAAAAAATTCTTAGGAGTGAAATCCAATAAAGTTTTTAATTTATTTGCCAATGTTGTGTAAATTTAAGTTTTTAGATTTAATAAAATATTATGGTCATATATTAGTAGAAAGGGAAGCTAGGTAAAGTGTAAACAGGTACTAAAATCTGCATAAATTAAAAATCACTTAACTACAATGTTGGTAAGTTCTAATTTAAGTAAACAGAAAGGTGCTTTTGAGAACACATATGAAAAGTATCTAGAATAGAGGTGAGCAAAATATACTCTGCTAGTCAATTTCTGTCCTGACCAATTTTAGGATGGTCTGAGAGCTAAGAACATTTTTAATATTTTAAAGAATTGCAAGCAATGCAAAACAACAACAACAAAAAATGTGTGACAAAAGTCATACATGGTCTGCAAACTTAAAATATTTACTATTGGTCTTTCACAGCAAAACGTTGCTTCCCTGGTTGAGAGAATCCAGACAGAACAATTGGAAGGAGAAACTTTTAAACCAAAAACTGAGAGGGAGGAAGGAATCAACCTAAGGAAGAAGAACATGAACAGGATGAAAGGGTAAAGTACTAAAAGGATGACAGGATGCTCCATGTCAAAGAAAGGCAAATATAATAGTTTTTTTTTTTTTAAACTAGGAGTGAAAATAACAGTCATTTGAGTGGAATGCTTGATGGGCAGAAGATGAATGAGCACTGTTGAGTTAAACAAAGACTAGACCCTCAACACCCAGTATGCCAGGTGAGTGTATTTAGAATTTATTTTAAGTGACTGGTTAGCTATGAGCTGGTGAATGACACGACCTGCTGTGTGTTTCTAAAACAGGTCATTCTGGCTTAACTGTGGAAAAGAGAATTTAAGAGGGACAAGACTGGAGACCCACAGCCCATTTAGGCACTTGGAATGCCAATGAAAAAATGATGCCTGCCATATCAGTAAATGAAGGATGTTACAGTCATCAAGTCATCACAACCCCTCAGTGATGAGCCCTGAGGGAACCCAGGACAGAAACAGGATGCCTGCCATCAAGTAGTCAATCTCTGCAGCAACCCTCAGTGGTGTATCCTGAGAAGACTCAGGATGTGAAAACACAGGATAGTGGTCCCAGGTAGCTAAGGTCATATCAAAAGAATGATTTCAATGAGCCCAGACTTTTGCATCTTCCTATACATATAAAAGTGCTAAATTCCTTGAGATATCTGATTTTCTTTAATTAATAGTAATCTTTTAATGCTCTGACTAACTAGTCTTTATTGCAATATATATATACTAAATATATATATTTAGTGTATATATATATATATATATATATATATCTTGGCTTTTCCCTTAGCTTTTCTGAGCAGTCTTTCAGCACTATCTGAGAGGTTGCATCCTGGGCTTAAGTCCCCAGTTTTGTGTACCAAATAAAACATAATTCTCAGCTTTTAAGTTGTGCATTTTTTTCAGTTGAAATTATTATTCCATTAACAAATCATGTTGGGTATTCTGAAATAATGAGCATAATATGAAGAGAATTGAAGAAATTTGAGTGTGATTTATGAAGTAGAATTTTGAGTATCGGGTGTAAAGAGAGCAAGAGAAAGATTACAAAAATTGCAGCACTTGCTGATGAGACTCACTGTAACTGGGAAAGGTTAATTCTGACTCCATAGGAATCTGCTTCTGTGATGCTAACTCTTGTTTTGCCACCTTTGTTATATTAGACATACATAATGGCCTGCCTCAGGGAACCCTGTGCACTTCTGCCTGACCCTTAAATTAAAGACCCAGGGGGAAGGAATCGGGAGGGAGGAGGGAGGGGGTTTCTGGAGGGGGAGCATATGTATACCCATGGCCGTTTCATGTCAATGTATGGCAAAACCAACACAATAAAGTAAAGAAAATTAAATAATAATAATAATAAAATAAAGTGCCTTTGTTTAGCTCACAAGGAGATATTCCATTTCACACCACCTGTGAAATATCTGTAAGGAAATTAAACTAACACAGCCACCCCCCCCCCCCCCCTATATGTGCCATTCTAGGAGATATCTGTAAGAATAAAATGGTCTTTTTACTTTGTTACCTCACCTCCCCCATCTCTGACCCACAAAAGAACCTGGCATCCAGGCCCCAGCAAGACAGTCTTTTTGAGACATTAGTGTGCCATCTTCTCAGTCATCCGGCTTTTCAAATAAACTCTTGTTTCTTGCTTCAACATCTTGTCTCTCAGATTTATTGGCCAGCCTATGGTGCAGTGAGGTTGTACTTGGTAACAAGAGAAATATCACAGAAATTACAGCAAATTTTGTTGAGACCCATCAATATTGTGAACAGATGTGGATAGGCAGGTTTTGGAAGAAGAAGTCTAACATGATTCTGGAGCATCCAGTACTGATAGCAGTCTGCATCCCAAGGTTTATATTTTTAGTTATACGGGTATTAACACTTCAATTGTAAAGCTAGCTAATTGTAACCAAAATTAGCAATTTATAAATCCTAAGAATGTCTTGTAACTTTAAATAATACCCAGTCAGTCTCTAATTATAGCTTGAACATATTCTATAGACTTTTCTGCAAGAAAGTCATCATCTTGGTCTGAAATAACTCCTCAAGTAAACAATGCTCTCTGAAGACATTGACCTGAAAATGAAAGTGCAGCATGGTGGAAAATCAAATAAGCAAAGGTTTCTAATTGTTCTATTGTTGTAAAACTCTGCAGCAGGAAAGAATTATTGAGAGTAGGCTTCCTGCTGGCTGTGCCTCTATGCTAACCCTGAAATCTGACTCCTTCAAGTAGTGGCAGCTGCTGTAGGAGTAACACTACTGGGTTTACTGTTCTGGTTTTCCCTGCTTCAGAGTGATATTTTAGATACAGGTAATGACTATTTCCCAGGGTAGCTATTCCATGGTCTGCATTTGTTACTCTGGGCAACTGTTCCCTCTAAGCTAAAACTACCAGTCAAGAATTTATTGGAAAGTGTAAATGAATTGTCGGTAAAGTTTAACTTCACACTTTTTTTTAGTTATGCTGTTCATATATTCTTTGGTGAAATGCATTATACACAAGAAAACTCAAGATATATATTGCTTTGTAAGAAGTACTAAAAAGTATTAGTTCAAGAGTTTCTTACATCTCCAACTAGACTATTAATAGTTTTTAATTTGTTTTTGTTTGTTTTAGACTACTTTTCCAAACTATTGAGTGAAAAGCATGGTTTATTTAACTCAACTACTCAACTGTGAAAGGCTTCACTCTTTGGTATTAAAAATAAAAAACAAATTGGTACCGCTCAGTTGGTGACTTTTATCCACAACATCAAAGTCTAATGATATAAAGACTCAATAGGTAGGAAAAAATAAATAAAAAAGGTGAGAATGAGCCTTTCAACCTCAAACTTTAAAAAGGAAAGCGACCACTAAAATATTTTTGATGGAAATATGTGCATATGAAGCACTGTTTTTAAAATGTCTTTTACTAGAGATAAATAGAAAACGTGAAATATTAAATAATATGCCTTGATAATTCAATTTATAAAGACTGCTCTGCAGTTGTCCTGGACTTTCACACTTCAAAACAGATTATATGTGTGTGTGTGCATGTCATTATCATCAATAACAATAATGATAAGATAGTGGTTTGTCCAAATGCCTAGGAAATCCAGGTAAGCAGAAGACTGGATTATCTAGGGAGTCAAAAATGATTGAAAAACATCAAGCTTTATTATAACAAATCTTCATATAATAATGTCTGATGCCATGGGATCAGATTAATGGCTCCACTGCAGTGAAATTACTTATTGAACTAAGTTTGAATTATTTGAAAATTACTATTTGAACTAAGTTTGTGGTGCCATCATTCTGAACACTAATTAATATTAACACACAGCTGGATATGTACCCAGTAGAGTTCTATGATATTATTCTTAGTAAGTCAAGAATATCTCAGACCAAATCCCCCAGTTTGGATTAGTTTCAATTCATTAACAATATTTATCAAACACATTGTTGTTGCTACTGTTTGGTTGCTAAGTATTACACAACTCTTTGTGACCCCATGGACTGTAGCCTGCCAGGATCCTCTGTCCATGGGATTTCCCAGGCAAAAATACTAGAGCAAGTAGCCATTTCCTTTTCCAGGGGATCTTCCCAACCCAGGTATCAAATTTTCAGCTCCTGCACTGCACTTGGATTCTTTATCATTGAACCATGAGGGAAGCCTTATCAAACATGTAGAATTTTCTAAAAGTTCCACCACTGAGAGAATAAAAAGTAGAAGTAGCTTGAAGAATTTCATTGATTCAGATAATTTCTAATAATATTGTTTTGTTTAAATAAAAATTTCTGATATATTTAATCACTTGAAATCATAAGAGGAAAATAAATTGTAAACAAGAATGATGTATTTTATGACACAGGTGTAACTGGACTGCTTTGCAGTGTTGGTTATAAAGGAAAGAAATGCTAAGCATAGCTTGAGAGTTCTCATAAACTTCTCTGGAAAGATACTTTTTATATATAAAGTATAACCTTGATCTGACGGCCAGAAACTTTAGACAAGAATATAATTCAAAATGAATTTACACCTCAAAAATAAAATTCTAGTCACATAATCATGAATAACATAAAAGAGAAAATTAAATGATAATAACTAAAATGTATCATGTGTGCTTAGTCACTCAGTTATGTCTGACTCTTTATGACCCCATGGACTGTAGCCTGCCAAGTTTCTCTATCCATGGGAATTCTCCAGGCAAGAATACTGGAGTAGGTTGCCATGCTCTTCTCAAAATGTGTCATAAGCAAGCCCAAAGACCTTTTGCAAGATGCTATATGTTCTTCCTTTCCATACATCCTTCCTTCTTTCCTCTCTGTCTTTTTTTATTTTTAAAATAATTTCTTGTTTAATTGTAAGAGATTAGAAGAGACACACATAATCAAGGAAGAATACAAGAGTGTGACAAAAATTTAGAAAAAGCATATCAGAAAGATCTGAGCTTGAAATGAGCTGTGACTTGTGAACATGTTGAATATAAGAAAAGTGAAACTTCAGGGAATGTTTGCTGAGAAAAGCAAATAAGCAAGAGAGGTCAAACTGTTTGAAGCAGGTGCTATTATTTCAAAGAAGTAAAAAAAAAAGAGTCTGCTTTATAATTTTTCTTCTATTTCCATCATTAAGTAGAAGCTCTTCAAACTTAAGAGTGTGGTAAATGTAGAAAACAAAGAATTAATTCTTAAATCAGGTATTATACAGTTTAATGCCTATAGGCACCAGAGAGGTAACAAATGAGAGAGAAATGCAGGGTGCTAAAAAAAATGAGAATAATGTGGTACTGTAGAGAACTGGAAAGCTCATCTTTATCTAAAAAGATTCATATTCCATTGTAAAAATTAAAAATATATTCTATTTGGAAAATGTTGCCCAACAATTCTTCCTTTTCTGCTGTCCTTTATATCAAATATCTTTGAAATTCTTTTCTGGACTTCCAATTCTAGTATTGTAGTGTGTAAGATGCTCTGAAAAAAATCTCAGTGCATAACACCCATGAATACTGAATATATTATGTGTGTGTGCTAAGTTGCTTCGGTAATGTCTGACTCTGCATGACCCTAGGGACACTGGCCGCCAGGCTTCTCTGTCCATGGGATTCTCCAGGCAAGAATACTGAAGTGTGTTGCCATGCCCTCCTCCAGGGAATCTTCCCCACCCAGGAGTTGAACCTGCATCTCATATGTCTTCTGCATCAGTAGCTGGGTTCTTTACCACTAGTGCCACCTGGGAATGTATTTGTTTGGTTGATTGATTTTGTTCCTCTTTGGTTTGGTTTACATGCTTCAAGTTATTTCTTATTGCTCAAAAAGTAAGAGAAACCTCAGTGGCCATAGATAAAAAGGAAACTAGAAGCCTGAGTAAGTCAGCATAGATTTGAAGTTACTCTGGTATCTATACAGACACTGATAACTAAGAGACTATTTTAGTGGTTGCTCAGGAAGCAGGGCACATTGTTGGACCCCCTGAAAAGAGGATAATTGGAACACCTACTGAAAAATAGAACCTATACAATTAAATTCTCAGTGAACGATGATATGGAAAATGCACTGTACTCTCAAAGGGAGATAACATTCACCGACTGTCTTGAAATGGGTATGGTTCAAAAGGTTGTCATTTGAGAATTAAGACATGTTTATCTGCTCTAGCATGGGCTTCCCAGGTGACTCGGCAGTATAGAATCCATCTGCAATTCAGGAGATTCAGGTTTGATCCCAGGGAAGGGAAGATCTCCTAGAGAAGGAAATGGCAGCCCACTCCTGTATTTTTGCTGGGGAAATCCCATGGACAGAGGAGCCTGGTGGGCATAATTCCTGGGGTCACAAAGAGACATAACTGAGCATGCACTCATATGTGCCCTAGAATAGATCTGTGATTTGCATTTATCTTCTCTGTGTAGCCATTGATACCTCTTGATAAATATTAACTTGGAAAACAACACGAAAAGTGATGCTTAAAAAAAATTTATGAAGTAATAGAATAAAGACGTTGAAAAAGAGACAAATGTTTATTTGTATGATATTGGGACCACTGATTTGACAGACATTTGGAGGCAGGCTGAAGTGTTCTGTGGGTCGAAGATTAGCAGGCACTGTCGTCATGATCATGTGGTACTCTTGCGGCTGGATGGCATCTTATTGGTGGACGGTGGATTCAAGACAGATGCCCTAGCTCCCACCACGGTCTTTCTTCTTCAGTGTGCTCCTCGTTGTATGCAGTGGGGTGGGGGTTACCTGCAACAGTTGCCCTGAGACTCCTAAACATCTCCTGGCTCTGATGACTCTGAGGCTTTCCATGCCTGGGTCCCACAGGATGGTCACCCACAGAGAAAGAGTTATTAAATGGATGGCTGCCACCTCCAGAATATGACCAGAGAGCCACAGGCCCGGTGCTCAGTCTTTCTGTGACACTGGCTTATTAGCTAATCCACCGAGCTTCAGCTTGAAGGGCAGGCTTCTAATTAAACACACATCTCAGGGCTGAGTGTCACCCTGTCTGAAGATTTTGGAGGGTGGGCACTGTCTCCAGAGTGCCAGGACCTCCCAACAGGGAGCATTTATAAAAGCTTGGTGCTGTGGTCTCTATGACAGTTGCTCAAGGGACACCCCTTGATGACCTGGCTCTGGTGGCCTGGAGGGCTAGATCCCATGAACTGTACCAGTCAGAGAGTTCCTGGCAGGCGGCCACCCTGGGGCACTGCATGGACTTTGGAGGAATCAAACCCCCAGGCTTTCTGTCCTGGAGCTTCTGGATGAGGATGCAGTGCGGGCTTGTCCACACACCTAGAGGCCACCTGATAAGGTAAGCCTGTGTATTTACACTTTCTCTCTGCATCCCTACAGCTTGCTAGTATCTCCCAGGCAGGAGCCTATACACTCCTTTGAAGCTCAGATTGTTATGACTGTTGCCCAGGGGATGCCCCTAGGTCACCTGGCTCTGATGTCAGGGGACCTTAAGCTTGTGGTTCCCAAGAACTGTATATATTTGCATACTTTGAAAGCTGCTGCCTGTTGACCTGGCTTCCAAGCAGCATGAATTGAGGTCCTGACCCAGATTCTCCTGTCTGGGATACTAAGAGGTCTTGGCGCTCCCTTGACTACTAGAAGCCTAAATAGTCAAAACAAATATCATATATTAATGCATATAGGTGGAATCTAGGAAAATGGTATAGACAAACTTGTTTGCATGGCAGAAATAGGGATACTGATGTAGAGAACAGTCATATGGACACTAAGAGGGGGGAAAGGGGGATATAGGATGAATTGGGAGATTGGGATTGACATATATATACTACTATGTGTAAAATAGATAACCAGTGACAGCCTGCTGTATAGCATAGGGAACTCTACTTAATATTCTGTGGTGACCTAAATAGGAAGGAAGTTCAAAAATGAAGGGATATTTGTATACATATAGCTGATTCACATCATTGTATAGCAGAAACTAGCACAACATTGTAAAGCAATTATATCCCAATTAAAAAAAAGAGATAATCCGATGAAGAGTGATTTCAAAAATAAATCAAACAGGCTTCGCAGACAATCACAGGGTTTTGAGAAACAGCTTAGAGCTGGGACAGGGTTGAATGTTTAGGTTCATCTCACATATGAGGCCGCTCTTTTAAGACTGGGAGACTTGGCTGGTTTATCTAATGTATAGAAACAAAGACAGAGGGTCAAACAAAATGAAGAAACACGGGAATAAGCTCCAAACAAACAAACAAACAAACAAAAATAAGACCTTAGAATTGTTATATTATGGGTAGGAAGAGTGGGGAGATACCATATATGTAGGAGAAGAATAAAGATGCCATTTCAATAAGGAGAGTGAAAAGTGACACTGAAGTGGGTTGGCAACTGTGGGCACAGTATGATGCAAGAGATACAAGATTCAGTTAGCACTGTGATTTGTGATTGAGTGGTGAAGTGGATGAGGAAGATCAAAAGACATCTTACCTGTATTGGGGCTGTTAGTGAAACTTCCCCACTCAGATTCTCCCACTTTCATAAGTGCCAATGCATATGTTAACTCAGTTGATAACAACACAAAGCTGGGACAGTCTGTGGTGTTTTCAAGATAGCAGGAACTTAATAGCAGGGAGTTTTTCTCTTGGCTTTTATAATCAATGAACTTCAATGCAAAGAAATAGAAGAAAATAACAGAATGGGAAAGACTAGAGATCTCTTCAAGTTAATTAAAGATACCAAGGGACCATTTCATGCAAAGATGGGCACAAAAAAAGGACAGAAATGGTATGTACCTAACAGAAGCAGAAGATATTTGGAAGAGGTGGCAAGAATACACAAAAGAACTATACAAAAAATATCATGACCCAGATAACCACGATGGTGTGATCATTTACCTAGAACCAGACATCCTGGAATGTGAAGTCAAGAAGGCCTTTGGAAGCCTCAGTACAAACGAAGCTAGTGGAGGTGATGGAATTCCAGTTGAGCTATTTCAAATCCTTAAGGTGATGCAAAGAAAGTGCTGCATTCAATATGCCAGCAAATTTGGAAAACTCAGCAGTGGTCACAGGACTGGAAAAGGTCAGTTTTCATTCCAATCTCAAAGATGGACAATGCTAAACAACATTCAAACTACCACACAATTGCACTCATATCACATGCTAGCAATGTAATGCTTAAAATTTTTGAAATCAGGCTTCAACAGTATGTGAATGGTGACTAACTTCCAGATATTCAAGCTGGAATTAGAAAAGGCAGAGGAACCAGAGATCAAATTGCCAACATCCATCAGATCATCAATAAAGCAAGAGAGTTCCAGAAAAACATCTACTCTTGCTGTATTGACTATACCAAAGCCTTTGATTAGGTGGATCATAACAAACTGTGAAAAATTCTTAAAGAGATGGAAATATCCAACCATCTGACCTGCCTCCTGAGAAATCTGCATGCAGGTCAAGAAGCAACAGTTAGAACTGGATGTGGAGCAACAGACTGCTTTCAAATCTGGAAAGGAGTACATCAAGGCTGTGTATTGTCACCCTGCTTATTTAACTTGTATGCAGAGTACATCATGCTAAATGGTAGGCTGGATGAAGTACAACCTGGAATCAAGAATGCCGGGAAAAATATCAATAACCTCAGATATACAGATGATACCACCGTAATGGGAGAAAGTTAAGAGGAACTGAAGAGCCTCTTGATGAAAGTGAAAGAGGAAAGTGAAAAAAAAAAAAAACTGGCTTAAAACTCAACATTCTAAAAACTAAGATCATGGCATCTAGTCCCATCACTTCATGGCAAATAGATGGAGAAGCAATGAAAACAGGGAGTGACTTTATTTTCTTGTGATCCAAATGACTGCAGATGGTGACTTTGACCATGAAATTTAAAGATGCTTGCTCCTTGGAAGAAAAGCTATGACCAACCTAGACAGCATATTCAGAAACAGAGACATTACTTTGCCAAAAAAGGTCTATCTTGTCAGAGATATGGTTTTTCTAGTAGTTATGTATGGATGTAAGAGTTGGACTATAAAGAAAGTTGAGTCCTGAAGAATTGGTGCCTTTGAAATGTGGTGTTGGAGAAGACTCTTGAGAGTCCCTTGTATTGCAAGGGGATCCAACCAGTCCATTCTAAAGGAAATCAGTCCTGAATATTCATTGGAAGGACTGATGCTGAAGCTGAAACTACAATATTTATCCATCTGATGCAAAGAACTGAATCATTGGAAAAACCCTGATGATGGGAAAGATTGAAGGTAGGAGGAGAAGGGGACAGCAGAGGATGAGATGGTTGGATAGCATCTTCAACTTGATGGACTTGAGTTTGAGCAATCTCCAGGAGTTGGTGATGGACAAGGAAGTCTGGCATACCACAGTCCATGGGGTCACAAAGAGTCAGACACAACTGAGTGACTGAACTAAACTGAAGTATTAGTAGTTTGACTATATTTAAATTAAAAATGTATTTAACTGCAACTAGAAAAATTAAAATGCAACTATATTCCATGAAAATAATTATAGTAAACTTACCTATGCTTTATCAATATAAATTTTAATCTGTATTATATATTAATTAAAATTAAAAGCAATGATATACAGATGAAAAAATGTATAAAAATTTTTTTCAAAATAAAATAACAATCTACAAAAGAAGGTAACTGAATTTCCTATAAATATTGGTAAAGATGGTCACTTTGACTATTTAACAGAGAGTTGTCAAATAGGAAACATAAAAATCTTTTAATACCCATCAAACATTTTTTAAGTTACAAAAACAAGAGGTACCAAAAGTACACTGTGACACACAGCTATATTCTACTAGAGGAAATCTAAAGTGGTATGCTTAGACAGTAAAGAATCCGCCTGCAATGTGGGAGACTGGGGCTTTTTCCCTGGATTGGGAAGATCCTTTGGAGAAGGGAATAGCTACCCACTCCAGTATTCTTACCTGGAGAATCCCATGGACAGAGGGGACTGACCCTTTCACTTTGACTTCTCTGATGGCTCAAGGGGTAAAGAATCCACCTGCAATTCAAGAAATATAGGAGATGCAGTTTTATTCCCTGGGTTGGGAATATCCCTTGGAGTAGGAAAATGGCAACCCACTCCAGTATTCTTGCCTGAAAAATTCCATGGGCAGAGGAGACTGGCAAGTGGCAGTCCAAAGGGTAGCAAAGAGCTGAACACAACCGAGTGACTAAGCATGCATCAGCAAAATAGCCTACAATTGAGAAGAAATTGCAAATGTGGAAATGTGTAGCAAATAAAAGCAGATGTAAAAATTGGACCCAGTAATCCAAATATATAGCCATACATGTGCACAAATTGACATTTACAAAAATCATCTTTCTTCATATAAAAAATAAGAAAAGACAAAAATATCAGTCAATGAAAGAATTAATAAAAACTGCTACACCTTTATACAGTCACAATTAACATTAATAAATGATAGCCACACATGTCAGCTGTGGTGCATTTCATGTACATGAAAATTGAATATATTTGAATGAAAACAATTTGCAAGAATTTATGCAACATATTTGCTTTGCATGCAGTTTATAAGTATGCGTAAAACTCTGTTTTTTATATTACATGTATCATAAAACTATAAACCAAAGGAAAGGAAGAGTTATGATAGAATAATACCTATTGATAGTATCCAAGGAAGGGAAAATGACAACAATAAAAAATATTGAGGAGTTCCATTAAATTTTAATATTTATTAAATTAGGTTAACTATTTTAATTTATTGGAAAAGGAAATGGCCACCAGTACTCTTGCCTGGAGAATCCCTTGGACAAAGGAGCCTGATGGGCTATAGTCCATGGAATCGCAGAGTCGGACATGACTGAGTAGCTGACACACACATATTGGTATATATTGTATAATTTGCAAGTATTTATTTTTAATAGAGATTATAATGCATACAATTTTCATTAAAAATAAGTACATGGAAATTATATACAGGGCTTCCCTAGTAGCTCAGACAGTAAAGAATCTTCCTGTATTTCAGGAGACCCAGGTTCAATCCCTGGGTCAGGGAAGATCCCCTGGAGAAGGGAATGGCTTCCTATTTAAATATTTTTGCATGGAGAATTCCATGGACAGAGGAGCCTGGCAGGCTACAGTTCTTGGGGTCACAAAGAGTCAGACACAACTGAGTGACTAACACTTTCATTTTTCATAACATGTACACAGTTTAAAAAAAAGAGTAATTAAAATTCTCCACCTTTTCTGTTTAGTTCCTATCTTTATATTGAAATACAATCAAGGTTCAAATGTTCTCTAAATTTGTAAATCAAAGCCTAATATGAGTCCTCATCTTAACTTTCTTGGTAATTTTGCACATGATAGCTGACTCCCTTCCTCTTTTTTATATAAAAAGTGCATTTAAGTTTGAAGCACTATATTTCATGAAAAAAGATGTGTACATGTGTGATATTTTTTCCAATATGAATTTTCTTCCTTTCCAACTTCTTTTTTTTTTTTTCCTCTAGAATTCCAGGTATAAGTGCATTAGACAACTTATCACTGAAGTTCTGTTTCTTACCTTCCCCCTTCCCTATGCTGAACTGTTTTTTCTTCTTTAACGTTTCAGAGTTTTTTTCTTTTCCCTGTGTCTTCAAGAGCAGTGATTTTCATTTTCATGTCAAAACTAAAGTTAAGTGTCAAATCTGCATCTAAGCCCATTCTGTGAACTGGCTTCACTTTAGTTTTTGCGTTGTTTTTAGCTCTAGATGCTACTTTAGGTTCTTCTTAATATTTCCATTTCTTTCTATATTGGGTCCCTATTTTTATATAAATCCTTGAACACATTTCATAGTTTTTGTTTTCTTTTAAATTCATCTAAGTTATGGCTCTTCTAAAGTTACCACTGAATGTTACAGATGTTTGATAGCATCTTTCTTCTCAGGTTGACAAAACAATATATTCATATCACACTCTTCAAGCAAACTTTTGCTTTTTTAAGTTTCAAAATAACAAATTGCTGTTAAAGATGTACAGCAACATAACTGTTATATATTCTCAGAGGAAATATAAATTAGTGAGTCCTAAAAATTGGTCAATTTACAGCTTCTTAGTAGTAGTTCTTTCCCTGGTATTGTTATTTGCTTGACCCTGGGTAGTTAACTCTAAACACGTACACATTAGAATTTAACCAATGCCTCAAGAAGAACTCTAAGCAGATTTCCAAAGCCCTCATAATTTACCTTGTAAAATTTACCCACTTCAACTTTCTTCAGCGCTGTTACTTGTTTCCTCAACTCAACAAGACCTCCATACTTGCTTCTCCATGATCTTGAAAGCAAGGTCAATCCAGAAACCAGTGTGGTAACAGGACTTAAACAATTTGCAGTCTTGTTTAAGGAACCACAGGATATGCTGTCTGTTACACATTGTCTGAAAAAATCTTTTTATATATTTCAAAGTTGGTCAGAGTAGGAAGAAATTTCAAATGCCATTTACTCCATCTTGGCTGTTCATTTCTTTTAAAATAAATAGCCTAATATCATTTAAACACATGTTTAATAAAAAGAATGAAATCCAAAGGACACAGACATTTTAGAATTGACTTAGCATTTAATGCAAGTTATATATCTATACCCAATTGCATAGAAACCATAAAACTGCAGAAGCCCCCCAAAGGAATTTTTAGGTAATTAGAAAGGATTAGATAACAATAAAGTATGTATTGTAAACTGTATAATGCTCAAATAAAGTCACATTGAATCACATGTGTGAATATGTTTGTTGACCTAGATTTTCTTAATTAAAGAAAGGTTGCACTGTCTGCTGTTTATGAATCAAATTAATTTGTAAACCTCTTGAGTAAGAGTTTGAGCTGATTTTCATCTATGTTGGTTTCACATTTGCCAGAATCATAATGAACTCATCTTCATGAGATTCAACTAAAAGAGTGCTGATACTTTTGAGAAAAAGTATTATTATTATTATTAAAAGTATTATTATTTTAATAATCAATATGCATAAGAAGCCTATATTGAATTTAAACAGTTCAAGAATGTGTACTTTTTGAATGAAATCTCCAAAATTTGATTAGAAATGCTGACTTTTGATTCTAATTCTTTGACATTACTAATTTAATCATATAAAACTTATAGACTAGTGATTTGCAAGAAAGAAGCATAGACTCAAAGCTGGAATCAGGTACAAATGTACTTTACCATCATGATGACAACAATCACAAGTAACGTTTGTTAAGTGCTTAGATAGATATAAAATACCAGGGGCTTTTCTGAGTTTCCATGCATTTTTAATCCTTGTAATCTACTTTTGAAGTAATCTTTATTTCTCCCATCCAAGTACTAACCAGGCCCAACCCTGCTTAGCTTCGGAGATCAGATGAGATCGGGCGCGTTCAGGGTGGTATGGCCGTAGACTAATCTTTATTTCTTATCCCTTTTTTATTGATGAAATAACAGAGATTCAGAAAATTAAATGTATTTGCCAAAAGACTATTTTGGACAAATAGTTTACTTTGACACAAAACTTAGAAAGATCAGAATTCATGCTCCAATAGGCTGATTTCAGATGACATCTTTTGAATAAATTAAATGTAATTTCTCAATCTGCCATGAATACATGTAATTTCTTTAGTCCAGTAGTAGGATTTATTTACATGGTGTCCTGTGTCCATAGACTTTTTTGTTGTTGTTCAGTTGCTAGTCATGCCCAACTCCTAGGGACCCCATGGACTGCAGTACACCAGGCTTCTCTGCCCTTCAGCATCCCCTGGAGTTTGCTTGAACTCATGTCCATTGAGTTGGTGATGCCATCCAACCATCTCATCCTCTGTTGCTCCCTTCTCCTCCTGCCTTCAGTGTTTTCCAGCATCAGGGTCTTTTCCAATGAGTCAGTCCTTTGCATCAGGTGGCCAAAGTATTGGAGCTTCGGATTCAGCATCAGTCCTTCCAGTGAATGTTCAGGACTGATTTCCTCTAAGATTGCCTGGTTGGATGTCCTTGCAGTCCAAGACACTTTAAAAAGTCTTTATGAGGAAGTAAGGATTAGAGTAAATAGGGCATTTAATCTTTTAAAAATAAATGTGCAACTCACCCTTATTTTCTTGCCTTTTCCCCTTGATTTCAAAGATAAAACCTTACTCTTCAGCTTGGATTGTTTTTAGGAATTTATACCAACTTTCCAGTGTTTGGGACTTCCCAGGTGGCTCAGTGGGTAAAGAATCCACCTGTGAAGCAGGAGATACAGGATTGATCCTTTAGTTGGGAAGATCCCCTGGAGGAGGGCATGGCAAGCCACTCCAGTATTCTTGCTAGGAGAATAACATTTACAGGGGAGCCTGGCAGGCTATTGTCCATGGATTCCCATACAGTTGGACAGGACTGAAGTGACTGAGTGTGCATGTGCTCCAGTGTATGTGGGATTTTTTCCATCTATCTTAAAGGAAAGAGATTCATTAAAATTTTTTCAATTAAAATGACAATATAGTTATTTGAATATGTATGTTTTCCTTATACAGATAACTATTAGGTTAATATTAACAAATAAACTTAATCTTTCCATCTATAAACTTTTTTAAAATAAAACATGCTCTTCATCTGTAAACATGTTTAAAAGAAACATACTTTCTATCCTTTGGAAAGAAAACAACATTGGTGAAGTAGATAAGCAAATTTCAACAATGATAGTGCCTATTTAGATGTGTGGGTACATCACAATCAATTAATTCCAGTATTTCTTTCATAAATATTAGAGATCATTTAATATGCTAATGTCATCCATGCTTTTTTTTTTGCCAATTAGTAGATGTTCTGTGCAGCAATCCAACCCACAGTTTTTGAAGTCTGGTACTTTAATATTTGTTTTTAGTGGATTAATGTTGGCAGAGGTCATCAAGAACAATTGACCCTCAATTGACCTGCAAACTGAACTTGGCTGACCAGAGGCTCTGGAAACTAGCAGTGGCTACTACAGGAGCAACTGTGGGCTGGGCTGACCCCTGGCCAAGCTAGATGAGAGATCTGGCCATAAGTGCAACTGACTTTCAGGGTCATCCCCAGGCCTGCAAGGTCTGGCCGCAGTTATTGTGGTAATGATGGTGGGCAGTGCTGGCGCCCTGGAGCAAGGGCTGCTTTTGAAGGCAACTCCTGCTGGCAAGGCCACCCTCTGGGTGGGACAGGGCAAGCCCCTAAAAGAAAGTTAGAGGGATACCAGTGCCAGTTGGGAAGACCCACTAGTTAAGTTGTTCTTTTTTATCTAAATTTTAATGTGGGAATTTTGGTAATTAGGAATTTTCTTTTATTTAGGCTAATATAGTTCTTAATGGATAAAAATTTCCCAGAAAACATTGCTATATTTTGCTCTCAATTTTTTATAGGTTTTGGTGCTATTTTTTAATTTAGTTCATAATGGATTTTAATTTCCTTATTGGTTTCTGCTTTTGTTCTGTTGTTTTTTCAAGAGTATATTATTTAGTTTCCAAACATTCATGGGTTTTCAAAAGGTCTTTTTTTTTTTTTTAGTTTTATTTTATTTTATTTATTTATTTTCTTTACATTATCGTGTTGGTTTTGCCATACATTGACATGAATCTGCCATGAGTATACATGTGTTCCCCTTCCAGAACCCCCATCGTACCTCCCTCCCCATTCCATCCCTTTGGATCATCCCGGTGCACCAGCCCTGAGCACCCTGTATCAAGCATCAAACCTGGGCTGGTGATTGATTTCACATATGATAATTTACATGTTTCAATGCTCTTCTCCCATATCATCCCACACTTGCCCTCTCCCATAGAGTCCAAAAGACTGTTCTACACATCTGTGTCTCTTTTGCTGTCTTGCATACAGGGTTATCATTATCATCTTTCTAAATTCCATATATATACATTAGTATACTGTATTGTTGTTTTTCCTTCTGGCTTACTTCACTCTGTATGATAGGCTCCAGTTTTGTCCACCTCAGTAGAACTGATTCAAATCTATTCTTTTTAATGGCTGAGTAATATTCCATTGTGTACATGTACCACAGTGTTTTTATCCATTCATCTGTTGATGGACATCTAGACTGCTTCCACATCCTGGCTATTGTAAACAATGCAGCGATGAACATTGAGGTACATGTGTCTCTTTCAATTTTGGTTTCCTTTGTGTGTACTCCCAGCAGTGGGATTGCTGAGTCATATGGCAGTTCTAGTTCCAGTTTTTTAAGGAATCTCCACACTGTTCTCCATAGTGGCTGTACTAGTTTGCATTCCCACCAACAGTGTAAGAGGGTTCCCTTTTCTCCACATCCTCTCCAGCATTTATTACTTGTAGACTTTTGGATGGCAGCCTTTCTGACTAGTGTAAAGTGGTACCTCATTGTGGTTTTGATTTGCATTTCTCTGATAATGAATGATGTTGAGCATCTTTTCATGACTGAAAGCATTTCCCCTAAAGTCAGGAACAAGACAAGGGCACCCACTCTCACCACTACTATTCAACATAGTTTTGGAAGTGTTAGCCACAGCAATCAGAGCAGAAAAGGAAATACAAGGAATCCAGATTGGAAAAGAAGAAGTAAAATTCTCACTGTTTCCAAACAACATGATCCTCTACATAGAAAACCCTAAACACTCTACAAAAAAATTACTAGAGCTAATCAATCAATATAGCAAAGTTGCAGGATATAAAATCAACACACAGAAATCCTTTGCATTCCTATACACTAAAAATGAGAAAACAGAGAAATTAAGGAAACAATTCCATTCACCATCAAAACAAAAAGAATAAAATACTTAGGAATATATTTACCTAAAGAAACAAAAGGTCTTTTTACTATATTGATTTAAGGTTGGTATTGATATAATTGAGTTTAAATATGGTATATTGCTATTTATTTCATTTTATTTTATTCCCATTTCTTCCTTTCTGCCGTGTGTTGAGTATATCTTAATAATTCTGTTTGAACTTCTTAGTTAACTTATATGGGCTTCCCTGATAGCTCGGTTGGTAAAGAACTCGCCAGCAGTGCAGGAGATCGGGTTTGATTCCTGGGTCAGGAAGATCAACTAGAGAAAGGATAGGCTACCCACTCCAGTATGCTTGCTAGCTATAACTCTTTTCTATAATATTACAGTCAACTTTCAACTGATTACATACTATTTCATATAAAATATAACCACCTCTTATCTGCACATGTCCATTTTCTCCTCCTGGCATTTATTATATTATTGTCATACACTTTAATTAATTTTAAATTGCATAACTATTGCTTTTGTTTTAAGCAATATCTGTAAAGAGATTTCAAAATTATGATAAAAACTTTTTTTCTTATTTGTCCACCTATTTAGCTTTCTAGGGGGTGTGTGCTCATAATTCACTGAACTAGACATAGATTTCCATCTGATATTATTTTTATTCTGTTTGAAATAATTGCTTTAACATTTTCAATGTAGAATTATGCTGGTAACAATTAGCTTAGCTTTACTACATTTAAAAAAGTCTTTATTTTTCTTTCAACAATATAAGTATAAATATATTCTCGCTAAGTTGACTTTGCTCTGTTAACACTTCAAAGATACTGCTTTGACTTCTGACTTTATTTTTTCAATTGAACTCTGCTGTAATTTTTTTTTAATTTTAAAATATTTTAATTGTGGTAAAACACAGAAAACAGAATTTACCATCTAAACCATTTTAAGTGTACCATTCGGTACTGTTAAGTATATTTACTGATAGGCTGCATATTTAAATACTGTATATTTATTTATATACTGTTAAGTACATCTATGCTCATGCAATAGATCTGCATGTTTCATCTTGCACAATGAACTCTGCTGTAATTTTAATATTTGTTCTACTGTGTGCAAAATCTCTTTTGTTTCCTCCATCTGATTCTATATTTGCTTTTTTTTTTCTAGGTTTAAGGAAGTCAATATCATGCAACTTTTCTGTAATTTTCTTCTTCAAGAGTTTGCTTAGGATACTTTGAACTTCTTGGACCACTTGTTTGTAGTGTTAATCAAAACTGGGAAAGATTTTACTTATCACCACTTTAAAATTTTATCTGACCTACATTCTTCTCTACTTCAGTGACTACTATTATACATATATTAGGCTCCTGAGAAGAAAAGTCACTCAGTCATGTCCAACTCTTTGCAACTCCATTGACTGCAGCACACCAAGCTTCCCTGTCCATAACCAACTCCCAGAGATTACTCAGACTCATGTCGATTGAGTTGGTGATGCCATCCAACCACCTCATTCTCTGTTGTCCTCTTCTTCTCCAGCCTTCAATCTTTCCCAGCATCAGAGTCTTTTCAAATGAGTTGGTTCTTTGCATCAGTGGCCAAAGTATTGGAGTTTCAGCTTCACCATCAGTGCTTCCAATGAATATTCAGGGCTGATATCCTTTAGGATGGGCTGGTTGCATCTCCTTACAGTCTCAAGAGTCTTCTAAAACACCACAATTCAAAAGCATCCATTCTTCAATGCTCAGATTTCTTTACAGTCCAACTCTTACATCCATACATGATTACTGGAATGACCATAGCTTTGATTAGATGGACCTTTGTTGGCAAAGTAATGTCTCTTCTTTTTAATATGATGTCTAGATTGGTCATAACTTGTCTTCCAAGGAGTAAGTATCTTTTAATTTCATGGTTGCAGTCACCATATGCAGTGACTTTGGAGTATCAAAAAATAAAGTCAGCCACTGTTTCCACTTTTTCCCCATCTATTTGCCATGAAGTTATGGAACTGGATGCCATGATCTTAGTTTTCTGAATGTTGAGCTTTAAGCCAACTTTTTCACTCTCCGCTTTCACTTTCATCAAGAGGCTCTTTAGTTATTCTTCACTTTCTGCCATAAGGGTGGTCTCATCTGCATATCTGAGGTTATTGATATTTCTCCTGTCAATCTTCATCCAGCCCAGCATTTCTCATGATGTAGTCTGCACAGAAGTTAAACAAGCAGGATTACAATGTACAGCCTTGAAGTACTCCTTTCCCTATTTGGAACCAGTCTGTTCCATGTCCAGTTCTAACTGTTGCTTCCTTACCTGCATACAGATTTCTCAAGAGACAGATCAGGTGGTCTGGTATTCCCATCTCTTTCAGAATTTTCCACCATTTGTTGTGATCCACATAATCAAAGGCTTTGGTATAGTCAATAAAGCAGAAGTAGATCATTTTCTGGAACTCTCTTGCTTCTTCAGTGATCCAGCTGATGCTGGCAATTTGATCTCTGGTTCCTCTGCCTTTTCTATAAAGGTGACAGATATTGTGAATTTATGTTTTTGAGTTTTATTTTATATTTCTGTAGAATTAAGTTTGTTTGCATTTCAGTTACTTAGGATCAGTTTACTTTTTTCCAATTTTTCCTTTAAATTTCAGGCTAGTTAATCTAGGAGAAGGTAATGGCAACCCACTCCAGTATTCTTGCCTGGAAAATCCCATGGACAGAGGAGCCTGGTGGGCTGCAGTCATGGGGTCGCTACGAGTCGGACACGACTGAGTGACTTTACTTTCATTTTCACTTTCATGCACTGGAGAAGGAAATGGCAACCCACTCCAGTATTCTTGCCTGGAGAATCCCAGGGATGGGGGAGCCTGGTGGGCTGCCATCTATGGGGTTGCACAGAGTCAGACAGGACTGAAGCGACTTAGCAGCAGCAGTTAATCCATGGCTGCCTTTGTGCTACTACTGTGGAAGTTTCCTTATAACCATCAGTCCAATGTCCAGCAGGTTATTTCCATGAAATAATTCCAGTGCTTTGTGATCTTTGAGAATTGTTTTATCTGCTCCTTTTGGATAGTTTGGAGAAGGTAATTGCAAACCACTCCAGTATCCTTGCCTGGAAAATCCCGTGGACTGAAGAGCCTGGTGGGCTGCAGTCAGTGGGATTGCAAAGAGTCAGGCATGACTGAGCAACTACCACTTTTGGGTAGCTATTTTCCAGACCTTGAGTAGTTTCCTAACATACATGTGTTGATCAAGGCTTAGCATCAGTATCAAGTGAAACCTGTAGCAAGTATCAAAAGACCCTACTCTTTTTTTAATGTTCCCCCTTCTTCATTAATCTGGCCTATGGGCTCTCAATACTTTGATCTACTGGGACTCCCAGATCTGTCTTCTCGATTTAGGGAGACTGCCAGACCTCAACGGTTTTCACTTTGCTGCACCACAGTCTAGAAACTCACTCCAATCAGTAACCAGGGGCAATTATATGGCCACCTAATTTCTTTCCTCTTTTTCAGTTTGCTCTTTGAAATCCATTCTGTCATATATTGTGATTTTTTTTTGTTTGTTTTTATAGTTGCTAGGGGCAGGAAAAAATTAAGTTCTATGATCCCATGTTGGTCACAAACAAACCATTTGTAACTACAATTTTGATTTCTCATGGAATGCATTTTTTCATATTTATATCGATTACTGTATCTTTTATACTTTTCTGGGCAATGAGGAAGGTAATTTTTGTATTTCCTTTTAATGTGTGGAGAATAGTTTTAGAACCAAGTTATATGATAGTTGTCTCAATTCTGCTTTTCTTTTTGCCCTAAATTCTTTATTTAGGGCTTCATCAATATGCCTGAAAATTTTCCATATGTGAATTTAGAAAACACAAAGAGGCAAGAGTACTTTCATAAAATTACTTTGAAGAATATGATTGTGTTGAAGAACATGATGTAGAAGAAAGGAAGTAGAGACTAATCCAGACATGGTGAAATCAAAGCAGGATAGATGTTGGAATAGGAATGGTAACAAGTGTGTGACTAACAAAACTAAAGCTGTAGTAGAGCAACCATATCAGGTCGAAGCAGCAGATGAATCTTAACAAGATTTGCTTCATTTTATGTGGATGTGGGCTAAAAAGCAGAAAACCAAAGACCATGAAATCAGATTATTCAGATTCCAACTCCTTAAGGATCTGAAACTAGATCAATTAGTACATTTTAAAGCAATAATAAGCTTTTAACCCAAATGGGAAACAAAGCTTAATGATGTTATTATACACTTCTTTTTATCAAATTGGATTTCAAATACTTCAAAATGTCTCTGAATCTAAGACAGTTGTTTTTATTTTTTAACAAAAAGTAAGAGTAATTATAAAATAATTGGCAAAGCTAAGTCTTCCAGAAAACATATAATTTGATGAAATAATTTATTAGAAAAGAAAAGACTAGAAATAAAATTAATTAGAGCTTAACAAGAGCAAATATAACCTGTAATTGTAACACATTTCACATTGGCTTGATGTTTGATTTACAGGAAGTTCAACATAATTATTTGCAATCTATCATAAACAGACTTGAAATTCTTTTACAGTTAATATTTTATGAGCACAAGTACACATGGACACAAATACAAACATGCAACACATACAAGTAGTTAAATGTGATTATAAAAAATACTACATTCTTCAGTTTATTATTTTCCCAATCTAATAATTTTCATATTTATTTCCTAAATCTGGTGTGCTGTGAAAAAAAATAAGGTTTTTAATTCAAAATAAGCCCAAGGATGATTGATTCAAGTAGTAATTTAGTAATTTAGTAGCTCTAGTAATTTAATCCTTCCAGTAGTAACCTACCATTTCTCTAATAAAAGAGGAATATCTAAACTTCAATATATTCTGACCATATTTTACCCATCTAACAAAATTTTCCCCAATGCCCAAACTAAATATTTCTCTTTTAAGTCAATCTATAGCTATTTGTTGTTGTTGTTAGTCACTAAGTTGTGTCCAACTCTTTGCCACACCATGGACTGTAGCCTGGCAAGCTTCTCTGTCTATGGGATTTCCTAGCAAGATTACTGGCATGGGTCATGATTTCCTTCTCCAGGGAACCTTCTCCACTCAGAAATCCAACTTGCATTTCCTGCATTGCCTGGCAGATTCTTGACCATTGAGCCACCAATCTATACTTATATTCTGAAGTTATTTTTTTTTCCTCATTGCTTGTCTCCTACTCTGCTGGACATGAAAATAATATCTATCCTTAAAAGTTCAGTTTAAACTCTTTCTGAAAGACTCAAATCTTCTACATATTCCCCTCCTTTCTCAACCCCTACTACAAATGTTAGTGGTAAAGGACCTACTTGCCAATGCAGAAGACACAGGATACACGGGTTTGACCTTTGGGTTGGTTAGAGATCCCCTAGAGGAGGGCAGGCAACCACTCCAGTATTCTTGCCTGGAGAATCTAATGGACAGAGGAGACTGGCAGGCTATGGTCCATGGGGTTACAAAGAGTTGGACACAACTGAGTTGACTTAGTACACACGTGCTACAATATTAGACAGCACAGTGAATCATTCATATTTCACTTTTCTCTATTTTTCTCATGTTTGAAAAATGTTTAAATCTCAAAATAGCTTTCAATCTTTAAAACAAGCATCAAATTTACTATTCTTCCATACTTTCCAAAGTATATAATGCAAGAATAAACTAAAACTGAATCTAAGTATCCCAAATGCACTAGCTATTCTATTGACTGATGTTTGATTGCAATATTGTACATGGTGTCAGCTCAGCAACATGGAACATGATATGCCTGGAAAGGTTTTCCTGGAATAATTACATCTTAATTTTTTTTACTGAGATTTCTGAGGGGACCCATAGTCACAAAGAATTCTCTATATGACTGAATATTCTAAGCTTTTGATCCAACAAGCTGGCAAAATTTGTACTTGGCTCTTGGTTTTCTCTCCAGAGTATGCTTACCTGACAATGTATCTCTTGATTTCAACATCTTTTGCAGCCTTGGTAGTCTGATACTTTTCCAAATCACCAAGTCTTTGTTCCTATTGCTTAATAGTAAACCTTCAATTTATGTACTGTAAGTAGGAACCTGAAAGCAGGCTGTGCCTTCAATTCTTAGCTAGGGAATATCTTCAGCTAAATATTCAAGACCTTTACTTCAAGTTGTGTTTTCCACATAGCCCCAATTTCACTAAGTTTCTGCCTTAAACCAATGGGTATTTTTTTTTTCTTCCATGTTTCAATAACATATTCTTCACCTCCTTCCGAATCTTCATGAACAGTGCATTTAAGGTCTATATTTCTACTAACTGTCTCTTTGTGATGACCTAAGTACTATCAGGACAATATAGGTTTTACTTTACTTTGCTTCCCACTCTTTGAAATCATCACTAGCAGAATCATTAACATTCATATTTCTAACACTCTGCTTAAGGCAAACAGAGCAGTTTCAGTTATGCTGTCAAAATCCTTTCAGCCTCTACCCATTACTGTATTCTGGTGCCATTTTCACATGTTTAGACATGTGTTATACAAGTATTCCTCTTCTGGGTGTGAAAACCCATATTAATCTCTGACTGTGGTTTTAACAAATCACCCACAAAATCAGTGGCTTATAACAATACAGATTCATTATATACAGTTATGGAAGATGTAGGCTTCCCAGGTGGCACAATGGTAAAGTATCCGCCTGCCAATAGAGGGGACGCAAAAGATGTAAGTTCGATCTCTGGATTGGGAACACCACCTGAAGCAGGAACTGGCAACCCACTCCAGTATTCTTGCCTGGGAAATCCCATGGACAGATGAACCTGGTGGGCTACAGTCCATGGGGTCACAAAGAGTTGAACGTGACTGAGTGCGCACACACAAACACGGAAGTCAGAAGCCCAAAAATGGCTAGCAAGACTGGGTTCCTTCTGGAAGTTCTAGGAGAGAGTCCATTTACTTGCGTTTTTCACTTTGCAGAGACTGAGAGCATTCGTTGTCTCATGGTCCATTTTACTTTAATTTCTGCTTCTAGCTTCATATTGTCTCCTCTGACCCTGATCATGCTCTTTCATTACTGTACTTTATTAAAAGGAGCTTCATGATTACATTGAAACCATTCAGAAAATCCAGAGCAATATTAAGATCCTTAATTTAATGGCACAAGCAAAGTCCCTTTTTGCCACATAAAGTAACACATTTATAGGTTCCAGGAACAGGAATATAGTATATCAGTGCAGGTCTGTTATTTTAGCCCACCATAAAGTTCTAGAAATCTTTAATTTATTATCCATTAAATTGCTTCAAGAATTAAAATGAATTAAAATATCTGAAGCACTTAAAAAGCTCCTGATCTGTCATACATGCTCGATAATAAAACATGTTTGTATAAGCAAGCTATTTACAGAAATTAACCTGAAAAACCAATAAATATGTAACAGGTCATATTGTATACATACTTAGATATCCACAGTATTGACCAGCATGTTGGAAAATGAACAAGCTGACATGCTACCTGTGGAATGTAAGGTGATTCCAATTTTCTGGGAGTGGGGTAGTGATATAGCGCTATACAGTGCTTCTAATTATACAGCAGTATATGTGCCGGTGATGCCGAGGCTGTGAGTTCGAGCCTCACCTGTAGCATGTTTTCTTCCCTTGGGCTTCCCTTGTGGTTCAGCTGGTAAAGAATTTGCCTGCAAGGAGGGAGACCTGGGTTCGATCCCTGGTTTGGGAAGATCTCCTAGAGAAGGGAAAGTCTACCCACTCCACTATTCTGGCCTGGAGATTTCCAGGCCAGGGACAGGAAAGGCTGGCATGCTGCAGTCCATGGAGTTGCAATGAGTTGAACACAACTGAGCGAATTTCACTTCACTTGATGTAGACATTTCATACTTAGGTATTATGAAAACGATTCATTTTCAGTGAGAACCTGATTAATGCTGTGCTTTCAGTAAATAAAAAAATGGAAACCTACCTCAATTTCCATCTATTATGGATTGGTAAACAGATTGTGATAGTTTCATATGAGCAATTTCTCTGTACTCATTAAATATTTTCTTGGAAAGTATTTAATCATAGAGGGAAATGCTCAAGATACACAGTTGAAAAAGGATAATCATCAAAGAAAATATGAAGAATGCTCTCACTGTAGAATCCCACTTTTTTTGTGTGTGCATTTTTCCTAGATTTTCTAGAATATATATGTAATATTTGCATGATAAAAATGAGTCAATAAAAATACATGAACTATCCAGAAACATTTTTCTATTTTTTACATAAATAGAAAAATAAATAAATATGAGTTCAGAATATATACCAAAAATACCCAAGAAAGACATTAGATTTACAATAATCATTGGTAGCATGGGTTTTGGAACAAAAATACAGATTAAATCTCAGCTTTGTAAAGGTCTAGAATTGGATGAATTAATTCTTTTAAACATATTTTCCTTATGTTTAAAGTTTATGGGGTAGCAGTGTGTCTCACAGATCTTTTGTGAATATTATATAAACTAATTCATGCATTTTAGCACTGTCACACAAATAAGTTGAAAAGAAAGTTTAATTATTACCATCATTATCATTACCAAGTGAAACTTTCACTTTCATAATTCTAATTTCAGTAAATATAAGTAATCTTGAAACAATACAGAATTCACTCAGGAAATAAGAATTTTTCAGACAAATGAAGTGGGTATTATCCCTTTCTTTTGAAATTTGAATTCCCCATTCCCTGCTTTACTTTTTTTTTTTTTCTTTTTTTCTTGTAAGCATGAAAACATTGCCTTTTAACATACTGGATAATTTACTTTATACAATTAATGTTTATAATCTGTTATACGATTTTCTCAGGCAGGGTCTTTAGTTCCTTTTGTTCACTGCTATATCCTAGCTTCTAGAATAGTACCTGACACATAGAAGGCCTGCAGCAAATATTTGCTGAGTGAATGACTAAGCAAATGGGTTTAATCTTGGCTTACTCCTGCAAAATTCATACATCTTAAATTTCTCTACAACTATTACTCTTCAAATTCAGACCTTACAAAGGACTGCTTCAAATACTAGACATATACTTAAGGGTCAGATTAATATAGATTGTTGTTGCTGTTCAGCTGCTCAGTCATGTTCAACTCTTTGTGACCCCATGGACTGCAGCACGCCAGACTTTGCTGTTCCTCATCATCTCCCAAAGTTAGCTTAAAATCATGTCCATTGAGACAGTGATGTAGCCAAGCATCTCTCCTCTGTTGTCCCCTTCTCCTCCTGCCTTCAATTTTTCCCAGCATCAGGGTCTTTCTTAGTGAGTTATTTCTTTACATCAGGTGGCCAAAGTATTGGAGCTTCAGTTTCAGCCTCCGACCTTCCAGTGAATATTCCGGACCGATTTTCTTTAGGATGGACTGGTTTGATCTCCTTGCTGTCCAAAGGACTTTCAAGAGTCTTCTTCAAGACCACAGCTCAAAAAGCATCAGTTCTTCAGTGCTCAACATTCCCTATAGTCCAACTCTCACATCTATGCAGGGATATTGGAAAAACTGTAGATTTGAGTATACAGACTTTGTCAGCAAAGTGATGTCTCTGCTTTTTAATATGCTGTATAGGTTGGTCATAGATTTTCTTCCAAGGAGCAAGCATCTTTTAATTCCATGGCTGCAGTCACCACCTGCAGTGATTTTAGAGTCCAGGAAAATAAAGTTTCTTACTGTTTCCATTGTTTCCCCATCTATTTGCCATGAAGTGATGAGACAGGATGCCATCATCTTAGTTTTTTGAATGTTGAGTTTTAAGCCAGCTTTTAACTCGCCCCTCATCAAGAGGTTTTTTAGTTCTTGTTTACTTTCTGCTGTTAGGGTGATGTTATCTGCATATCTGAGGTTATTAATATTTCTGTCAGCAACCTTATTCCAGGTTGTGCTTCATCCAGCCTTGCATTTTGCATGATGTACTCTGCATGTAAATGAAATAAGCAGGGTGACAATATACAGCCTTGATGTACTCCTTTCCCAATTTGGAACCAGTCTGTTTTTCCATGTCTGGTTCTAGCTGTTGCTTCTTGACCTGCATATAGGTTTCTCAGGAGCAGGTAAGGTGGTTTGGTATTCCCATCTCTTTAAAAATTTTCCATAGTTTGTTGTGGTCCCCACAATCAAAGGCTTTAGCATAGCAAGGAAGCAGAAGTAGATTTTTTTTCTTGAATTCTTTTGCTTTTTATATGATCCAATGGATGTTGGCAATTTGACCTCTGGTTCCTCTGCTTTTTCTAAATCCAGCTATTTCTATAGCCTCATCAGATAACTGCTTTGACATTTCTTTTTCTTGGGGATGGTTTTGATCGTCACTTCCTGTACAGTGTTAGGAACCTCCACCCATAGTTCTTCAGGCACTGTGTCTATCAGATCTAATCTCTCAAATCTATTTGTCACTTTCACTGTATAAGGGATTAGATTTAGGTCATACCTGAATGGCCTAGTGGTTTTACTTACTTTCTTCAACTAAAGTCTGAATTTTGCAATAAAGAGTTCATTACCTGAGCTGTAGTTGGCTCCTGGTCTTGTATTTTTTTTTTTTCTGACTGTATGGAACTTTTCCATCTTCAGCTGTAAAGAATATAATTAATCTATTTTTGGGATTGACCTCTGGTGATGTACATGTGTAGAGTCATCTCTTGTGTTGTTGGAAGAGGGTGTTACATTTTTTCCGACCTCATCCGTAATAATGATTATTACCTTATCCGTAATAATTCCAAACTCCTTGGACTTCCCAGTTGCTCCAGTATTCTTGCCTGAAGAATCCCATGGACAGAGGAGCCTGGCTGGCTGTGGCCCACAGGATCTCAAAAAGAATGACATGACTAAAGCGACTTAGCATGCATGAGTGACTTAGAAATAAGTTAATCTATTCATAATTTCAAATCAGGGGACAATTATTGGCTGTCATATTTTTCACTCTTAGGATTGAGGATGAGATTTCCTGGACAGAGAAATATTTGGCTTATTTGCTAGCTAGAAACAGTAGGGTATGAGTGGCATGATATAAAATCTAAGTGATTAAATGCAGAAATTTTGGGAGATTGGGTGGGCCAATAATTTAAATGTGCAAAAGGATGAAATATTAATTATAGTATTTTTTACCTTTATTATGAATGCAGCACAACTGTATCTCACCCTCACCCTTCATCTTCTTCAATCAAGAAAATGTTATTTTCTTCACTTTTGAATTAATTGTATTAGGATTCTAGCTGGTACTAAAAGAATCTCTCAGTTTGGCTACTGAAAATATTTTTTTTTATAATTATTAGCATCTTCATGACCATTTCTTGTATTTTTTCTTCATTTGTAAATGTGGTTTATTTGTTTGGAAGGATATTTTAAATTTAAGGAGCACTGAAAAAAGTGAAGAGCCCTAAAGACAACTGAGGTTTTATGCTGAAAGCATTTCACTGAACACCTGTGAACTATTGAATTTAATTGGGCTACAGCTGGAACATGTAGTAGAGAGGAGGAAGCAAGATGGCATTTCTAAGCAAGCATACATTAAAATCACCCTTACTTTCCCCTAACAAGCTGGAGGGCAGAATGGTCATGAATGACTCAGTCTAGATTAGGACATTCACACTCTCTTCTCTACCCTTTATCTGCATCTGTTTCCGAGATAAGGTCAGGGAAAAGTTTAAATGACTGGCAGTGTTTAATAGGTTAGCCCTCCCAATAGTATTGACATTATTACACACACTGCCCTACACTGAATTAACAAGAAAGAAACTGTGGAATTCCAGTAAGCAGTGTAGAGGAGTAAGAAAGTCTTGATAGGTGGCTACAAAATATGCTCAGAACAGATGCCTGTGATATATGAAATGTTCAGTAATTATGAACTATTTTTCTGCATGACAGTCCAGTTTTTCAGGAGAGGTGGATTTTTCCAGTACTACCAGAACTATTGAAAAATTAATTCCATGTGATAACTGGCTGAGGAGAAAAAGAATGAGCATAAAGATCAAGGGCATTAGATAATAGGATCAAAATTATAGACAATAAAAAACTCCAGAAAATGTTCAAGAATGTTTATTGTCATGAAAATATATTTTTTTGAGGAAAGGGGGAGAAGTAGTGAAAGAAGGGTAGTCATTACTTGAAAATCCTTCCAAAAGGTTGCCAGCCTGTCACCTTTTTCCTCTTGTTATCAATCTTTCCCAGCATCAGGGTCTTTTCCCATGAGTCAGCGCTTCATATGAGGTAACCTAAATATTGGAGTTTCAGCCGCAGCATCAGTCCTTTCAAGAATTTTCAGGTTGATTTCCTTTAGAATTGACTGATTCGATTTTTTTTTTTGCTATCCAAGGGACTCTCAGGAGTCTTCTCCAGCACCACAATTAAAAACCATCAATTCTTCAGTACTCAGACTTCTTTATGGTTCAACTCTCACAACTATACATGACTACTGGAGAAACCACAGCTTTGATTATATGGACCATTGTCAGCAAAGTGATGTTTCTGCTTTTTTACTATGCTGTCTAGGTTTTTCATAGCTTTCTTTCCAAGGAGCTTTCTTTCTTTCTTTCATGGCTGCACTCACCATCCACAGTGATTTTGGAGCCCAAGAAAACAAAATCTGTCTCTCTTTCCACTATTTACCTCTTCTATTCGCCATGAAGTGATGGGACCAGATGCCATGATATCACTTTTTTTTTTTAATGTGGAGGTTCAAGCTAGTTTTTTCAGCTCCTCTTTCACCCTCATCAGGAGGGGTTTTAGCTTATCTTTGCTTCCTGCCACTAGAGTGGTATCATCTGCATATCTGAGCTTGTTTGTATTTCTCCTGGCAATCTTGATTCCAGCTTGTGATTTATCCAGTGCAGCAAATCACAGTTTGCTTTTAATGTTAAATTAAAAAGATGATGCTGAAGCTGAAATTCCAATACTGTGAACACCTGATGTGAAGAACTGACTCATTGTAAAAGACTCTGATGTTGGAAGAGATTGAAGGCAAGACTACAAGGGGATGACAGAGAATGAGATGGTTAGATGGCATCACCGACTCCATAGACATGAGTTTGAACAATCTTTGGGAGTTGGTGATGCACAAGGAAGCCTGGCATGCTGTAGTCCATGGAGTTGCAAAGAGTCAGACATGACTGAGCAATTGCACTGACTGACTGAAGCAGAGTGACAAAATACAGCCTTGTCATACCCTTTTCCCAATTTGGAACCAGTCCATTGTTCCATGTCTGGTTCTAATTGTTGCTTCTTGACTTGCATACAAGTTTCTCAGGAAACAGGTAAGGTGGTCTGTTACTCTCATCTCTTTAAGAATTTTCCAAAATTTGTCTTGATTCACAAAGTCAAAGGTTTTAGCATAGTCAATAAAGCAGAAGTAGACAACCTTCTGGAACTCTCTTACTTTCTCCATGATTCAACAAATGTTGGCAATTTGATCACTGGTTTTTCTGCTTTTTTAACACCAATCTTGTACACCTTCAAGTTCTCCATTCATACACTGCTGAGGATTAGCTTGAAGAATTTTGAATATAACCTTGCTAGTAAATGAAATTAACACAATTGTTTGGTAGTTTGAACCTCTTTTGGCATTGCCATACTTTGGAATTGTAATGAAATCTGACCTTCTTCAGTCCTTTTGGCACTGTGTAGTTTTCCAAATGTGCTGGCATATTGAATGCAGCACCTTAGCAGCAGCATCTTTTAGGAGTTTAAATAGTTCAGCTGAAATTCATCCCCTACACTGATTTTGTTCATAATGATGTTCCTAAGGCCTGCTTGACTTCACACTCCAAGATTTCTGACTCTAGGTGACTAACCACACCATTTTGGTTATCCAGCTCATTAAGATCTTTTTTCATAAAGTTTTTCTGTATATTCTTGCCATCTCTTCTTAATCTCTTCTGCTTCTTTGAGGTCCTTATTGTTTTTGTCTATTATCATGCCCATCCTTGTTGGAAATGTTTCATTGGTATCTCCAATTTTCTTGAAGAGATATCTAGTGTTTCCATTATTGTTTTTCTCATTTTCTTTGCATTGTTCGTTATCAAAGGCCTTCTTTTAGCTTTCCTTGATATTCTCTGGAACTCTGCATTCAGTTGGGTTTATCGTTACTTTTCTGCCTTGTCATTTCTTTCTTTCCTCAGCTATTTGTAAAGCATCCTCAAGACAACCACTTTGTCAGCTTGCATTTCTTTTTATTTGGGATGATTTTGGTCACTGCCTCCTGTACAGTGCTATGAATCTCTGTCCATAGATCTTCAGGCAGTCTATCAGATCTAATCCCTTGAATCAGTTTGTCACTTCCACTGTATAATCATAAAGGACTTGATTTATGTCATACCTGAATTGCCAAGGAGTTCTCCCTACTTTCTTCAATTCAGGCCTGAATTTAGCATAAGGAGTTCATGATCTGAGCCACAGTTGTCTCCTGGTCTTATTTTTACTGACTGTATACAACTTTTCCATTTTTGACTGGAAGGCATATAGTCAATCTGATTTTAGTATTGACCATCAAGTGATGCCCATGTTGTCTCTTGGAGTTGTCTCTTGGATTGTTGACAGGGGTGTTTCTATGACCAATGTGTTCTTTATACAAAACTCTGTTAGCCTTCTCCCTGCTTCATTTTGTGTTTCAAGGTCAAAATGGCCTGTTATTCCAAGTATCTCTTGACTTTCTATTTTTGCATTCCAACTCCCTACTGATGTAAAGGATATTTTTTATTTTAATTTTTTTTTTTGGTGTTAGTTCTAAAAGATGTTGTAGGTCTTCAAAGAACCTGTCAACTTTAGCATTTTTGATGTCAGTTGTTGGGGCATAGAGTTGGATTACTGTGATAGTGAATGGTTTGGCTTGGAAACAGATCAAGTTTATTCTGTTATTTTTGAAATTGCAGCCAAACACTGCATTTTTTAACTGTTTTGTTGATTATGGGGGCTACTCCAGTTCTTCCAAGGGATTCTTTCCCACAGTATTAGATATAAAAGTCATCTGAGTTAAATTTGCCCTTTTCCCATCCATTTTAGTTCACTGATTCCTAAGATGTTGACATTCAATCTTGCCATTTATTCCTTGACCATTTCCAATTTGCCTTGATTTATGGACCTAGCATTCCAGGTTTTATGCAATATTGTTCTTTATTGTATCAGATTTCACTTTCATCACCAGAAAAATCCAAAAATGAGTGTCATTTCTGCTTTGGCCCAGCTGCTTCATCTCTTCTGGAACTACTAATAATTGCCCTCTGCTCTTTCCTAGTAGCATATTCAACACTTTCTGATCTGGAGGACTTATCGTCTGGCATCATATCTTTTTTGCTTATTCATACTGTCCATGTGATTCTCCCAGGAGGAATACTGAAGTGGTTTGCTATTTCTTCCTACAGTGGACCACATTTTGTCATAACTATCCTGTATGATCTGTCTGTCTTCATCCATTCTTCTGTTGAGTTCAGTGAGCATTGCTTTGACTTCTTTATCAGTTAAATCAATTATCTCCACTTCATTAGTATTTTTTTTCTGTTTTTTTTCCCCTTTCACTTGAAACATATTCCTCTGTCTCATTTTGTTTGACTTTCATTTTAATTTCTATTAAGTAAACAAATCAGCTATGGCTTCCCATTTTGTAGTGGTGTTGTTAAGGTGCATCCTCTGTGTGAACTCCGTGTGTCAGGAGACTTTGGCAGGAAGACTGCAGCTGGAGCAAGCTGGAGTATTTCTTGAGGCATTCTGCACTTTTGAAGTTTTAGTAGAAAGCTGGATCTGGTGTGATTTTTGGCTGAGGGGAGTCCAAAGGTACATCACACCATAGCAGCCTACGTGGAATAACTGAACTAGAGTGGACACAGGTCATCAGGCCTGGGACGATCCTCACCAAGGCTACCATGGTGACATGGCTGAAACTGGAGTGGGCTCAGGCTGTGCCAAGGAGGAATCAGGCTGTGCCAAGGCCACGTTTCTGGGGCATGGAGTTAGAATGGTCTTGTGCTAGAACTAATCCTGGGACATACTTCATGGAAACCACCTTGGCAGGACAGCTGTAGCCATAGCAAGTGTATGCTGTAGGGATTGCCTGGGGAACTCAAACAGTGGTGTTTTCTGGCACCTTTGACCCCAGAGAGAGTTCTAGCAATTCTCCACCCCCATAGCAAATGCTCTCAGGTTAGTGATTAGAGTTCCTTCTTGTAAATGGTAGGTGCCCTTTAAACTATTGTTTGTGTTTACTTGTTTTGTTTGTTTTTGCAGTGTTCCAGGGTCTGTGCTCAGGTCCCTCAGTGATATCCTTCCATACCACAGGTCACCATGTTTGAGGTGGTGTTCCCATGCATATCATATCTCTGTCTTTTCTACTATTTTCTATGTGGTTTCTCTATGCGCACAAGCTGTTCAATCAGGCTTAGGGTCTCCTTAAAGAGAATTACCCTCTATATAGGTGTAGTGACTGATACAGTAGTGACTTTAAGTAGCTCCAAGATGCCCTGGAGCTCATACATGCATTACTTCCTGGCCACCAGATCCAGGAGCTCAGTGATTCCTACATGGGCTGAGTGTGCCCTCCTATTGTAGTAAGCTACAGCTAGCCCCTGGAATGACTGTGGGTTCTGGTTGCAGCTGCTTGCAGGCACTTTTGGTGGGACTGGACCCCAGAATGGATGTGGAGCCAAGCCTTAGCTTCAGCCAACTTCTGGTGGGCTAAGTTATCATCCAGTTGGTTGTGAGCACCACCTAAGGCACAGGGGTGTGCAGGGCTTTGAGAAGGGTGGGCCCACTGGCATTATCAATTTATAGAATTCTAAAATAACACTCACCAGCACCAGTGTTATCAAGGTGGCCTGAGATCACAAAAACGGCTCGTACCAATGTCTCAGTTCCTGGGGAGCATCCCAACAGGCTCCTGCCCCTCCACCAGGTGCTTTAAGATAGTTAAATGAGTCCCCTTTATCTATAATCCATGCATTCTTCAATCTGGTATTTTGCATAGATTTTAGGCTTGAGTGAGTTTGTGTGGAGGCTTGTAAGAATTGGTATTTCATTCTCTGTAGTTCTATTGTTGAGACTCTGTCCATCTAGGATTCAGGTCCTCTTCAGAGGGAATAATTACATATGTAGTTGTAGTAGATTTATTGTGTCTGTGGGTGGATGTGAATTCAGAACCTCCAATGCCCCTTGTACTTTCTTGTACTTGTACAATGTCTTGTACTTTCTCACCTTTCCATTATTTATTTCTTTAAATTGATTTTTATTGGAGTATAGTTGCTTTACAATGTCATGTTAGCTTTCACTCTACAGTAAAGTAAATCATATATATATATATATATGTATATATATATATATATATATATATACACAT
>ML662450.1:82772-190806 GCA_007570785.1 Antilocapra americana | reverse complement strand
TATATATATATATATATATATATATACACATATACATACATATATCCCTTCTTTTTTGGATTTCCTTCCCATTTGAGTCACCCCAGAACACTTAGTAGATTTTCCTCATATGGATTCTCTATTCCAGGCAAATGAGCCTTTCTACCTGTCTTTATAAAACACTTTACCTCTTCCTTCTTTCTCATTTTATTCACCCAATTTTCCCTTTCCTGAACAGTTCTATTCTTCACCATAGGTTAAGCATAGTTCTCAAAATGAATGGCTTATATTGGTTTCTTGAATATAAACTAATACCTAATTGTTTAAGATATATTTGAATATTAACTACACTGTGTTATATACATGAATATTAAATTGGAGTAATTTAAAGTGCTAATTTTTTGGTAATTTCTCAGAATGTTCCTTAGCCAAGTAAACCAAATGTGCTAGAATCAGAAGAATTTATGCAAACAGTAAAGTGAGTTCTGAAATATTGTGAAAGATGATAGGCTGCTGATCATTGACCCTTGGAGGTAGGATTCCCTACCTTGGAGGTAGATATTCTGTTGAGGTAAGACCTCCATAGGAATCATTCCAGGTGAGCAATTTACTTCTTAGGACAACGTCCCAACTGCATTTAATGATACAGAAACAATCTTACCCATAGCTTAACATACATTTCTTTAAACAAGGGTAGGCATTCTGTAACAGAACAATGGGTGACAGTTGAGATTATGTCAGACCAGCAAAGAATGTTTAGGGAGGTGAAACTTGAGTGCATTGGTCTCATTCTTAGGGCTTAGAAGCTTTCAGTTTGATCTAGCTGAAGCATGAAGCTATAAGCCTCATAAACCAAGAGCCATTTTATTGAAAATATGCAAAGGGTTCAAGAAACAACATTGCTCAAGTTTCCCTAAATCACGATGAGTGGCAATTTCATTAGATAACCATGTAAAAAGATGAACACATTGATATAGATATTGGTTTTAAAACACCATAAATATTTATGAATAGTTATGAAATGTAAAAATAAAATGATGAGGAGGACAAAAGTCAGAGATGTGCAGTTAATATATTAATGCACTTAGAGACTTCCCTCATAGTCCAGTGGCTAAGAACCTGCCTTGCAATGCAGATGACATAGGTTTGATCTTGGCTCAGGGACTGATACCCCACATGATGCAGGGCAACTAAACCACAACTAGAGAGTCTGCATGCCCCAATGAAAGATCCTGCATGACAAAATGAAAATCCCGCATACCACATATAAGAAGCAATACAGCCAAATTAATCCATTTACTAATTTAAAAAAATCACGATTTAAAGAAATGTTCTTTAAATGAAATATATTAAACATTTCAGTTCAATTCAGTAGCTCAGTAGTGTCCGACTCTTTGCAACCCCTTGCACCTCAGCATGCCAGGCCTCCCTGTCCATCACCAACCCCCAGAGTCCACCCAAACACATGTCCATTGAGTTGGTGATGCCATTCAATGATCTCATCCTCTGTTGTCCCCTTCTCCTCCCGCCCTCAATCTTTCCCAGCATCAGGGTCTTTTCAAATGAGTCAGATCTTTGCATCAGGTGGCCAAAGTATTGGAGTTTTGGCTTCAAAATCAGTCCTACCAATGAACACCCAGGATTGATCTTTAGGATGGACTGGTTGGATCTCTTTGCAGTCCAAGGAACTCTCAAGAGTCTTCTCCAACACCACAATTCAAAAGCATCAATTCTTCAGTACCTTAAGTTAATTCATAAAGTTTAATACACTGTGGTAAATGAGACGTATAGCACATGTTACACAATAATAAGCAAATTAAAATTCTCTGAAATAAAGAGAGCAAATAATCTGAATTTTGGAGAAATCTCAAATAAAAATTATACAGATTTTACCAGTGAAGCACACTGTGGTTAAGACAGAGATCTGAAAAGATAAGAGGCTACATATTAAACAGCTGCATAAAAAAAAGTACCACATGAGTAACTTCAACTGAACTCGGACACTCCATGGCATTCAAATTTATGATGGATATATGAAACAATGTCACCTAGGGATGAGTTGCTCACCTAAGCAATTTTGGAAATTAGTTCAGACTATGAGACTAATGGCAAAAGGTATTATACTTAAGCACTTTAGTTGATAAAGATTTTTCCCACTAGGGTACAATTCAATAAAATTTAAAACCACTATACATTGGTACAGAATTTTGTATTAAGCAAATGGATGATAGGCAAGGGGATCCAGTTTTCTCACTTTTGGAGCGATAGGTTATAGATAGGCAATATAGGAGGGCTAGAATGACCCATGTAGTCCTAGATTAGAGTTGGAGACATCAGCGTAAAACTAGATTTAACTTTATATATGTATACATATGGATACTTCTAGAAATGTATACTTCTAGAAATACTTCTAGATATGCGTTCAAACACAATTTGCTTTTGCTCACACATAAATGTATAGATATATGCTCACACACAGTTTACTCTGTCACTTGAAAGGATGAATAACCATCCTCTATTTCACTCTGTCACTTGAAAGGATAAATAATCAATGACTTCTTAGGAGCATTGAGTGCACACAGTATCTAATTTTAATATCTTCTCTTAAAAATTGAACTTGATTCCCTGGGAAAATGGCTGGTTCCAGAACTTGGTCAGATAAAATATAAATCAAACTATAATACCTTGTGGTGCTAGGAATTGAAGGAGTGCTAAGAAAACAAAACAAAATAAAACACCCATTGATGGGAATATGTCAAAGAAATCAACTGAAAGAGCTCAAAAACTAGAATATTAGACATAATAAGTACTGCTGTATTAAAACTCAAAGTATAAACAATTTCCCATGAGCCCACAGTGACAAACAATTGAGTGAAGAATAAAATAGCAAACAGTAAACATCTTAGATGTGGTATTCCAAACAATTTATATAGTTACTATACACATCTAAGAAAGCAAAATAACTTTCAACTTCTTAAATAAAGGCTGCACATGGCAATTTCCTTCCAAAGAAAATAATTTGGAAAACGGAGGGAAAAGGTAAGTTTATAGGGGCCACTCTTCTATCCTACTACATGAGGTTGTACTCAAAATTAAAACACGTATTTGATGTATTCTATAATATTTTTTTTAATTTTAGGAATGTATTTTTTAATATAGCATGCATTGGGAAAAATAAAGGTTTGTCTGAAATTCAGCAAATACTTCAGCTTTGTTCTAATTCTTCTATAAGACTGCTGCTGCTGCTGCTAAGTCACTTCAGTCGTGACTGACTCTGTGCGACCCCATAGACAGCAGCCCACCAGGCTCCTCCGTCCCTGGGACTCTCCAGGCAAGAACACTGGAGTGGGTTGCCATTTCCTTCTCCAAAGCAAGAAAGTGAAAAGAGAAAGTGAAATCGCTCAGTCCTGTCGGACTCTTAACGACCCCATGGACTGCAGCCTACCAGGCTCCTCCGTCCATGGAATTTTCCAGGCAAGAGTACTGGAGTGAAGTGCCATTGCCTTCTCCACATTAATTTGACATTTTAAATATTCAGTGTTTGATGTATTTAAAATTATTTCTATGGGTTATTATACATATTATCTATATAATTTGACATGACTAGAATATTATATATGATTATATATGATAACATGATAAAAACACAGAATTTGTCAAAGATAAGGTGTCCATAGATGCGTGGATTTATCTCTGGGCTTTCTATTTTGTTCCATTGATCTATATTTCTGTCTTTGTGCGAGTACCATACTGTCTTAATGACTGTGGATTTGTAGTATAGCCTAAAGTCAGGTAGGTTGATTCCTCCAGTTCCATTCTTCTTTCTCAAGATTGCTTTGGCTATACGAGGTTTTTTGTATTTCCATACAAATTGTGAAATTATTTGTTCTAATTCTTTGAAAAAGACCTCTGGTAGCTTGATAGGAATTGCATTGAATCTATAGATTGCTTTGGGTAGTATACTCATTTTCACTATATTGATTCTTCCAATCCACGAACACGGCACATTTCTCCTTCTATTTGTGTCCTCTTTGATTTCTTTCATCAGTGTTTTATAGTTTTCTATATACAAGTCTTTTGTTTCTTTAGGTAGAAATACTCCTAAGTATTTTATGTGGTACATATACACAATGGAATATTACTCAGCATTAAAAAAAATTCATTTGAATCAGTTCTACTCAGATGGACGGAACTGGAGCCCATTATCCAGAGTGAAGTAAGCCAGAAGCAAAAACAACAATACAGTATATTAACGCACATATATGGAATTTAGAAAGACGGTAACGAGAACCCAACATGCGAGACAGCAAAAGGAACGCAGATGTATAGAATAGACTCGTGGACTCTGTGGATGAGGGTAAGGGTGGGATGATATGGGAGAATGGCATTGAAACATGTTAATTATCATATGTCTAATCAACCGCCAGCCCAGGATTGATGCTCGGGGCTGGTGCATCGAGATTTCCCGGGGGGAGGGAGTCGGGAGGGAGGAGGGAGGGGGGTTCTGGAGGGGGAGCATATGTAAACCCATGGTGATATCATGGCATTGTATGGCAAAACTAATAAAAAAAAACCATGGAATTTGATTCACATGACATTAATCATATTTTACTTATATTATTATTAGTTTATAATTTATTAATTTCATCAATTAATTAATTTTATGTATTTAATTGGACAGGCTATTTTAGAATTTTAAAATGCTTAATTTTGAAAAGCTCTTTTAAAAACAATATTCATACATAAGATTTAATTTTTAATCCTAAACAAATATTCTTTAAATACTCAACCCGGAGCTGTGACTTATTAGAGGTCAATAGATTTATAGTAGAATACAGTCCATAGTTAATGGGAACTGCTTACTACCTGAAACATAAATGTAAATATAAGCTAGGGAATAATTGAACAAGGTTCTGGTCATCTTAATCAAGCAAAACTGTAAAAGTAATTAGAATATGAAGTAGAGATGCCTTAAATGTACATAATTTGTACACACATTTATTTACTTTTGAATTGCCAAATTATTATATTACTCAGTTTTATGTCTTGAGGGTAGGATGCAGGAAAGGATAATATGTGCAAGATAATTCAAACTATGAGCAGACTTAATGCAAAGAAGAGATTTTACAGAATATGCACATATAAAGAAGTTTTAGAGCTGGGACTAAGAACTTATCCCTTAACATTTCCACATTTTCCTGTATCTGGATGGAACCATAACTTGATGGCATGATTAGCAAGGTGTCCACTTAAAAAATATGTCACTTCTCTATTGTTTCTTCCATATTGTTCCCTCTATATTATTTCTTTCTTGATGATCAGGAAACTGACCCAAAGAGACAAGTATTTGGTTAAAATTATCTAGCCTTCTTGTGATCAAGCTGGGGCTTAGTTAAGTCTCTTGACTCTGTATTGTGCATATTCTCCTTTATGCCTCTGGAGGTACATTTAAGGTTAAGCATGATTCTCTGACAAAAAAGTCATTCATCCAAAGCAGCCTTGAGAAAGCTACAAAAGGCAGATATCTGACAAATAATAACAAATTCAAGAAAAAAAAATAGAGGAAGAAGTAGTTTCCAAGAGAGGGCTTTTTAATGCAATTTTGCTTAGAAATGTATTTGGGAGCAATAAGCTGATAAATAAGTTCAGGAACCTTTAGAATTTTATTGACAAAGTGATACTATGTGTAAGGACTTCATTAGCTGGGAGTGGGGAACACTTGAACCAAAGTAGCATTGTGTTTCCATTTGTCAGAAAAGAAATATGAGCAGAAAAAGCACATGTCCTTTTTGCAGAGTCTTCTGACATGAGAAAGGAAAATGGTGGGAATAAAACAGGGAGGGAGGGAAAGAAAAACATTGTTCAGAGAAGAGAAGCCTCATGAGACCTGAAAGATGTCAAGTTAATACTCTGACCGTGAGAAGGCAGACAACACACTGTCTGGTATATAGAAGATACTCATTCTGACTTTAGAGAAAAGATTTTTTTAAAAGCAACTTAAAATTATAAATAAATCTGAAAATTAACTGCTGTATAGATATTACCAAATCAAACCCACACATCATAGAGATTCACTGAAAGTATAGTATGCAGATCTTTGCAGAAAGAAACCTAAGGCTAACCATTAGAGTTTAATGCCAAGGACATGTAACAACTCAGGGTAAGTTCTAAAATGGGGATCCATACTACTGATATTTACTCCTGTATTGTGCCTCTGCTCATTAGCACTTAGAATGCTTCAAATTAGTCTTATAAATAAGTATTAGCTATAATGCTTATAAATGATCATTACTAAGATTGTATACAAATTTTCTATAAGAAAACCTCATTTAAAATGTTTCACATGTTCAAATTTTTTAGATTCTATATATAATTGAGATCATTATGTATATGTCTTGACTGGCTTATTTCATTTAGCATAGTGTCTTTCAGGTTAAACTATGTTCTTGAGAATGATAGGATCTTCCTCTTTTTTTTAAGTTTAATAATATTCCACTGTGTATGGACATCACATTTGCACATAACATTTTCTTTATCATCTGTTGACAGACACTTAGGTTATTTCTGCATCTTCTACTGTGAATAATGTTTCAATCAACATAGGAGTGTAGATTTTTCTTTGAGGTATTTATTTCACTTCTTTCAGATACACAGTTGACCTTTGAACAACATGGGCTGAACAGGACAGATTCACTTATTTTTTTTGGGGGGGGGGGCAGTTGATTCTTATTTTAAAAAGAAGAATTTAACTGGAGGATAATTGCTTTACAGTGTGCTAATTTCTGCTGTACAACAATGTGAATGAGTCATATATATAAATGTATATATACAAATATATCCACTGGATTTCCCTGGTAGCTCAGCTGGTAAAGAATCCACCTGCAATGCAGGAGAACTCAGTTCTATTCCTGGGCCTGGAAGATCACCTGGAGAAGGGATAGACTACCCACTCCAGCATTCTTGGGCTTCCCTGGTGGCTCAGATGGTAGAGAATCTGCCTGAAATGTGGGAGACCTGGGTTCAATCCCAGGGTTGGGAAGATCCCCAGGAAGAGGGCAATGCAACCCATTCTAGTATTTATGCCTGGAGAGTCCCCATGGACAGGGGATCCTGGCTGGCTACAGCTCATGGGGTCAGAAAGAGTCAGACATGACTGAGCGACTAAGCACAACACAGTACAGTTATATCCCCTCCTTTTTGAGCCCTCCTGCTCCCTCCCCTCACACCCACCTTGGTCATCATAAGATGCCAGGCTGGGTTCCTTGTGTGCTATAGCAGCTTCCCACCAGCTATCTATTTTACACATGATAGAGTACATATTTCAGTGATAGTTTCTCAAAGCATCCTACTCTCTCCTTCTTCCACTGCATCCAAATGTCCATTCTCTACACCTGCATCTCCATTTCTTCCCTACAAATAGGTTTATCAGTACCATTTTTCTAGATTTCATGTATATGAATTAATATATGATATTTATTCTTCTCTTTCTGACTCACTTCACTCCATATAATAGACCCAAGTTTCATCACCTCATTAGAACTGACTCAAATTTGTTCCCTTTTATGACTGAGCAATATTCCATTGCATATATGTACCACATATTCTTTATCCATTCATTTATTGATGGACATTTGAGTTGCTTCCATGTCCTGGCTGTTGTAAATTGTGCTCCAATAAAATTAGGGTACAAGTGTCTCTTTGAATAATGGTTTTCTCAGATTATATGTCCAGTCATGGGACTGCTGAGCCATATGGTAGTTTTATTCATAGTTTATTAAAGAATGTCCATACTGTTCTCCATAGTGGCTGTATCAATTTATGGTTCCACCAACAATGAAATAGGGTTCCCTTTTCTCACATCCTCTCCAGTATTTATTGTTTGAAGATTTTTTTTTTGATGATAGCTATTCTTATTGGTGTGAGGTGATGTCTCATTGTAGTTTTGATTTGCATATCTTTAATAATGAGTCAATACATTTATAAGAGCCTTTTATCAATAGCAAATGCTAAGACATCACACCAGTTACATCACAACTGGGTATTTCTTTTGCTTCGGCTCCATCTCTTCATTCTTTCTGGAATTATTTCTCTACTGATTTCCAGTAACATATTGGGCACCTACCAACCTGGGGAGTACATCTTTCAGTGTCCTATCATTTTGTTCATGGGGTTCTCAAGGCAAGAATACTGAAGTGGTTTGCTATTCCCTTCTCCAGTGGACCACAGTTTGTCAGAACTCTCCACCATGACCCATTAGTATTGAATGGCCCTAGATGGCATGGTTTATAGTTTCATTGAGTTAGACAGGGCTGTGGTCTATGTGATCAGATTGGTTAGTTTTCTGTATTGTGCTTTGCATTCTGTCTGTCCTCTGATGGAGAAAGATAAGAGGCTTATGGAAATATTCTGATGGGCAGGACTGAGCTCAGTAAATCTTTAATCCAATTTCCTGTTGATGTGCAGGGCTGTGTTCCCTCCCTGTTGTTTGACCTGAGGACAAACTATGGTGGAGGTAATGAAGATAATGATGAACTCCTTCAAAATATCCCATGCACTCACTGCTACAATCAGTACCCCTAATCCTGCAGCAGGCTACTGCCAACCTACGTCTCCACTGGAGACTTCTGGACACACATAGGCAAATCTGGGTCAGTCTCTTGTGGAATCACTGCTCTTTGAGCACAAGATTTTGTTTGTGCCCTCCAAGAGTCTGTTTCTCCAGTCCTGTGTAAGTTCTGGCAGCTTTATGGTGGAGTTAATGGTTTCTTTCTCCAGAAGGACTTATGTCATACCCAGAGCCCCTGCCTTTGGAGCAGTTGTGGATGTGACTGGTGGTGGAAGTAAAGTCTGATGTTGTAAAAAGCAGTGCTGCATAGGAACCTGGAATGTTAGGTCCATGAAACAAGGAAAATTGGAAGTGATCAAAGAAGAGATAACAAGAGAATGTAGATATTTTAGGAATCACTGAACTAAAGTGGACCAGAATGGATGAATTTAACTCAGATAACCTTTATATCTACTAATGTGGGCAAGAATCCCTTAGAAGGAATGGAGTAACCATCACAGTTAACAAAAGATTCTGAAATGCAGTACGTGGTTACAATCTCAAAAATTACAGAATGATCTTATTCGTTTTCAAGGCAAACTGGTAAACAACATAGTAATCTAAGTCTACACCCCGAACAGTAATGCTGAAGAAGCTGAAGTTGAATAGTTCTATGAAAACCTACAAGACCATCTGAAACTAACACCCTTAAAAGATGTCCTTTTCATTATAAGGGACTGGAATGCAAAAGTAGGAAGTCAAGAGATACCTGGAGTAGCAAGAAAATTTGGGCTTGGAGTACAGAATAAAACAGGTCAAAGGCTAACAGAGTTTTGCCAAGAGAACACACTGGCCATAAAAAGCACAACACAAGAGGAGTCTTCCAACATGGAAGACTTCCCTCTTCCAACAACACAAGAGGAGTCTCTACACATGGATTTCACCAGATGGCCAATACTGAAATGAGATTGATTATATTCTTTGTAGCCAAAGATGGAGAAGCTCTATACAGTTGGCCAAGCAAAACTGGGAGGTGACTATGGCTCAGACCATGAACTCCTTATTTCCAAATCCAAATTAAATTGAAGAAAGTAGAGGAAACCACTAGACCGTTCAAGTATGGCCTAAATCAAATCCCTATGATTACACAGTGGAAGTGACAAATAGATTCAAGGATTTGGATCAGATAGACAGAGTGCCTGATGAACTATGGATGGAAGTTGGTAACATTGTACAGGAGGCAGGGATCAAGACTATCCCAAGAAAAAGAAATGCAAAAAGCCAAAATAGTTTCCAAGAAGGCCTTAAAAATAGCTGAGAAAAGAAAAGACATGAAAAGCAAAGGAGAAAGCAGCAAGATATACCATTTTAATGCAGAGTTCTAACGACTAGAAAGGACAGTTGAGAAAGCCTTCCTCAGTGATCAGTGCAAAGAAATACAGGAGAACATTAGAATGGGAAAGACCAGAAATCTCTCCAAGAAAATTAGAGCTACCAAAGGAAAACTTCATGCAAAGGTGGGCTCAGTAAAGGACAGAAATGGTATTAATCTAATAGAAACAGAAGATATTAAGAAGAGGTGGCAACAGTACACAGAAGAACTATACAAAAAAGGTCTTCACGACCCAGATAACCACAATGAAGTGGTCACTCACCTAGCGTCAGACATCCTGGAATATGTAGTCAAGTGGGCCTTAGGAAGCATTACTATGAACAAAGCTAGCAGAGGTGATGGAATTCCAGTTGAATTATTTTAAATGCTAAAAGATGATGCTGTGAAAGTGCTTCACTCAATATGTCAGGAAATCTGGAAAACAGGCAGTGGCCACAGTACTGGAAAAGTTCAGTTTTCATTTCAGTGCCAAAGATGCTGAAACTACCACACAATTGCACTCACCTCACACTCTTGCAAAGTAATGCTCAAAATTCTCCAAGCCAGGCTGCAATAGTATGTGAACCATGAACTTCCAGATCTTCAAGCTGGATTTAGAAAAGGCAGAGTAACTAGAGATAAAATTGCCAACATCTGTTGGTTCATCAAAAAAGCAAGAGAGTTCCAAAAAAAAAAAAAATTCTACTTCTGCTTTATTGACTATGCCAAAGACTTTGACTGTGTGAATCACAAAACTGTGGAAAATTCTTAAAGAGATGGGAATACCAGACCACCTGACCTGTCTCTTGAGAAATCTGCATACAGGTCAGAAAGCAACAGTTAGAACTGGACATGGAACAACAGATTGGTTCCAAATAGGAAAAGGAGGACGTCAAGGCTGGATGTTGTCACCCTGCTTATTTAACTTCTATGCACAGTACATCATGGGAAGTGCTGGATTGGATTAAGCAGAAGCTGAAATCAAGATTGCCAGGAGAAATTTCAATAACTTCAAACATACAGATGATACCACCCTTACGGCAGAAAGTGAAGAAGAACTAAAGAGCCTCTTGATGAAAGTGAAAGAGGAGAGTGAAAAAGTTGGCTTAAAACTCAACATTCAGCAAACTAAGGTCATGGCATTCGGTCCCATCACTTCATGGCAAGTGATGGGGAAACAATGGAAAGAGTGAGAGACTTTATTTTTGGAGTTTCAAAATCACTGCAGATGGTGACTACAACCATGAAATTAAAAAAAAAAAAAAAACACGCTTGCTCCTTGGAAGAAAAGTTATGACCAACCTAGACATCATATAAAAAGCCAGAGACATTACTTTGCCAACAAATGTCCATCTTATCAGAGCTATGGTTTTCCAGTAGTCATGTACTGATATGAGAGCTGGACTATAAAGATAGTTGAGCACCAAAGAATTGATACCTTTGAACTGTGCTGTTGGTGAAGACTCTTGAGAGTCCCTTGGACTGCAAGGAGATCCAACCAGTCCATCCTAAAGGAAACGAACATTTCCTTTAGTCCTGAGCATTCACTGGAAAGGCTGATGCTGAAGCTGAAACTCTAATACTTCGGCCACCTGATGTGAAGAACTGACTCATTTGAAAAGACCTTGATGCTGTGAAAGATTGAAGGCAGGGAGAGAAGAGGATGAGTCAGATGGTTGGATGGCATCACGGACTTGACAGACATGATTCTGAGAAAGCTCCAAGGTATGGTGATGGACAGGGAAGCCTAGCATGATGCAGTCCACAGGGTTGCAAATGGTCAAACACAACTTAGTGACTGAACTGAACTGACTAAATATATTAACCAATTTGAGATTGGTTGAATCTGAGCATGGATGTTACTGGTACTAAGCAACCACGTGTAAGGAGAGCTGACTATAAGCTATATGATGACTTTTTACTTTGAAGAGGGTTAGCATCCCAACCTCCATGTTGCTGGCTGCTGCTGCTAAGTCGCTTTAGTTGTGTCCAACTCTGTACTCCATAGACCGCAGCCCACCAATTTTTGTTGAACACTTACTATATTCTCCAGAGTGAGGTTAAGGCTGACAGAATACAGAAATGGAAGAAACTTCTTCCTTCAAAAACTTCATAATAGGTGCACACACACACACAAGCACACACACACACACACACACACACACATATCCATGAAAAGGTATTCAATATTTACTGTAATATTGAGAATCTGCATCAATTAAAAATCATTTAACCATAAAATTCTATTTCTCTTCCATTTAAACTACTCTGCCTTAAAAAAATAAAGTATAATTTTATTTTAAAAATGATTTATACTGGAGTATCTCTTTAGGCCACTCAAGCACTAACATTACATGATTGCCACAACAGCAATCAGAACTCAAGCACAGCAGAAATTATAGAATACAGCAGAAAAGGTTAGCTTCTGCTAAAAGTTCTAATGTCTTTAGATATTAGACACATGTCTCTTTTCTGCTACCTTCCACTCTTGAATCTACCAGCTGATCAGTTCAGTTCAGTTGCTCAGTCATGTCTGACTCTTTGTGACCCTGTGCACTGCAGCAGGCCAGTCCTCCCTGTCCATCACCAACTCCCAGAGCCTACTCATGTCTACTGAGTCAAGTGATGCCATCCAACCACCTCATCCTCTGTCATCCCTTTCTCCCCCTGCATTGAATCTTTCCCAGCATCAGGGTCTTTTCAAATGAGTCAGTTCATCACATCAGGTGGCCAAAGTATTGAAGTTTTGGCTTCAATATTTGTCCTTCCAATGAATATTCAGGACTTATTTCTTTTAGGATGGACTGGTTGGATCTCCTTGCAGTCCAAGGGACTCTCAAGAGTCTTCTCCAACAGCACAGTTCAAAAGCATCAATTCTTCTGTGCTCAGCTTTCTTTATAACCCAGCTCTCACATCCATACATGACCACTGGAAAAACTATAGCTTTGACTAGATGGACTTTTATTGGCAAAGTAATGTCTCTGCTTTTTAATATGCTGTCTAGGTTGGTCATAACTTTCCTTCCAAGGAGCAAGCGTCTTTTAATTTCATGGCTGCAGTCACCATCTGCAGTGATTTTGGAGCCCAAAAAATAGTTTGTCACTGTTTCCAGTCTTTCCTCATCTATTTGCCATGAAGTGATGGGACCAGATGCCATGATATTAGTTTTCTGAATGTTGAGTTTTAAGCCAACTTTTTCACTCTCCTCTTTCACTTTCATCAAGAGGCTCTTCAGTTTTCTTCAATTTCTGCCATAAGGATGGTGCCATCTGCTTATCTGAGGTTATCAATATTTCTCCTGGCATCTTGATTCCACCCTATAGATTTCTCTTATCTCTAAATCTGTGATATCTTATAGAATGTTCTTTTTTTCCTGGTGTTTAAAAATTTTACCTGAAGAACAAGAATACTGTTCCCTGTATTGTGAGTGCAGACAATCACTAGCAATAGGGAGCATCTTTTGCCAAATTTTACTGAGTGATCCCAATTTAGAAATAATGGGTTCTACCATCTTATCTTAATTCATGTCAAGGCTGCTCTCAGAGAGAAAGAATTATTGTGTATTTGTGTATATATATATTTCCAGAGAAATTATCATATTTCCTTTTGGAGAAAAATGGCAGAGTTTTACACCCCAATATCAAGGCAGAATCATTTGTAATGTATAGAGATAAATCAAGGACTTTAAAATGTCCTCTTGTGAAAGTCATTGTACCTCTAAATCCTCAGAGTTCCTGAGGCTCCTGAAGTATTGTGGCATGGAAGAACTTAAAGGATATGATAAATAAAGAACAATAAATATTTGATGTGACTTAAATATGGATTTCCCTCAGAATATTTGACCATACTGGAATGAATGAACTTGAACCACTCTTCTTTTCAATTGCCAAGAAAATGACTACTCATTGAATGAAGGAGATAAGCAAAATAAAAGAGAGAGAGAGAGATGTGTGTTTTCTTTTCACCTCTCTAAATATATTTTTTCCTCTTCTCTGCTCTTTGAGATGGCATATTGGCATACAGACACCTTCTCTTGCCCTCTGGTTTCCAGGTGGGTTCCTCCCATAAGAGTCATCCCAAGGGCATAAGGAGATGGGAGGAGAAAAAAGGAAGAATGTTTATTCCCCAGAACCACACCTTCCATACCTGATACTTGGCAATGATTGTGCTAGTCTACCCATGTCATGGTTTCTGTTAGAGGGTCTCTCCCAGTGCCTAAAAGTTGTAGTCCTGCCAGATGATTCCATCTGCACAACTCTAGCTCTCAATGAGCTTTGGTAATTGTTTCTTTATTTTGCTCTTCAGAACTAGTAGTGCTAACAGTTTCCAGATATTTCTAATCCCTAGGTACATCACCATCCTTTGTTGGTTTACTGAATCCAGTGCACACCTATGTAAATAACTTATTTATTAAGCTTTTTCTTTTCTTTTCTTTTTTTTTTTTAACCACTCCTTCTGAGTCTATCTGTTATACCTGGCAATCTGACTGATATATACTAAGGTGTTGTGGATTAGATTTGTTTTTAGAGCATTGACAAAGAAACAAAGAATAGGATGATAATGAACTAGATGTTCAAGATCAGAAACATGGAATTATAGTACCCTCCAGACAATTCATAAGCATTCTGCCAAACACATAATATGTTAATTCAGACAGTTCTTATTAAATAGAGACATAAATGTGCCCAGTTATTTAGACCTCTGTTCCTTCTCCTATCTTTTTGCTTAACAAGAGATAAGCAAAGAGGTTTCATAGAAAAAAGATTAGGTCAGGTAAGCAAAGAAGAGATTATTTTATTCACTTCAATCCTATCTCAAGACTCCAAGCTGCTATAGCAACATATAGGTGTCGTCTTCAGTACAGGAAGTGGGTAGAAGTACCCTGAGTGAAATTATAAAATAAGTAGGAATAAATTTTGAAACTGAAATGATATAGTTTGAATTAATTGAAGTGATTGGTTGTATGGCATTTAGTTATAAATTATAGAGGGGATCAATGGAAAGGGGGTTATATCAAATTGCTGAGCAATTATTGGAAAAATTAAGCTGATTGCTAATTTATTTTATTCTATTTTATTTTTTTGATTCATTTTTCTTTCCACCCTATATGTGAAATAGATTGCCAGTTCAGGTTTGATGCATGAGGCAGGGTGCTCAGGGCTGGTGCACTGGAATCACTAATTTAAACTTGTGAAGAGTTGCAACCCTTCAATTAACCACTTATGCCAAGTGTGGTATGCTTTGGTTTAGCCTGCTTTAGGCTTAATCATACAGTAGTAAACATGTAATAATTACATTTAACTGGCTCCACATGTGATATAATTATTAATACATATGTTATGAATTCTTTCTCTCTATTTGAATATGGTCAACAGGGTCAGATTTTTCTCATTCCCTTTCTGAAAATTTGATTAGATACTGTGTCATAATTGATAAAAATATGTATATTGGTTTCTGTCCCTGAGTGATAAGTGCTCTAGGAGTCTCTTTTGTTTAATATTTGATATTTAATACTAGATGCCAACGTGGAGTTTCTAAATTATTGGACTTACAAGGCAATAGGAATCTCCATTGTTTTAATGAGGTGGCTCTTTCTGGGTGGGAGCTGGTCAACAGAATGACCAAGTCATGAGTAGAAGCTTGAACTTTTCATTTTCAGCACCATCCCCATCCACTAGGGAGGGCCTAGAAATAGAGTTAGTGATTGATTATGCCTATGTGATAAAGCCTCCATAAATATCCCAAAAGTGTGATGTTCAGAGTGCTTTCATATTGACATATATGTGGAAGTTCTAGGAGCATAATGCACATAGAGAGAGCATGGAAGCTCTACACCCCTTCCCACATAGTTTGTCCTATGCTTTTCTCCCATCTAGATGCTTATTTAAATCCTATAGAATAATTTTTGATAATAAACCAGGAGACAGAAAGCTTCAGCTCAGCAAAGGGTCAACATTTAGCTTATTACTTTTCTTACTTAGCACTTTCATTTCTCCTTCCACATCTTCTTAACTCTGACTATGACCTCTTCAAGAGAGCAGAAATATTCTTACTTAAGAAAGTCTTTAAAAAACTGATTCTAATCATCTAGCTTTGGAGTTCTCTCTGAATCTTGCAAACATTTCAATCAGTGCTCTCCCACACCACCTCCATCTGGTGCTTTTCAGTGTTCTTGAGAAAAATATTTCTTTATATTCCTGCATGTATGCATGTTAAGTTGCTTCAGTCATGTCCAGCTCTTTGCAACCCTATGGACCATAGCCCACCAGCTTCCTCTATCCATGGCATTCTCCAGGCAAGAATACTAGAGTGGGTGCCATGCCCTCCTCCAGGGGATCTTCCTGACTCAAGGATTGAACTCGCATTTCTTACATTTCCTGCACTGACAGGTGGGTTCTTTACCATCAGTGCCATCTGGGAAGCCCATATATTCCTGCATTTTCCTTGAAATGGTCAAATGCATCTCTATACACAATGATTGCTTAGAGTTTACTTTCCCTAAGTTTCTAGTGAAGGGGGCAAGGTAATCCCATTTCAAACTTTCAGTTTTCTATAATTCATTTTATACCCTCCACCTCATTATTGATGGGCTTCCCAGGTGGCTCAATACTAAAGAATCTATCTGACAATGTAGGAGACACTGGTTCAATTCCTGGATCAAGAATATATCCCTTGGAGGAAGAAATGGAAACCCACTCAAGTACTTTTGCATGGAAAATCTCATGGACAGAGAAGCCTGGTGAGGTTGCAGAGTAGAACATGACTGAGCACACACGCATTGTTATAGATAAGGGAGTTGAGAGGCATGTATTCTTAAACTGCCTTTTATTATATCATCCCAATTTCCTTTAAATCTCAGCAGAAACATATTTTCCATATGAAACTGTGGGGTGACAACATAAAGACTGCTTTATATTGTTGTAGGTAGACTCTTGGGTTATGGACTGAATGTTTGTGTAACTCAAAAATTATGTGTTGAAGTCTAAGCCACACTGTAATAGTATTTGGAGGTGGAGCCCTTGGGAAGTATTAGGTGAGGATGAGGTCATAAGAGTGAGACTCCCACAATGAGATTTGTGTTTTTATAAGATGAGGAAGAGATAAGAGCTCTCTTTCTCTCTGTGTCTCTGCTGTGTATGTGTGTGCATGTTAGTCATTCAGTCATGTTCAACTCTTTGTGACCCCATAAACTGTAGCCTGCCAGACTCCTCTGTCCATGGAATTCTCCAGGCAAGAATACTGGAGTGGGTTGCCATTTTCTTCTCTACTCTCTCTCTCTCTCTCTCTCTCTCTACTCTGTGATGATATTATTGGAAATTAATCTTCAGCAAGGTTAGAAGTGGGCATTCATCAAGACTGGAATCCCCCAGCACCCTGACCTTGGACTTCCCTGTCTCTAGAGTTGTAGAAAAGAAATGTCTGTATTCTAAGCCATCCAGTTTATGGTAGTCTATTTTAGTAGCCCTAGAAGACTAGGCCATCTTGAGAGCTGATATGCCCCAAACTTCAGCTGCAACTAATTGTGTCAGAGAGAGACCATGCTTTCTTTGCTGCTCCACACAGATGAGTTTTCTGCATGAGCTGCATTAAACACAGAATTTTATTGTGTCTTTTTGGGTCAGAAAGACATAGTAAAGCAGAATACACATTCTCTCAATTCCGGTCTCAAATACCATTTGTGTTTTTTGTAGTGTTCACAAATAGGAAGTGAAAGACTGTAAACTCAGATCCACCATTTTTGACTTACCTAGCATACTACAAATGAATTTAATCCAAATTTCATTTCAGTAAGTAGTTCACAAATAATCAGAACTCAGTGTGATGAGCTCAAGGTACCCTGATTATCATTCACAAGTTTTGTCCTCATGAACCATACAAACAACCCAATGCTGTAGTTCAGTTCAGTTCAGTCACTCAGTCATGTCTAACTCTTTGCGACCCCATGAATCCCAGCACACCAGGCCTCCCTGTCTACCACCAACTCCTGGAGTCTACCAAAGCCCATGTCCATGGAGTCAGTGAGGCCATCCAGCAATCTCATCCTCTGTCATCCCTTTCTCCTCCTGCCCCCAATTCTTCCCAGCATTAGGGTCTTTTCCAATGAGTCGACTCTTCACATGAGATGGCCAAAGTATTAGAGTTTCAGCTTCAACATCAGTTCTTCCAATGAACATCCAGGACTCATCTCCTTTAGGATGAACTGATTGGATCCCCTTGCAGTCTAAGGGACTCTCAAGAGTGTTCTCCAGCAGCACAGTTCCAAGGTATCAATTCTTCAATGCTCAGCATTCTTCACTGTCCAACTCTCACATCCATATACGACCACTGGAAAAACCATAGCCTTGACTAGATGGACCTTTGTTGGCAAAGTAATGTCTCTGCTTTTCAATATGCTATCTAGGTTGGTCATAACCTTCCTTCCAAGGAGTAAGCGTCTTCTAATTTCCTGGCTGAAATCACCGTCTGCAGTGATTTTGGAGCCCTGCAAATTAAAGTCTGACACTGTTTCATTGTTTCCCCATCTATTTCCCATGAAGTGATGGGACCAGATGCCATGATCTTAGTTTTCTGAATGTTGAGCTTTAAGTCAACTTTTTCACTCTCCTCTTTCACTTTCATCAAGAGGCTTTTTAGTTCCTCTTCACTTTCTGCCATACGGGTGGTGTCATCTGTATATCTGAGATTATTGATATTTTTCCTGTCAGTCTTGATTTCAGTTTGTGCTTCTTCCAGCCCAGCATTTCTCATGATGTACTCTGCATATAAGTTAAATATGCAGGGTGACAATATACAGCCTTGACATACTCCTTTTCCTATTTGGAACCAGTGTGTAATTCCATGTCCAGTTCTAACTGTTGCTTCCTGACCTGCATGCAGGTTTCTCAAGAGACAGGTCAGATGGTCTGGTATTCCCATTTCTTTTAGAATTTTCCACAGTTTATTGTGATCCACACAGTCAAAGTCTTTGGCATAGTCAATAAAACAGAAGGAGATGTTTTTCTGAAAATTACTTGCATTTTCAATAATTCAGTGGATGTTGGCAATTTAATCTCTGGTTCCTCTGCCTTTTCTAAAATCACTTGAACATCTGGAAATTCATGGTTCATGTATTGCTGAAGCCTGGCTTGCAGAATTTTAAGCATTACTTTACTAGCATGTGAAATGACTGCAATCGTGTGGTAGTTTGAGCGTTGTTTGTCATTGCCTTTCTTTAGGATTGGAATGAAAACTGACCTTTTCCAGTCCTGTGGCCACTGCTGAGTTTTCCATATTTGCTGGCATTTTGAGTGCAGCACTTTCATAGCACCATCTTTCAGAGAAAGGTCAATTATTATTATTTTTTTTCTTTACATTATCATGTTGGTTTTGCCATACATTGACATGAATCTGCCATGGGTATACATGTGTTTCTTTTCCAGAACCCCCCTCCCACCTCCCTCCCAATTCCCTCTCTCTGGGTCATCCCGGTGCACCAGCCCTGAGCATCACACCTGGGCTGGCGAGTGATTTCACATATGATAATTAACAAGTTTCAATGCTGTTCTCCCATATCATCACACACTTGCCCTCTCCCATAGAGTCCAAAAGACTGTTCTATACATCTGTGTTTCTTTTGCTGTCTCGCATACAGTGTTCTCGTTACCATCATTCTAAATTCCATATATATGCATTAGTATACTGTATTTTTGTTTCTCCTTCTGGCTTACTTCACTCTGCATAGTAGGCTCCAGTTTCGTAGAACTGATTCAAATGAATTCTTTTTAATGGCTGAGTAATATTCCATTGTGTATATGTAACACAGCTTTCTTATCCATTCGTACAATTATTTTAAAAAATCAGTTTGACTGTATTTTACTACCAAGGAAATTGACTGGTCACTTGATGATTCATAACTACATTTTTCAATATAAATAATCTGTGGTAGAATGGTCAGCTTTTTCCTGTCTATAGAGAATGAGGAATCAAGGGTAGAGAGGAATGTCCATGTCAGAATACTCAATGTGTTATATTTTAAAAATAGGGTAGGACTTCCCTAATGGTCTAGAGGTTAAGAATATATTTACCAACACAGGAGACAAGAAAAGCCACCATAATGAGAAGGCTGCATACCACAACTAGAGAGTAGAAGCCCCTAGATGCAACTTAAGATTGCACACAGCCAAAAATAAATATAAACAAATGAATATTAAAAAACAAGATAGACATTTAAGCTTTTCTCAGTTTTGTGTTTCTACATTTACTTCTTAATACTTGCTCACTTAATACTATCCATAAAATTTTAAAATACATTTTCTCTTCTCCAAGGTGCTATAGAGTATACCTGATACTTTGCATATTTGGGCCACAGAGTAGGCAGCAAAAGCACTGAATTTTAAACTTTTTACAGTCTAGATTCCCACAACAGTATCCATTCTCTGGTATAATTCAATATAGTCTTTTGAGTGGAAAGAAATTTGAATTGAAACCATTCATGTTAAGAGTGTCCCTTGTTTTAGAGGCCATCTGGTTTCATAGTAATTATGGAGTAACTTGCAAAGCTCTTACCTTCTTTTATGATCAGAGCTTTTTTGAAGTGGAGCACAGGTATAAATACTGTCTTGTCTCTCCTCCTTCTAATCTCTCATCTCCAGCATAGATGAAAGTTGAAGAAAATAGATACAACAATTCTTTAGATGCTGAAGCATAAGGTAGCAGTGTTGTAGCCAACATGTGATGGCTGTTTTACATTTATCAAGGAGCTAAACATAGTGTGCTTTGAAGATAAAATATATCAAATAAAAGACAAGTAGCAGATTGTTGTAGTCATAGTTTAGGCATAAATCAATTCATTCAAAGGAGAGTTAAAGCAACTTATCAACAGAAATTACTGAAGAAAATGTAAAGTGATGTATTTTCCCAATTAGTTATAATTTGCCATTTGAGAAAGACCTTTAGAAATACTGGCTCTGGTGGTAAAGCTTACATCCTTGTCTTTATACTAGAATTCCAAATTTGGACAGTTTTTTTAGGATATGAGATGGTAAAGTAATGGAGACATGCCCAAAAAAGCAGGTTATGCTGCCCGTGTAATAGCACAAACACATGAAGTATAGGACATACCTATTCTTATGTGCTTTGTCTATAAAATGAAGAAAATTGTATTCAATGTCTAGAACACCCCCGGGGTCCCAAATTGAATTCAAGTTTCTTCCTCTTGGTATGTGACAATACTTTCATCTGTTTCAGAATCTTCTTCTTCTACAGGAAATAGTAAATTCACACCAATTTATATATATATATATTCATTTCAAAGCTTTAATCCACAGAAGACAGTACATATCAGGAAATTAAGGAATCACTGATGGTATAATCTCACAGACTATGACAAACGTATGGCACGTTCCTGTGGATCATTCTTTTCTGTTATTTCTCAAACTACCCAGTATGGATAACTGTCAAATCCAGAGAAGATACTCCTTTTGCAAAATAGTCGCACCGGATCCAATTACAGTTTAATTCCATGGAAATTGAGATTAGTTTTACTACAATGGAATGCTCAAGCAATCTAATTGCTGGGGACATTGAAACTTACATACATAAGTATCTGTAAGACCAGAAAAACATACATTCTTTCACAATGATGATTAAGGAAAATAGATTTCAGGAGACATCACCATATTCATTCCATTTAAATAATTTCCTTTTATACAATCTATTGTGATTATGCAAATACTAAGCTTCACCCTAGGACTTCTCTGGTAGCCTGGATGGTAAAGAATTTGCTTGGAATGCAGGAGAACTGGGTTGGATCTCTGAGTCAGGAAGATCTTCTGGAGAAGGGAATGGCAGTTCATTCCAATATTCTTGCTTAGAGAATTCCACAGACAAAGGAGCCTAGAAGGCCATGGTCCAAGGGTTGCAAAGTCTCAGACATGACTGAGAGATTAACACTTTCAAGTTTCATTCTGTATTGTTTTGGTTTGTTTTACAATATTTTAGGTCTAACCTAAATGACAATTATATGGAGTAAGGGAAGTTGTTATAAGAAAAATTATAGATTTTAAAGAGGACAAGTATTCAAAGAATGCAGTGAGTTCCATTGAAAGAGGAGAGAAAACGATAGCAGAGATAGCAAAATGTAAAGAGAGGAGGGAAGAAGACAGGTTTTCTTTGGGGAGGGAGTTCAATAGCTTTTAGACATTTCAGAGCATTTGTGTACATGAATCTTGAGTCTATTGCCAACTCTAGCTGAAGAACCTTGTCAATATCAATCTGAGGCAAATGTATTCAAGATTTCTAAGTATAAAATCTCTGAATTTTTGAGATTTTGATATTTATTTCTACTGCAGTGATATCCTATCAGTTTTCTGAATGCTCTGAAGGGGAAGTATAAGCTTTCTCAGAATAAGACCTCCTCTCACAGTGAAGTCCTAGGCCACTCACTGGGAGATAGTAACTATTCATGTCTGCATGACCATTATGATGACCCATCTTGGAATTGTGTTACTGTGGCCTTCCATCCATAACTCAAATTAATAGGTTAGTTAGAGGCAGGTTATTTGAGATATATGCATTTTATTTTAAACACTGTTTTGTTGTACTGAATAAATCTGCAATAAATAAGTGATTTTAAAATACTATTTTATAAAAGGAACTTTTCTGGTGGTCCAGAGGTTAAGACTCTACACCCTCAATGTGTGTTGTCTGAGTTTGATCCTTATCAGGGAACTAGATTTCATTATGCTTCAACTAATAATTCACACACTACAACTAAAGATCCCACATGTTGTAATGAAGATCAATGATACTGTGTGCCTCAACTAAGACCTGATACAATCAAATAACTAAATTAATAAAATTTTGTGTTTTTTTTAAATAAAACAACTACATCTTGTTGCTTTCCATATCATTACATTCAAGTAAGTGGAGTAAATGTGATACAATTTATTTGGGGTTTTAAAACTATGTAACTTTGACATACAAGCACTAAAATCTAAACAGAATAGAAACATGAGCTTGACTCCACAAGTTAAGCATCTCATAATAAGTTCAAGGTAAGGAAAAGACAAAGGATATTCAAACTGAATTACTACAAGAGTGTGTGTGTGTTTGTTTGTTTGTGTGTGTGTGAGTGTGTGTGTGTTTGATGAAAAGAGAAATGTGGGGGTGATTTATTCCACTGAGAGAAGTTAGAAAGGTAGCTCCTTCTGTCTGCTGAAATTTCCTTTCATTCCCATTAGTCAAAGATAGTTGTCCCTACCCCAAATGTGATGCTAATATATTTCAATGACCTTAAAGGTTTACCTATATGCAAATACAGTTAAATAAATGATTCTTATAAGTTTTAACCTACTTATCAAGAGATTATGGTCAGTGACACATATTTTAAGGGGAAAATGTTAAGGATGAGGTTTCAGTTCAGTTCAGTTCAGTTGCTCAGTCATGTCCGACTCTTTGAGACCCTATGAACCACAGCATACCAGGCCTCCCTGTCCATGGGGGGAAAAGTTAAAAAAAAAAGTCTTAATTCTTTAAGCTATATTACAAGTTACATTACATTTGATCCTCAACAAGTTTGAACAGGTAAGATGCTAACTGTATCTGTGATACTTAGTAATATGTAGTGGTACATACACAGAGGCCCATGCTCACCCAAAATCATTAATGACGTCTTAGTCAATGTGGGCTGTTATAGCAAAGTACTGTAAACTGGGTGAATTAAACAACAGAAATCTATTTCTTACATTTCTTTGAGAAGAAGTGATTTATATATCACATTCTAAATCCTCTACAAATCGGCTCCCACAAGATGAAAATCATGATTTACTTGAGATGTGCCATTCTGTGATATTTAATTAAGAATACTGTTGGGGCCCAGCCGGCTGATGTGATCAGCCAGAGCCATTATGGTCGGAGCACTGCAAGCCTGCTGCCATATAAGGCGCTGATTACGCGCCAGCTGTACGTTCAGCTGGCAAATCACCAAAAGGATCATGCGGCGAACGTATATCCGACAGGCCAATCACCCACAAGACACGTATTCCCTACATGCCCGTCAGAGCTCCTCCCTTCCTTTTCCCTCCCTCCCTTCCTCCCCATATATAATCGCCTTGCGCTCAATAAAGTTTTGCAGCTTGATCAGAATCTTTGTCTTGCTGCCGTTCTTTGCGCCTCTTGTCCCAACCCTTTCATCCATTTTCAGGTGGATTTGAGCCTCCGTTGATTGCTCTGCGGGCCAGAGCGACTGCTCCCAGCTAGCGGCCGGAGCAGAATACCTTAGAGTCAATTATAATACTGAATGTATTTCATGTTTTATAAGCCTAAGACAGGGAGAATAGCACAATAATTATATAAAACTGCCAGGATTTAGTTGTATGTTCCCTGCTTCCCAAGTGTCAACTTTGGTGGGTTCCTTAAGCACACACACTAAGCAGTTTCCCCACCTATAAACAGGATTACAGTGTATAATTTGTGGGACATCATAAATAGCAAGTGTTGGTTATTATTAGTATTACCTTTTTGTATTCTGTATTCAGATCGTCTTAGTATTAAAAAGGCAACAAACTCTATTATCATGTGGGAATCATATTAAAAAAATGAAAGGATATTGACCTTACATGTTTTTTAAGTGATCAGCAAGTCCAACATTTAAGTTGATTTTCTGAATCAGCCCTATCCAATGTAAATACAATGTGTGCTATATATGTACATTTAAATTGTTGAATATTCACATTAAAAATCATTTTAACATGTAATCAATATAAAAATTGTTAACAATATATTTCACATGTTTTGCGGACAATTTTGAAATTCAGTAAGTATTTTACTCATATAGCTTGTTTCACTTCAGATCAGCCACATTCCAAGTTCCCAACAGCAAAATGTGGTTTGTGGCTAGTTTTTTCAAATAGTGCAGTGTTAGAACAGGTTGCAAATATGTGGGATATACACCACAATTCCCCATCTTGTGCTAGTATAAGACTTGTCTTTCATTTCTTCTGTACCTGTCCTTGACCTCAGTCTCCTCAATTCAATCCCCAGGCAGTTACTACCCCCTACTGAGATGTGACATATAAGATGAGCCTATTATCAATAGCCATATAAACTTCTAGCTAATAGACAAAATTTTTCTTTGGTCATAAAATTTTCCTTTAACTATGGCAGTAGTGAATCATTAATCCTGTGAATTGATTCGCAGATATCATCAGTTTTAACAAAAAGAGCAAATAAGGCTAAATAATCGATTTACACCAAGCTGTCTCTAAAAAATAATTTCCTACAATTGTGCATTGGGAGAGCATACCTGTAAACATTTATTAAAGATGCTATTACTTAAGACTACATATAAAATTAATATTTTCTGAACAAATATATTAAAAACCCTTGATTAGAAAAAACTTAAATTAGTAATGTGATAAAGAGGTTATTGTTTTTTATAGATTTTACTCCTTTTCTTCTAGCTTATCGTTTACTTTCTTACTTCCTTCCTCTCTTTACTCATTTTTTTCTTTACATCTCCCTCTCTTTCTCCCTCTACCTCATTCTCTGTGTCTGTCTCTGTCTTGCTATCTCTCTGTTTCTCTCTGTCACCACTTCTCCCAGTGTTATATCAATAATTATTTCAGGACCCTCACACACAAGGAACCTGAGCAACATACATGTCCATCATACACTTGCTTACTATGGATCATAACAAAATTTATATCAGTAAGCAGAACCTAGCCAGTTTTGAGGATGTTTTTGAACGATATGTTCTTCATGACTGTCAGAGAAGCCAGATTCTATAATAAATGGATCATCTTATCTCAGGACTCTGTTAATTTCTTTCCAAAGAGTGGTAAACTTGGAAATGCATGAAGAGGACATCCATTTGCTGAACTGAACAAATCTACTTTTTTCACACTTGTTCTGACACTGACTTTTTTACAGCATAAAAACTACATATTCTTGTGCTTCTCTCTGCTCTAGCAGTTTCTTGCAAGCTTTTTAATGGGATAAGGCATTGCCCTTGAGGAGGAAATCTTACTGAAACCAATGAGTAACTCATTAGCTGAGAAATTTGCAAGTGGGTGTGCTCCAGGGCACCAACAGATGGTTTAATTGGGTACAAAATTCCAGAAGGCTATGAGCAGATTGATAACATTTTTATCCAAAAGCCAGGGTGATTCTGGTCTTACTGAGAGAAGAAAAGTGCTACCTGAATAGAATATGTGATTTCAGGGAAAGTGGCCAGTCCTTCTATAGCCCTAATTCCTCCCTGACTTGCTCGACTTACACCTCAACTTATAACATTATAGATTACTTTCTGTGACTTAAGTCTTATCCCTTGCTGAAATGGAACTTCGCCTGAAGGTTTTAAGAAGCTAAGTATAAATGACTATTTAGGTGCTTTCGGCTTAACTACAGTTGTAGCTGATCCTCCACTGACCCCAGACTCAGATCTTTTACTATAAGCACATTAATAACAATGAGTATGGGAAAATAACAAGTAGTAAACACATACGTTATAATGAAATAGAAGCTTTTGCTCAACTACTAGGTCAGGACCAATTTCCTGTATTGCTTATGTGTCTGTGGTAATGATGGCTTAGGTCTTCTGAGCCAATGCTTTCTCATTTGTGACTATAAATAGGAGGTGGGTTGGAGGGAGACCACATTGGCTGGGAGGAGAGTGCTCCCGACATAAGCAAAGGAGAGTTTACAGACAGAAATACTTACATGCAAACTGACCAAGACGCTTTGTTATATAGAGGAGTTTTGCTTCTTTATATATTTCACCTTGCATATGTTATACAGGGAACATTTAGGTGAATTCTAAACCTGACATCTTCCATTCAAGGTCTTGAGGCCAAACCATTGCTGAAGTGTTATTTGGCTCTTTAAAATTTATTATTCCTAAGTACCTCCTAATGGATTTAATTGATTTGTTCATTGTGTTTATCACAAGGCCAAATGCCCATTTGTCTAAGTATGTTGACACACACATTGATTTTGAATAGCCTTCAGTATCTTTCTTTGTGTGAACAGGGTTGTTGAGTTCATTTTCAAATAAACAATTGAAAACAGGTCTTTTCTATTTATATATAGAGATTTTTATACACATACTCACACACAGTATATAGAGATGATGGATGCAACTAGGGAGAAGACATCTCAGGAAGCATGATAAGGAGGGTCAATAATATGCTAATTAATAATTACTCCCACTTTGATAATGCTTACTAAAATCTAGGCATAATTTTAAATGTTATAAATAAACAATTATTTATTACTTAAAACTGCCATGAGACCTAAGTGCTATTTTTATTCTCATTTTATATATGAGGAAATAGAGGCACAGAGAGATTAAGTAACTTTCTGATGTCATGTAGTATTTCTGCCCTTCAGTCATAAACTGAATGATTGAGGAAACAAAAGAATCAGTAGGTAATTTAAGATCAAAGAATATTTCCCCTATCCTAGCCAACTAATCTTTTGGAAAAAAGGGTGAGGGAAACCTATTTGAATTGATCTCACTTGCCAACTTTTATTCAAATCAATACAGGAAGTAATCTGTGAAGCTTTGACTGGCTGAATCTTGTGGAGTTGGTGTAAATAAGGAGAGGCGAAGAAGTCGATCTGAGGAGATCACCCCTGTGCCTAAGACACTGACTTAAAGAATGGGTTTAGTGATCATGAATAGCAGTTAGGGCACGACTACAGAGAGTGGGAAAATAAGATATAAACAGAATCTGGGGGAGTTTGAGATACCTCCAAGAGAGCCCATCAAAAGCAAAGAGTGGACAAGTGATCAGGAAACAGTTCTTAACCTACTGACCTATCCACAAATTCAAACAAATTTGTGTTAAATCAACGATGCATATGTGAAATAAATATATTAAAAATCACCTCAAGTGACAAATAATACATGCTCAGGTTTTGTCTATGTCTAATGTTCTTCTGCAAGACATAAGAAGAAGACATAAAATCTAGCAGTACTATTTGCCATTTAGTTGGTTCCACCCCTGGGTTAAGAAGATCCCTTGGAGGAGGGCATGGCAACCCACTCCAGTGTTCTTACCTGGAGAATCTCATGGACTGAGGAGCCTAATGGGCTACAATCCATGGGGTCCCAAACAGTTGTACATGACTGAGAAACTAAGCACAGCAATATAATACCAATCCAATTACAATATAATATCTTCCAAGTCCAATCGTGTTGTTGAAAGTAGAAATATTTTGTTCCTTTTGTGGCTGAGCAATATTCCATTATATGTGTGTATGTATATATTTGCTGTAGCTATATATTAGAACTGGCTTTTCTAGAGTTTCATATAAATGGAAATATAAGTGCTTATGTTAAATGTCCTTCTTTATTCCCTTTGAATAATTGTTTTCACATTCATCCATGTGCTTTGAATATTGAGATATCATTCTTTTTTGGGATTTTTGTTTGTTTTGCTGAATATTATCCTTTTGTATAGATATACTAAAATATATTTATTCATTTGCCTATTTTGTATTTCAAATGTTAGTTCATTTTAACTTGAAATGAATATTCTATGGGTATTAATATAAAATCTTTATGTGGTTAAATTGTTTTGTTATTTACCTAAATACATAAAAATGAAATTACTGAATCATGATGTTTAATAAAAGATATATTTACTTTTACAACAGAACATAAAAATATTTTCCAAAGTTACTGTATCTTCCTTAACAGCATTTGAAATTGGTAGGCTCTCATTTTACCAATTCTAGTGCAATTCCTTGTTAATTTTCTTTCTTTCCTAATTTATGACTTATGTCTTCTCTACTTTTTCCTTTAATTTGGATAAGGCTTATAAATTTTATTGATATTTTTAAAGAACCAGCTGAGCCACTGATTCTCTTTATAGCTTGTTTTCTTTTCTTTTCTTTTCTTTTCTTTTTCTTTACTTTATTGTATTGGTTTTGCCATACACTGACATGAATCTGCCATGGGTGTATATATGTTCCCCTTCCAGAACCCCGCCTCCTTTCTCCCTCTCAATTCCCTCTCAGTTTTGTTTAGTTTGTTTTCTAATAAAGTTGATTTGTTTATGTCTTTATTACCCTGTTAGTTATTTATACTTCCTTTGCTTTTAATTTCACTGTCTTTTTCTAGCTTCTGAAGGTAGACATATAAATCATTATATTTCTTATGTTTCTGTAATAAATATATTTAAAGCTATAACTTAGCCTCTAAACACTGACTTAGTTTTACTGCATAAAGATATTATATTTTGATGTGTTTCAGTTATGTACAGAATTTAAATTTGCAATGTTACCAACTATAAAGATTCTTAGTGAACATTCCATCTGGTGTTAATATTTTGGATCAGATATTATATTAATATCATTTAAGTTAAGTTGATAAATACTGTTCAAGTTTACTTTTCCTAATTAAGTTTAATTATAATTAATAAGAAATTTTAAATTAATTTAAATGCAAATTAACCATACATTTAAATAATTTCTTATTAATTTTAATTTGTTTAATAGGTAATATCAATCACTGAGAAGTAAATATTGAAATCTCCAAATACAATTGGTGTTATGCTTCTTTATAATTTCTATTTGACCAGTTCATGCTCTGTTTGCTAATGATCTATGATTGTGTGCATATGCATTTAGACTATACATTTTTCATGAATTTATTAGCATTAAAATATCTTTTTTCCTTGGTAGCATTTCTTTTCCTGAAGTCTACTGTATTAATTTATGTTTTCTTATGATTTATTCTTTTTTAATTTATCTTTTGGTAATCTTTTACTGTGTGGTGAGATCAGTAAGGAGGAGGGCATGGCAACCCACTCTAATATTCTGGCCTGGAGAATCACATGGACAGAGGAGACTGGTGGGCTATAGTCCATAGGGTCGCAAAGAGTCAGACACAACTGAGGCATCTTAGCACAAGAGCAATAATGGTCCTGAGATGATGAGAAGTGAAGGGTATATGCTCAGTCTTATTTAACTCTTTGCAACCCAATGAGTTGTAGCCCACCAGGCTCCTGTGACCATGGTGTTTCCCAGGCAAGAATAAGGAGTGGGTTGCTACTCCAAAAAATATGGAACACTTCACAAATTTGCATCTGTGTTCTAATACCCGGAATCTATGAGTATGATATTAATACCTTACATTGGGGTGGTATGGATTTGGTGAATTAAGAATCTTGAAATTATGAGATTATTTTTGATTATCCAAGTCAGTCTAATGTAATCACAAGACTCCTTGTAAAACAGGCACAAGGAAATCTAATTCAGAAAAACAACAAAAAGATATGTAAATAGAAACAGACATTGAATCAATGTGCTTTGTAGAAGGAAGATGCAAGAGTGAACAAGAAACACAAGTAGACTCCAGAAGCTGAAGAAAGCAAAGGTAGAGAAAGACTTTTTAAATAAAAACTCAAAATAAAATTTGTAAAGGAAAATAAAGAAATATGGTTGATGTTATTACCATTAAGTACTTTCATTCAATGAACTGGTGGTGTTAAAATTAAATAATTTAATTTGTGAAGCTAATTGTTAAGAAAAATTCCAAAACAATATACAGGTATACCTTATTTTATTCTCCTTTATGTTTTGTACTTTGCAGACTATACAACTTCTTTTTTTGTAAGTTGAAGATTTGTGGTAATCCTGCCTCAAACAAGTCTATCAGCTCCATTTGTGCAACAGCATTTGTTTACACCTTGTCTCTGTGTCACATTTTAGTAATTTCAACATTATTTCAATCTTTTTTCTATTATTATATTGTTATAGTGATTTGTGATCAGTGATTTCTAATGTCTCTATTATAATTATTGTTGGACCCACAAACCAAGCTCATATATGTTGGCAAACTTGATGAAGTTGTGAGATTCTTACTGCTCCACCAATTTACTCTTTCCCCACTGCTCCCCCTCCCCTTGGGCCTGCCTGTTCCCTGAGATATAACAATATAGAAATTATGTAATTTAATAACTCTTCAATAACCTCTAAGTGCTCAGGAAAGGAAGAGTCATATATCTTTCATTCCTTTTTAAATTAAGTGTTTAAGCTTAGTAAAAGTCATGTCAAAAGTCAAGATAAGCTGAAATCTAGGCCTCTTGTGCTAAAGAGTGAGCCAGATTGTGAATACAAAAGAAAAGTTTTTGAAGTTAATAGTGCTATTTCAGTGGACACATGGACAGTAAGAAAACAAAACAGCCTTACTGCTGATCCGGAAAACGTGTTAGGAATTAATCTGGAGGAAATTTTCAATTCTCTTTAATTCTATGAAAGCTTAGAGAGCTGAAAAAGCTTCATAAAATAAAAATAATAATAGTAATAAAGCTAGCAGAGGTCGGTTCATAAAATTTAAGGAAAGAAGTCATCCCCATAAACATAAAGTGCAAGAACAGCAGATGCTGATGGGAAAACAGTAGCAAGGTATCTAGAAGATCTGGCTAATATAATTTATGTAATTGACCATACTAGACAACAGGTGTTCAATGTAAGCAAAACAATCCTCTGTTGGAAGAAGAGGCCACCTTGCATAGTTAGAGAGGAGAAGTCAATGCCTGCTTTTAAAATTTCAAAGCACAGGCCGACACTCATGTTAGGAGCTAATGCAGCTGGTGATTTTAAGTTAAAGCCAATGTCATTTACCATTCTGAAAATTCTGGGGCCCTTGAGAATTCTGCTAAATCTATCCTGCTTCTGCACTACAAAAGGAGCAATAAAGCCTGGATAGCTACACAGATGTTTACAACATGGTTTACTGAATATTTTAAGCCCACTGTTGTGATCTACTGCTCAGAAGCTAAAATTATTTTCAAAATATTACTTCTCATTGACAATGCATCCAAGAGCTCTTCTGAAAATGTAGGAGATTAATGTTGTTTCCATGGCTACTAACATGATATCCATTTTTGCAGCCTATGGATTAAAATGTAATTTAAACTTTCAAGTCTCATTCATCAAGAAACACATTTCGTAAGGCCATAGTTGCTGTAGATAGTGATTCCTCTGATGGATCCATGCAAAATGAACTGAAAACTTTCTGAAAAGTATTCACCATTCTAGATGCCACTAATAATATTTATGATCATGAGAAGGGTCATAATAGCAACATTAACAAGAGTTAAGTTGGAGGAAGTAAACGCAAATGTAGTGAAAACAGAAAAAAAAATACTAGAATTATAAGTGCAGCATGACGATCTGACTGAATTGCTGCAATCTCACGATACAAATTGAAGGATGATAAGCTGCCTCTTATAAACAAAAATGGACTTCCCAGGTGGCGCTAGTGGTATAAAATACCCCTGATGATGCAGGAGACACAAGAGGTCAGGAAGATCCTCTGATGTAGGGAATGTCAATTCACTCCAGTATTATTGCCTGGAAAATTCCATAGACAGAGGAGCCCGGCAGACTACAGTCCATGGGGTCACAAAGTGTCAGACACGATTGAGTGACTGAGAACAACATGAACAAAAGAAATAGCTTCCTGAAATGGAATCTATTATCGGTGAAGATACTGGGGTTATTATTGAAATGACAACAGAATATTTAGAATATTATATAATCTTAGTTGATAAAGCAGTGACAGGTTTGGAGAAAGTTGACTTCAATTATGAAAGAAGTTCTACCATGGGTAAAACACTATTTAACACATTATATGCTACTGAAATAGCATGGATTAAAGAAAGAGTCAATTGATGTAGAAAATTTTATTGCTGTTTCATTTTAAGAAATTGCCACAGTCACTCCAATTTTCAGGAACCACTCTCCTAATCAGTCAGCAGTCATCAACACTGAAGAAAGGTAGTCCATTATCAAAATTATTGGGACTCGCTGAAAGTTTAGATGATGGTTAGCACTTTTTAACCATAAGTATTTTTTAATTAAGGTGTGTACATTGTTTTTAAATATAAGTATAGTGTATCCATAAATTTTATATCACTGGGAAATAAAAAAAAATATTGTGTGTCTCACTTTATGGCAAAATTCACTTTATTGCAATGGTCTAGAACAGAACACATGTCTTCAAGGTATGCTTGCATTTCCATTTCTAAATTTGACTTAAGAATAACATCTGAAAATTTAAAGGTCTCTTACAAATTGAACAGAAAAGGCAACACTACCAGTGAAAAGCAAATGTCAACAGATGTTGAAAAGTGAAGATATGAGGAAAATAATGATAAACTTGAATAATTTGATGGTTAATTTTATGTGTTGACTTGACTGGTCATGGAGTGCCCATATTAAAGATTTTTTCTGGATGTGTCTGTGAAAATGCTTCTCAATGACATGTGAACTGGTGGTCTCAGTAGACTGCCTTCTCTATTATAAGTGGTTATGATTCAATCTGTTGACAAGTGGAATAGAACAGAAGCAGAGAAAAAGGAATTAATTTCCTGTTTGTCTGCCTGAGTTGGGACTCATCTTTTCTGGCCCTTAGACTAGTATTTACGTGATTGGCTCTCCTGGTTCAGGACTTCAGACTTAGACTGCATTATACTACTGGCTTTCCTGGATCTCCAGATTTTAAATCAATATAGAACACAAGATTTTTTTGTCACAGTGTAAGAAGTTAGGTGAATGGGCAAAACAGATGATAAGTGGTACAAACTTTCTGTTATAAAATAAATAAGTCACAAGGATGCAATGCACAACATAGGAAATATAGTCAATAACATTGTGATAATTTCATGTGGTGACAGATGCTTACTAGACATCTAATTGTGCTGATCAGTTCATAATGTGTAAAGACATTGAATCACTATGCTGTATATATGAAACTAACAACATGGCAAGTCAATTCTATTTCAATAAAAAATTTAAAAGGAGAATCATAGTAATCTATGGCATGTATTGTTTTGCATTCTCCTTTTCACTCTTTGGAATGCAGATGAAATGCATGGTGGTTTAGAGTGATTTTTTTTTTTTAGTTCATGAGAGAATGATAAAGAGAATTTCAGAGGCATTTGACAACTTTGTGAAAATGAATTAAACTGCCAATCTTCATAAATCTTGTTGGTTGTTAATTGCAGGAAACATAGTCCTTTCTGAAACAACAAACTAAGGGAGAATAAGATATGGTTTGGAAAGTCTAATCTGGGATCAGCACATAGGAAGAACTGGAATTACTGAGCTCTGCTATTTTATCACACTAAAAGGAAAGTGCAGCAGTGGAAAGATTGGTGTTTTGGAAACACAAACTGTCTGTTCAAATCTCATTCTTTTCAATTACTGTCTTAGTAACCCCAAGAAAATCACATAAGCAACTTCTGCTTCCATACCTTCATCCATATTATTAGCGCTTTATACCCTTACATCTTTGAGATTTAATAGAGGTAATGCACTAAAGCTTTAGTTGCATCAAGGAAACAACTCAAAGTGACCAAAAAGTTTGCCTTTGCACCTGGATATAGGCCTTAGGTTAGTTACCTAAGGTAGGATTCAGGCTGACAGTGAGGCAGTGACCCTTTGCAAATCGTGCTGTAAAAGTTAAACCACCATATGTCATTACAGATGGTCTGCTGGCAGGAGGGAGCTGTGATATTTCGATGACAAAATAGACTCAAAAGCAATTTAAAGGGGTAACAAGAGGGTCTAAAAATTTTTAAATAAAATCAAGTATAATTACTGCTAAAATATTTTGATCTGCATTTTAAAAGCAACATCTCAAGGTTAAAAAAGGAGAAATTCATTTGAAAAGTTTTGATACAAAATGTCCACATTATTACTGACCATGATATCAGTTTAAATTAATAAAATGATGCATGTGAATGTTGTGAGTTCAAGGTGGCTAACTAAAGCTCCAAGATGTCTTCTTTTTGGTTTATGAGAATCTTATAAAATTATATTAAAATAAATACATAGAAACAAATGAGAGATAAGTTAGATTGTCTGTGATTGAGAAATTTATGCCTACTCATGGATAAACTTGGTTCAGGAAACTAGAGACCAGTACCAGTAAGTGACAGTTATAGTGGACAGTGTAGCTTCTCTGGGTGATCAGCAGAATAACAAAAATGATGGCACAAAATGAGGAAGTGAGGATGGAAGCTGTAATAGGGGTTTGGTTGAAATATTCATTAAATTAATCCACCAGCCCCAACTACTACATTATTCTCTTACCTCTACCATTTCCTCACTCATTCCTAAGAGGAATAAAAGAGAACCATAGCATTATTACACCATACATTATCAAATACAGGCTAATGTTCAAAGAAAAAATGAATTAGAACTTTATTTATTTATTTTTTTATTGTAACAAATTCAATAAAGACTTTTTACTTTACAATATTGTGTTGGTTTTGCCATACATTAGGATGAAGTGAAATCTGGACACCTAGAGAAAGGTGCACTCATGCTAGAATTAGGTCATCTCCAGTTTAAAGATGAGGTATCTACTTTTAACTCTGAAATCAATATTTACAAGTTCAAGTTTGACACAAATTCCAAGAAGATACAATAGGAATTCCCTGTAATGGGAGTGTCTTGGAAAAAATAAACATAATTCCATGGATAGAATAGTATAGATACAAATAAGCAATTGTCTTAAAAATTAAAAATAAAGTATAATCAGTGCCATTTCAAAGTCTCTTTGTTCCTCTGTATTTAAAAAATGTATGTTTTATCATGAAATAAGGGGAATATTTATATGTATTAGAAATTATAAAAAGTGAAAAACGTACGAATACAGTGCGTGTCTACTGAGTCACTTTAGTCATTGTCAACTCTGTGGCCCTATAGACTGCAAGGACACTGAAATGGTTTGCCATGCCCTCCTCCAGGATATCTTCCCAACCCAGGGATATAAACCTCATCTCTTATGTCTCCTGCATTGTTAGGTGGGTTCTTTACCATTAGCATCACCTGAAAAGCCCACGAATACAGTGTTGCCGTTGTTCAGTTGCCCAGTCATGTCCAACTCTTTGCAACCCCACAGACTGCAGTACGTCAGGCTTCCCTGTCCTTCACCATCTCCCAGAGTTTGCTCAAACTCATATCCATTGAGTCAGTGATGCCATCCCCAAAATCTCATCCTCTGTCATCCCCTTTACCTCATGCCTTTGGTCTTTCTGAGCATCAAGGTCTTTTCCAACAAGTCGGCTTATCGCATCAGGTGGGCAAAGTATTGGAGTTTCAGCTTCAGCATCAGTCCCTGCAGTGAATATTCAGGGTTGATTTCCTTTATGATTGTCTTTTATGATTGTCCTTTATGATTTCCTTTATGATTTGATCTCCTTGCAATCCAAGGAACTCTCAAGAGTCTTCTCCAGCACCACAGTTCAAAGGCATTAATTCTTTGATGCTCAGCCTTATTGTTCAGCTCTCACATCTGTACATGCTCACTGGAAAAACCATAGCTTTGACTAAACAGACCTTTGTAGGCAAAGTAACGCAGTACCTATATTTAAATGAAAATTGTCAGCAGCAGAGTTCTGCTTCAAATAATGCTAGCTCGTATTAGATCAATCCTGCAGTTACAAGTAATATTAATAAATTTGAATAAAATATTAAAATTAACCACACGAAGGCACTGGAAAGTTGCTAAAAGCTGACAGAAACTGAAAGCAGTTGATAGCTGAATGAGAGACAATGTAATGACTAGGAACTGTGCTTTGTGACTTTTGTTTGGGAGATTCTCTTCAGGCTAGGTGGTTCAAGATGGTGTAAGGCCATGTAGAAATGAACTGAGGAATACAACTGGAGCTTTCAGAACACACAGAAAATAAAGACGTAAATTTTAGAAAGAAAAAAAAATGCAGGAAAGCAAACCCCCAAACTATTATGGCCACTTCGGTGAAAAACTTTGACTAAGTTCTGGAAGTTACAAGAACTTTCTGAGGGATGCAAAATCTGAAAGGCTAGAAATATTGAACAACTGTTACACAATGTAGTTTATAACCTTGAGAGAAAAATGAATTTATTAATGTGACACAAAAACACTAAACTGAAGACAATATTTATATGTCTTGTTGCTGTTTAGTCACTAAGTAGTGTCTGACTCTTTCAAGGCTTCTCTGTCTATGGAATTTCTCAGGCAAGAATACTGGAGTGGGTTGTCACTTTCTTCTCCAGGTTATCTTTCTGACCCGGGGATCAAACCCATGTTTCCTGAGTCTCCTGCGCTGACAGATGGATTCTTTACCACTGAGCCACCAAGGAAGCCCATTCATGTGTTCATCTAATTTCAAACTGAAAATTTCTGTTTATCAAAATAAAACATAAAACTACAAAGACAAGCTACAAAGAGAAATTACTTTAATCCCATATATCTGAGAATATAATTAGCCAATGTCCAATAAATAATCTGCATATCAGTGGCTTAAATGAAGTGGAATTTTACTTCTTACCTAAGATTTAGGAATAAATAGTAAGTCCAGAGCCAGAAGAGAGTTTTGCTTCATTCGTCATTCATGCATCCATGTCTTTTTGTGAGTCCTATTATTTCAGTCTCATTATTTGCATGTTTTCCTACTCTGAAATATCAATATTGGATGGCTCACCAGCACACATGGAAATTAGAAAAAAGTATAAGAGCCAATCCCTTTTAAGAAAACTATGTAGAAGGTGGGCACGTCATTTCCATTTAAAATTCCCTGCCAAGATCTTATTCATATGGCCATGATTCTTTGACATGGCATCTATCTTCCTTTATAAATTTATGTGATAATTCATTATTTAAAATAGAAAGGGAAAATGGATACTGGTGGAAATTTATCAGTGTTTGTCATAGTAGTGGGCTTTCAGATGTCATAATGTGATTCCTTTTTAATGTAATACACAGCCTTATCATCAGAGATATGTGTTATCAAATAAAAATGATGTTAATTATATGCTCTATTTGCTTTATAATAATAATCAAAACCAATTATTATAAACCAACTTTACAAGCCTGGGAAGACTGTGCTTTCCAATCATTCAGCTTAAGAGGTTCTATGTATCCATAGTGTAAACCTTATTACTTCAATATTTAAAGTACATATTTTCCTAATGTTTCATATCTATGATTTATGAATAAGATATATATTTTATGATAATATTTAGGATAGCATTTTCTCCATTAATTTATATCTATTTCTGATATTAATATGAAGTTTTTGTCATGAAATTGCAAGTTTGAACTGTAATAGCTTATTGTCTAGGACTTGAATGACATCATCACAGAATGAAAATCTTTAATCCTAATAACCCTATCATATTAAACTTAATTTGACTAAAAGTGTGGTAGCTACAACAGTTTCTTTTTTTATTTGAATATTTATTTGGATATAATTATGGATATATAATTATATTTTTATTTGGATATAATTATGAATATATAATTATATTTTACTGGAAAACCTTTTTTTTTCTATTTTCATCACTTTCCTTTATTTTTATATGTTCCTTTTACAAAAGCATAGTTAAATTTTTTATATGAAATCTGAAAAGCTCTTCTCTTAAATGACATTAAATTTACCTTAAAATCATAAATAAATGATTGTTTGAGAGTATACATTTTAACTTTCCCCATTTTTTTTCTTGTTTAATGCCTTCTCCTTTTTACAACAGTTTTATTTCTATTTTCATTATTTTAATGGTTACTCTAATTTTTTACCATATATTTACAACAAAATCTAAGGTTAATCAATATTGAACTTTTCTCCCAGCTAATACATGGATCTCAAGAAAAGTTGAAAATTTTCTTGTGTCTTTGAAGGCATTATTTCATTTTTCTTTAACTTCCATTGTGCTGATGTGAATGAAATCTGTTGTCAGCATAAATATTAACCCTTCACTGGTGATCCATATTTAAGCTTTTTAAAACTGTTCTCTTTGTCTTTGGTGTTTTATAGTTTCATTGAATGTGTCTTTTGGTGGTGTATGCTTTTCAGTGTATTTATCTTATTTGTTTTCTATTGCTCTTTCTGACTGTACAAATTTATATTAATTCATTTATTCTGAAAGACAGTTATTCATAAAATCAGAACATTAACTCTTCTCATTATCAACATCAACTCAAAAACAGAGTACTCCTTCTGAATATCAGACTATATTTGAGTGCATATATGACAAGCATACTTCTAATATAACACCCATCTCCTGATAATTAAATCTGTGTAATACTAATTAAGTATGCTTTGATTCTAATGATTGGGTTTCCCTGATGGCTCAGACGGTAACGAATCTACCTGCAGTGCGGGAGACCCATGTTTGATCCCTGGGTCAGAAAAATCTCCTGGAGAAGGGAATGAAAACCCATTCCAGTTTTCTTATCTGGAAAATTCCATGGACAGAGGAGCCTGGCAGGCTATAGTCCATGGGGTTGCAGAGTCAGATGTGACTGAGCAACTTCACTTTATTTTCTTTCTTTCTTCTAATGATTTGCTTCTAATTAAGAGAATATGATAAAGATAATGGGATATCACTTCTATGACAAAAGATTGGGACTTTAATCTTGTTAGCAGACATTCTCTCTTGCTTTCTCACTGACACATTTTGACCAAGCTGGCTAACCAGAGAGGTTCAGTGGCAAGGAACAGAGATAAACTTCTGACCAATGGACACTGAGGAGCTGAAGCCTTTGGTACTAAGAACCTACCATCTTGCCAACAAACAAGTGAGCTGGAAAGTGAATCTGTACTGGTCAAATCTTGAGACAGCCTTTTGACATATTAATGGTAGCTTGTAAAAGAAACTTATGACTCAGTTAGTCTTGCTCAGACTCCTTATCCACAGAACTGTGAAATGATAAATGAATGTTGTGTGTAGCCAATAAAGTTAATTTGTTATATAGCAGTAGGAAACTGACACAGCATATATAATTTGTCTTCTGTGTATACCCAAGTTTCTTTCTGTGTCATTCACCATACCTCTACTCTAAAAAAAAATCTGAAATTTTCAGAGCTATCTTCTCATTTAATAATTTTCTCTCCACCAGAATTTAACAGGTATTTAAACCATTCCTAGAATTTTAACATTTCAATGTGTGAAGTGTTCAGTTTCAAAGTTTCCACTAGTTTAATTTTGGTAGTAACTTTTCCTCACTAATACATATATTTAATGAACTTTTATAGAGTAGCTTAAAATACACAAAATTATGTGAAGAGAGAACAGAGAGAGTTACCATACACCTGTGTCCAGTTTTCCTTCTTACTACATTTTATATTGGTATGGTATTGCACAGAACTGTACAAAAAAGATCTTCACAACCCAGGTAATCACAATGGTGCGATCACTCACCTAGAGCCAGACATTGTGGAATGTGAAGTCAAATGGCCTTAAGAAGCATCGCTACGAACAAAGCTAGTGGAGGTGATGGAATTCCAGTTGAGCTATTTCGAATCCTGAAGGATGATGCTGTGAAAATGCTGCACAAAATAAGTCAGCAAATTTGGAAAACTCAGCAGTGGTCACAGGACTGGAAAAGGTCAGTTTTCATTCCAATCTCAAAGGAAAGCAATGCCAAAGAATGCTCAAACTACCACACAATTGCACTCATTTCACACGCTTGTAAAGTAATGATCAAAATTCTCTAAGCCAGGCTTCAGCAATACATGAACCGTGAACTTCCAGATGTTCCAGCTGGCTTTAGAAAAGGCAGAGGAACCAGAAATCAAATTGGCAACATCTGCTGTATCATCAAAAAAGCAAGAGAGCTCCAGAATATCATCTACTTCTGCTTTATTGACTATGCCAGAGCCTTTGACTGTGTGGATCACAGTATCATCTGCACATCTGAGGTTATTTATATTTCTCCTGGTAGTCTTGATTCCAGATTGTGCTTCATCCAGCCCAGCATTTTTCATGATGTACTCTGCATATAAATTAAGCAAGAATAGTGACAATATACAGCCTTGGCATACTCCTTTCCTGATTTGGAAACAGTATGTTGTTCCATATACAGTTGCTTCTTGACCTGCATACAGATTTCTCAGGAGGCAGGTAAGGTGGTCTGGTATTCCCATATCTTTAAGAGTTTTCCAGTTTGTTCTGATCTAGACAGTAAAAGGCTTTGGCATAGTCAATAAAGCAGAAGTAGATGTTTTTCTGGAACTCTTTTGCTTTTTTGGTGATCCAAGGGATGTCAGCAGTTTGATCTCTGGCTTTTCTAAATCCAGCTTGAACATATGGAAATTCCCACTTCATGTACTGTTAAAGAGTGTTAGCAGAAGTCTAATATGAACCTAGGTGACCTACACACTTGTATAATCTTTCCCAGCAAGTTTATGAGGAATATATGAATACAATGGAAAATCGCATTTGTGATTGGTTATTTACTTGGCCCAACTGGCCTTTTAAAAGAGGAATTGATTATCCTAAATGGATTGTCCTAACAAAATATCCCTGTAAGAGTCAGAATTCTAAAGTGATCCAGTCTGACTGGTAAGACAGCAAGAAAGGTGTCAAGAACCAGAGGGATCTCAGATGATAGTGGAAGCAGGCCAAGCTTGAGCTCTGGCCACCCTTCCCAGGGCACAAGCCCAATCCCATTGAAACTCAGAATGCTTGAAGAAACAGGGAGAATCCTCACATAAGTGAGTCACATCTAGAAACCCTGCCTGCTAGAGGCCCCTTGTTTCCCAGACCCAGATATGATAATAAGGGTTCTGGCTCAATCTGCCTTACAGGCAGCTCAGTCTAAGGTTAGGTGAAACTGAGTGTTACAATGGGAGAAGTATTGTAGCAAGCTGAGAGCAAGATATGTTGACATGCGCTCTGGTCCAAATGGTAAGGACTGGACTGGACTGGCCCAAGGTAGTGTGGGATAGGCCAGCACATACCTCAAGTAAAGTTCTCAAGAGATGTGAATGGCCCTGAATTATAGCCAGAAAGAAAATGGGGGCATTAACCTTGCAAGTTGCAAACAGCTGAAATTTGCTGACAACCTAGAAGTAGACTCTCCCTCAGAGTTGTCCAGATGAGAACTCAACCAGCCAACAATTTGCTTTTAGCATTAGAAGATGATAAGATGACAACCCAGCTCTGCTGTGCCCAGACTTCAGATCTACATAACTGTGAAGTAATAAGTGACTGTTTCTTTTTTAAGCCACTAACTTTGTGGTAATATTTTACACAACCATATAGCAGGAAAGTTGAAGAGATATGTATTCCCACACACAAGAGGGGAGTAGGTCAGAGGGAAAGAGAAAGAGAAATGGAATCTGAGAATGCATACTAAGAAAAAATAACAGTATTGGTTTGATGATGGAAAGATATTGAGGCTAAAGTTGTCTGAACATCATGGAAAAGTTCATTCAGAGAGAGAAATTTATGCATATCTACTATGAAAAGAGAAAATGGTTGTTACTCTCAATGCATTGTATCACGAATAAATAGAAACAATACAAGTTGAAGTAAAAGTGATAAGAATGTGGCTAGAATTGTTTGAACTCTCCTTTAATTTTGATTTTAGTCATTCCTTTCTCTCCATTCTCACAAAGACTAAGCATGCCCTTGCTTTCCAGATGGCCCTTGACCATCTCGTAGAGATAGTGACTTGGAATATAAATGATACTTCACATCAAACCCATTCATTAGTATATTTTAACTGCAGTGCATCCAATAAATGTTTGCACATCAGTGTTACAGACCAATAACTGGTAAATGAAATAAGTTCATTGGGGGAACATTTACACTTGCTAGGGCAAAATGCCTTAACTCTCAAGCTATTAATCATGCCTTTTTAATCCTTGAAACAGTCTATCTGGGTAAGAATTTTTGATGAGAGAAAATATTCCCAGGGTGTCTCACTTCTACCTAATCTTGTTAGAAGAGACATTGACAACATTTTTCTCCTAGCTCTCTTTTCAAGAATGCTTATAGAGTCAACAACTCTGAGAGACTGTGATAATACTTCTTTTCAGAGTAGAAGGTGAGGATCTTTGCTGTCTAATATGATAAATATTATATTTCCCTCTAGGGAAAGTTTAGGCAATTTTGCTTAAACCCAATTATAAAAGATTTGAGCTCCCTTACTTCTGGATTCCCAGAGTTGTTAAGAAAAGTTCCTGAATTTGAGGTTCCTATCTGCCACTCTCCTGGGACTTAGAAGCAGAAGATGTTAATGTAAATGTGAAGTCCATGATGCATGGTGTGCTATGAGCATTGAAGCCTCTTTGTTTCTGACCCACAAGTATCATATCTTCTGCCAGCATCCATGAAAATGTGGAAAGCTAATCTGGTTCTGTAGCAACCAGGGTAAGTTATAAACTATTTATAAATTTTGACAAAATTATTTAATTATTTAACTTTGAAATTACACAAGGTAAGAAACTCTGAGATAAAACATAACAAAAGTTTATAAAACAAAAAACAAAACAAGTAATTTAGGCCACAAAAGGAAGCTAAGTGATTTATCAACTACAATGACTGGGATGCCATATTAAGATAAATGGTCTGATTGAGTAAACCCAAAGATACTCAGCATACAAAAAAAAAATGTAATTTCAGCTAGAAATTTGCATGAGTGTATTGATTATCTTCAGGGCCTTTGCTGAATGCCACAATATTTTCTGACAAGCTTAATTTTTTTTTTTTTTTAGACAGTGTCTCATTAATCCCTGATGGTAGGAAAAAACATTGTAGTCCTATTGATTGAGAAAATTAGCTCAGGTCTGTAGATTGCTCTAAGTCCCTTCAACCAAAATTTGCCATTCAAATAGATGAGGGTTAGCCTGTAATTTTTTTTTTTTGCTTGTTTTTAATAGAGTGAATGGAATTAATAAAACATATTACCTGCATAGCTCCACTTAAATATTTGATAGCAACTGGATCAATTCTATGAATGAGAAAGCAAAAGGGAATATGCACATTGAAATGTTAAATTGAAAAAAGAATGATTCAATGGTTCAAGTGATTAAGAATTCAGGAAAGGTAAATTATATTTTAAACTAAAAAACTTGTGGGCTTCCCTGATGACTCAGATGGTAAAGAATCTGGTACACTTGATCTTTCATTGCAATGCACAGGCTTCTCTCTAGTTGGTACACCAGGGCTCAAGAGCACATGACCTTAGCTGCCTTGTGGCTTGTGAATCTTAAATCTCAGACTAGAGATATAAACCACCTTCCTTGCATTGGAAGGTGAATTCTTAACCACTGGATCACCAGAGAAGTCGCAGTTACTTGAGATTCTGTAACTTGATTCTTTCAAACCTCTTATTTTTCTTCAGATTAATGTTTTCATATTTTTATTAAGCTTGTCCAATACATTTTTAATCTTAACTATTTATATTTTGCTTCTAGAATTTCTATTGAGTTTTCTTTATAGTTTCCATTTCTATAAATTCTTAATCTTAGTATTTGGTAAAATCATGTTTCTTTTAAGTTCTTGATAATGTGTACAGTAGCCGTGCTATTCTACATTAATTCCAACATCCTGTTATCTCAGTGTCAGTTGCTATGAATTGCTTATTTTCTTACTTCATTATCTATGTGCATGCTAAGTCACTTCAGTTGTGCCTGACTCTGTGACCCCATGGACCATAGCCTGCCACACTCCTCTGTCCAAGGGATTTTCCAGGCAAGAATGCTGGAGTCGGTTGCCACGCCCTCCTCCAGGGGAATCTTCCCAACCTAAGGATTGAACCCAAGTCTCTCACAATTCCTGCACTGGCAGGTGGGTACTTTACCACTAACACTACCTGGGAAGCCCCCTTGTAATAAATATTAATTTATACAGGATATTATATTTTACACTCTGTTATAATTACATATGATAAGAGGACAAATCTTTTACATCGCATTTCTATGTATAAGTAAGGAAGTCCTAGAATCTAGAAAACTGGATTTTGAAGGAAATGCCTTTGGTATTTAACTAGTGACAAGACCTTTTGAAATATTAAAACACAATACCCAACCAATCTGTGCAATTACATAAAATGTGCCAATGAGACAGATATGATGAGTTTTAACATGTGACTATTTGTTACTGACCCCTCATCACAATGTTTCAGTCTTTTCATATAATGCAAAGAACAAAATGTATTACCAGCTCATTGAAAATGTTTCTTAAACTTTTTTTATGACACTCAAACACATAAAATAATATACCAGTTAGGCTAGAAGTGTTTATACATATTTGCAGGTAAAAAAATTATAGATAAGTTTGATCAACTGTTTATTCTGATATGGAAGTTCTTGAAGTATTCTGGGTTTAGAACATTCTTTAAATATTGGCTACTTTGTTGTTAGTGTATAAGAATGCAAGAGATTTCTGTGTAACAATTTTGTGTCCTGCAAATTTAACATATTCATTGAGGAGAACTAGTATTTTTGTGGTAGCACTTTCAGGATTTTCTATGTATAATATCATGTCATCTGCAAACAGCAGCAGTTTTACTTCTTTTCCAAACTGAATTCCTTTTATTTCTTTTCTTCTATGATTATCATGGCTAGGACTTCCAAAACTTTATTGAATAATAGTGGTGAGAGTGGACATCTTTATCCTGTTCCTGATCTTAGAAGAAATGCTTACAGTTTTTTCACTATTGAGAATGATGCTTGCTATGGATTTGTTGTATATGGCATTTATTATTAAAGATCAGAAAGAAAATTAAAAAACAATACCATTTGTCATCACAATAAAAGAATAAAATACCTGAAAGAATCCCATCTAAGGAGGCAAAAGGCTTGTGGTCAGAAACCTATAAGAAAAAAGAAATCACAGATGACACAAACAGAGGGAGAGATATGCCATGTTCTCAGAAGGAAAGAATTAACATTGTGAAAACTGGTGTACTATCCAAACCAATTTAAAGATTCAATTCAACAATATTAAATTACCATTGGCATTTTTCACAGAACTAGAACAACAACAGCAACAAAAAACATATGTTGCAATTTGTGCGGATACACAAAAGACCATGAATAGCCAATGTTGTCCTGAGAAAGAAAAACAGAGATGGAAGAATCAGGTTCCCTGATTTCAGAATATATTGGAACGCTATAGTAATCATAACAGTATGGTATTGGCACAAAAACAGAAATATAGATCAATGGAACAGGATAGAAAGCCCAAAGATAAACCCATTTTCCTATGGTCATCTAGTCTATGACAGAGGAGGCAAGAATATACAATGGAAAAAAGGTAGTCTCTTCAATAAGTGGTGTTAGAAAAACTAGAAAGCTACATTTAAGTGGATGAAATTAGAACACTTCCCAACATCATATAGAAAATAAATTACATATGGGTTATAGACCTAAATGTAAGGCCAGATAGTATAAAACATAGACTGAACACTCTGATATAAATCACAGCAAGATCTCTTATGATACATCTTAGTGTAATAAAAATAAAAACAAAAATAAACCATTAGAATCTAATTAAACTTAACAGATTTTGCACAGCAAAGGAAACCATAGATAAAACAAAAAGACTGTCCTCAGAATGAAAGAAAATATTCACAAATACAGCAATCGACAAGGGATTAAGCAGCACTTGCAGCTCAATATCAAAAAATTAAATAAACAACCCAATCAAAAAATGGCTGAAGATCTAAATAAATATCTCTCCAAAGAAGACATACAGATGCCCAACAAATACATGAAAAGATGTTCAGCATCATTAACTATCAGAGAGATTTAAATCAAGACAACAATGAGGTGTCACTTCACACAGGTCAAAATGGCAATCATCAAAAAATCTACAAAAAATAGAGAGGGTGCGCAGAAAGGAAACCCTCCCACATTGTTGGTGGGAATGTAAACTGGTACAAATACTATGGAGAACAGTATGGAGATTCCTTAAAAACTCAAAACAGAATTAACATATTACTCAGAAATTCCACTCCTGGGCACATACCCAAAGAAAAATATAATTCAAAAAGATACATGCACTCCAATGTTCATTGCAACACTATTTACAATAGTCAGACATGGAAACAATCTAAATGTCCATCAACAGAGGAATGTATAAAGAATATGTAGTACATATATACAACGGAACATTATTCAACCATTAGAAAGAACAATTTAATGCCATTTGCAGCAACATGGATGTATCTAGAGATTGTCATTCTCAGTGAAGTAAGTCAGACAGAAAAAGAAATATCATATAATATTGCTTATATGTGGAATCTTAAAAAAGGATGAAAATGAACTTACTTACATCCACAGATGTAGAGAGCAAATATATGGTTACCAGGGGATAAGGGGAGGAGTAAATTGGTAATTTGGGGTGGAAATACACACACTACTCTTTTTAAAATAGATAACTAATAAGAACCTGCTATATATTACAGAGAATTCTATTCAATATTGCATGATGGCTTATATGGAAAAATAATCCCAAAAAAGAGAGTGGATCTAGATATATGTGTAACTGATCCAGTTTGCTGTACCCTTGAAACTAACACAACATTTTAAATCAACTATACTCCAATAATAAATTGGGTTTTCTCTTACACTATCTTTGTAGCTCACTTTAACCCTATAATATGGAACAGAAGAATTGATGCTTTTGAACTGTGGTGTTGGAGAAGACTCTTGAGAGAACTTTGGACAGCAGGGAGATACAATCAGTCCATCCTAAAAGAAATCAGTCCTGAATATTCATTAGAAGGACTGATGTTGAAGCTGAAACTCAATACTTTGACCACCTGATGTGAAGAACTGATTCATTTGAAAAGACCCTGATGCTGGGAAAGATTGAAAGTGGGAGAAGGGGACAACAGAGGATGATATAGTTAGATAGCATCACTGACTCAATGGACAGGAGTTTGAGTAAACTCCGGAAGTTGGTGATGAACAGGGAGGCCTGGAGTGCTGCAGTCCACGGGGTCACAAAGAGTTGGGCATGACTGAGTGACTGAACTGAACTGATGGAACAGAAAACAGATATTAATTGAGTACTCATAAATTTGCAATCTTACAAATATCCACACTGTCACATACCCAACACGCAACATCCAGTATTTCATATTATTCTGATGCTTTGGCTCTAAGGATTGGAGTAGGTTTTCACCTAAATTATCTGAGGGGTTACCACAATTACTTGCTTGTGCTAAGCTTCACGATGGTCATGTTGGGGTTTTAGCTCTTCTCTCTAGTCTCTTTTTATACAGGAAGCACATTGGCAATCAGCAGGAAATATGTCATTGTGGAAATTTAAACAGAGTAAAGGTTCAGGAAGATCCTGGAGCTTATTTACAGGATATTTAGAGCATTGGTTTAGAAATGTCCATTTAACTTTTCAAAAACAATTTATGTTTTAGTGATATATATGCCATTTTTGACTGAATCAATGTAAGTAAATCAACTATCTTCTTTGAGCATTATTTTCCTAGTTATAGAGTGTATGTAGTGATTCTTTACTGTCTCCTTTAACAGGCTTAAATGGAAACTGACCCATAAACATATTTAAATTGTATTAAAACATGAATATGATGAATGACCTCCTTTACATAAATATCACATCTATTAAACATTAATAAAATGTGTGTGTGTGTGTATGTTTGAAATTTACCTGGGAAATGAGGTTTAGAGACTAATGTTGACTCTTGGGTGGGTATAAATGACAGCAGAAATTCTCCAAGGGTGATGAAGGCATGAAGGTTACACACCTTCACAAGTGTATACTCACACTCAAAGTGAGAGAGGAGCCAAAGATAGGTTCCTATTACATAGATTCCTCCAATTCTCTGGGGGAACTGGGTTTGAAAGAAGTAAGTTAGTATGGTGAGATGACTATATTATTTTTTTAGTTTCTCAAGATTACCTCAAAAACAGTTTTTGTTTTTGTTTTTTTCATTTTTCCTATGTGAAGCAGTATTCTCAAATCCCAGGCTATACATCTGTGGTGCCAGAAGTATGGATAATTCTTATGTAAGGAACTGTAACTATACCTTTAAAGTTTTGTTCTAATTTCTAAGGGCCCAATAGAGTAAGTTCCACCCTCATTCCATCTTTCAAAATTGTACACAGCCCATTATCCAGAGTGAAGTAAGCCAGAAGCAAAAACAACAATACAGTATATTAACGCATATATATGGAATTTAGAAAGACGGTTACGAGAACCTAACATGCGAGACAGCAAAAGGAACGCAGATGTATAGAATAGACTCGTGGACTCTGTGGATGAGGGTAAGGGTGGGATGATATGGGAGAATGGCATTGAAACATGTTAATTATCATATGTGTAATCAACCGCCAGCCCAGGATTGATGCTCGGGGCTGGTGCATCGAGATTTCCTGGGGGGAGGGAGGTGGGAGGGGGGTTCTGGAGGGGGAGCATATGTACACCCATGGCGATATCATGTCATTGTATGGCAAAAACAATAAAAAAATTAAAAAAAAATTGTACACAGTGAATATTGTCTATGTTGTCCATGTTTTCTAATGATTGATATAGCTCATATGGAAATCTAAGTAACCCTAATTGACAAGTAATCTTACTTTATGTGAATGACAGTAAACTGAAGACAAGGCATTTGACAGACTAGTATTGCTGTTGGAAATCTGGACCAGCACAGTGGCTGAATCTAATGTACCCTCCAAAGGTACAAGATTTTGAGTACAAGTGGAGAGAAAGGGGAAGAGTAGATGAGGGCAAAGGGAAAGATAAATGGGTTATGCAATGGGAGCAATCAAGTTTTACAGTGATTCCCCAGAAGAGCTTCAGAGAAAGATATAATATTGACTTTTAGTTCAGTTATATTTAATTCCTGAAAGAGTAAAATCATGTGTTGCTGAAACCACTTCTGCTTTTGGGACCTGGCAAAACAAAATGGAAGCCAGCAAACTTGAGTAGTACCACTCTGGGAGATCCTTTACTCATATAATATAATGAAGGTCTAGACTAACTTTTAATGACTGAGTGAGACTTGAATATGTGTGTGATTTTTTGACTCTTGAATTTCAGGTTATTTCTACTGCGATACCAGTATTAGTCTAATATTGGCATTGATGGTAAGATTATAGTACTGATTTTTATGGTCAAGTGTATTGGAAAATTAAATAGTTACACCTGAGGATATAATATTGATGGAAAATGACTGACCTAAAGCTATTCACCAAGTGATTTCTATGCTAAATAGTTATATTTATGATCATCATAAAGTAGAAATTATGGTAGATCAAGGGACACAAATTTGAAAATATGTGTAGTGTCAGCATAGTACAGATAACTTATTTCTTTAAATTTAATCTTACCTGACATGGGCTGATGCAAATGTTAGAAATATCTATTATATTATAGCTGTGTTTGTCATGTAAACTCTATACTGAATATATATGTCCAAATACTGTTCCTTTATTGTAAGAGAGACTTGGTCAAAGCCTAGAAGGTAGCTTATGTAGTAATGCATTTAATCTTACACAAAAAGAGATCTAGCCTTTATTCTCAGTTCCCAGGAGGTAATCTTTGTTAGTCCCAGGTCTTTGGCATATCCAGATCTTAACAATATGATTTAGGGTGGAGGCTAGCTATACTATCAAAAATCAAGAATGTGATTTAGGAAGAAGGCAATGGATCACATGGTATAATCAAACTGGAGATTGAGATCAACCATATGAACAATCAATCTTGTCTACATAAGCGAGTCTCAGTAAAAACTCAGAATACAAGGCTCAGGTGAGCTTCCCTGGTTGGTGATATTCCATACAAATTGTTATACATTATGTATGAGGGCTGTAGAAACTCTGCATTTGGCAGTTTTCTGCTCTTTTTCCTTTGCCTGATTTTAATCTGTGGACTTAACCTATGATAAATCATAACTGTGAGTGTGTGTGTGTGTGTGTGTGTGTGTGTGTGTGTGTGTGTGTGTGTGTATACACACACACTCCGTTGTATCTGACTCTTTGTGACCACCATGGACTGTAGTCTGCCAGGCTCCTCTGTCCATGGATTATCCAGGCAAGGATACTGGAATAGGTTACCATTTCCTTCTCCAGGTGATCTTGTTGCTGAAGAGATGGAACCTGCACCTCTTGTGTCTCCTGCATTGGCAGGCACATTGTTTATCAGCTGAGCCACAGGGAAGCCCAGCTATGAGTATAATTGCCTTCAATTTGTCCTGTGAATCATTCTAGCAAATGATCAAATCTGAGGGCTGTTTGATCCATTTCTTCCCACTTCCCCAATACTTGCAGTTGATGTTTGTTAAAAATTAGTATGATTTGGAACATGGTGCCTTCTCACTTCATAGTTTGCCTAACTTCATGTGAATGTGTGATTGAAGAATAATTTGGAGTTAGTTGACAAATTTCTAAAAGCAGAATAAACAGTCTATGACTCCAAGAAAGTGCAAATATAGCCCAGTTACCAAGCATGGTAAAGGAGAACATAAAAAATTGCTGAAGTATATCCATAAAAGAAGAGCCACTATTACTGGAAAGGATATTAGATCAATAGATTCATGGAAGTAATGCTGAGACATGATTAAACAGTAAACACAGAAGATAATAGCTTCAAACATGGAGGCTTGGTATTCTGTAAAATAATAGTGACAGTATCTGTTTAAGAAACCAAATAAATTTAATAAAAATTAAAATGGATAAAGTTAATCTATTTAAGTACAAAAGAGTCAAGGTCTTAAAAATAAACAAAAAAGTAAGGCATGTATATTAAAAAATGATGATACAATCATTTTTACTGTTTTGACTAGGGGATGTTATGTCAACATAGTATACAAAGACTTAAATTTTATCTATACATGTCTTAAAGTTGTCATTATCTGGGATCTATAAATGAAATGTAGGTAAATGATAATAAAGTAGGTAAATGTAGGAAAATAGTATTGAATCAAGATAAAAAAGTAGTGACATGTACAAAGGTTATTTTTAATTACATGAAAAATTCTGTCAATACTTGCCTCAAGTAACTTTGCATACGTTACGTTTTAAAAGTTAGGAAAATTATAAGAAAATAAATATTAATGCTTTTACTAGGAACTGATGAGTGAAAATATATATAACTTTAGATTTTAAAATGAGAGAAACAAAGTAAATATACTAGAGATACAACAAATTTGAATCTCCTTCATTATCATAATTTAGATCACCAGCTGCCCTGATAAATAACTGAAATTTTGACCTCAAGCTTCCTCACAGACTCAGAATAAATTAACCTGTTTTGATATAATAACTATGTTCAATATTAGGAGCAAAATACATATTTTAATTCATATTTATATTTGAAGGCTCATATTCTAATCTGTTTTTTCTAAAGTTTATTGAGGAGGAGATTATGTTGACTATCAACTTAATTTTACATACAGATTAACAGAGTTCTTGAGGTATGGGGGCACATTTATGACCTTGACAATTATTAGCTAAGTTGTTTTATTATATTTGTATTTATGTATTTCTAATCTTGCCAAATCTGTAACACCCTCTCCAAAACCTTTTTCACTCTACTCAAAGGATAATAATCTTTTCTGTAAAACCATTGTTTCCGAGTTCTCTAAACTTTTCCACTATAAGAGATTAGAACTAGAATTTTGAAACAAAGTCTGTGAGTTGAAATTATCCAATTAAAATAATAAAGACACTTCTAGGTTTGATTCATTTTGATTTCAGGGAAATAGAGTTGAAAGAAAGGGGAATGAAACAAAGCTTGAAAATGAATTTGGCTCTTGAAAGAACAATTTCCCAGCCAAATTGAGAGAATCTTGCTTGACATCAAGGTCAGATCAAACTTTCAACTTGATTTCATTCAAACTGATTAGATTTGAACCTAAAAGTTCATCTGAATTCCACTTGATAGAGACTTTCACATTAATAACATTTAGCCCAATATACTGCAAAGAATTGAATGAGGAAGTTATCATGTATTCATTTAAGAAATACACCTAAATGGAAAATCTTCCATTGTATAGAATAAAATGCAATGACCTGAGAGTCTTTCCATCAATATTATTGCCTAGTCTGAAACTAACTTACAAAATATAAAATCTGCTTTATCTTACGTAGCCACAGAATCATAACACAGAGAGTAGGGGGGAGAGAGAGAGAAATGGAAAGGAGAAAGAGAGAGAGAAGTGGAGAGGACGGAAGTCTATCTGAAGATCGATATTTATCAAATAGTTTTAGAATTGTATGACACTTTTGCAAAGAAATAAGCTCCAAATCCAAAAACTAAAAACTCAGGTGGTTTAGAGACAGCATTCTTTGATTCTTGTTAGTAAGTCAGAAGTCCTCAACAGGGATCCAAGTGACACATAAGTCATGAGATGTTCTGATGTCCCCAAATATGTTGAAATTGAAATGCTCCTCCCTGATGGTAAAGGACAAGCTCCCTATGAAGGGCTTGGCTTAGATCTCAGGAAGGCAGCTGATTAATATTAAAAACTCTTGCTTTCTGCTGAGTTAAACAGCAATGGTCCAGTGTAGCTTGCATATTGAGACTTTGTTGGTAAGAAGTAATAGACACTAAAAAGGAACTAACTCAGAATAACTGTGCCAAAGCAGTGTTTTAACTAGCCTTAATATGTAAATCACTGTGAACATATGATAACACACAACAAACAAAGCCCTTCTTCTGGAAGTTCTGTTTCAGTAATCATCCATCAAAGGCAAAAGTTGGCATTGTTATTATTTATTTCAGGTGATGCTAGTTATTGGGGACTCTAAAAAACTAAGGAGTAAGGAGTTCTATAAAATTTAGAAAGAGGTTCACAAACTCCCACTATTTTATGGTTGTTAAAAGAGTGGGCTCTGGGATATGACTAGTTTTGGGTCTCAGCATTGCTCCCTTATCCATTATTTGATTTCCTGGCTAATTTAAAAAGATGTTTTATTTAAAGTTTTAAAAACAATACCTGGGATAAAGATAAGGGATAAAGAAAGGCTTCAATAAATATCAATACCTTGTTTTGTAGAACTGAAACCAGATACACAATTATTTTAACTTACCACTAAGATATTGCCTATTAAACTTTTACCCTATACTGCCTATTAAATGGTAAGACAGCATCAAATATAAACCTTAACTCAAAGTAGAAAACAGTAAAACATTTAAAAATAAGAATGCATCTTTAGAATACATGAAATATGCAACTAGAGAAGCCTATGTATATAATATAAACATTATGGATACTCAAAGCATAAATAAGTAAAGTAGCATGAGTAAGAAATATTAGATAACAAAATTTCTGTTGAGGTCCACTCTTTCCTGAAAGAACTACTGAAGTAACAACTTCAGCAGAAAAATCATATGAGGATAAATGAGTGATGAGCACAGGGACCAGAAAACTGTGTGATTTAGCATAAAATGCCTTCAATATTTTTTTAATGCATACTCATATGGAAGTGAAAGTGAAAGCGTTACTTGCTTAGTCGTGTCTGACTCTTTGTGTCCCCATGGACTGTAATCTGCCAGGCTCCTCTGTTCATGTAATTCTTCAAGCAAGAACACTGGAGTACAGTCATTCCCTTCTCCAGGGGATCTTCCCAACCTAGGGATTGAGCCCAGGTCTCCCGCATTGCAGGTAGATTCTTTATAGTCTGAGCCACCAGGGAAGCCCTTTATAATCACAAATAAGTAATGACCTATAAATAGTTGATTTAATATTCCAGAGAGCAATTACAAGGATAAAAGACTGAAAGTATATCTGAAAATTACTAAGAACTTTATACTACATTAGAAAATGTTATGTGTTTTTAAATCTGTTCAATGTAACAAAAAATATGTAAAATAATTGAGAGCATTCAAATCAGTGAAGAGTAACAAATACTGACACAGAGGTTAAATTTCATTCTTTTTTATGGTTGAATTAAGTTTCATCGCATTGTACACCTTAAACTTATACAATGTCATAAATCATATTTCAATAAAGCTTGTTTTAAAGAAATGTTGAAAAGTATTTGTCAAAATTGCAATGTATATGAAATACAGGAAGGAAAAGCACTTGGTTAACAAAAAGCACAAAATAAGGTCACAGTAATAACTTTAAATGTATTAATATAACAATACAACACGAGGGAGGGAGGAGGGAGGGAGGAGGGAGGGGGCTTCTGGAGGGGGAACATATGTAAACCCATGGTGATATCATGGCATTGTATGGCAAAAACAATAAAAGGGGGAAAAAAAAACAATACAACAAACAAACTTGCTAAACTCATGGTGAAAAATTAAATTGAATTCAAGTTAGGCATAACTTTTTGGTCTTAAAAGTGCTATACCAAAAATAAAGTAACAGAAAATCTAAAACAAATGAAAAAAATACAGTTAAAGGTATTAAGAAAGCAATATATAATTTTTAGATAGAAACAATACATCAAGAAAATAAAAGGACTAAATCATTATATAGGCATAAATATTTTATGCATCTAACAATATAGTTTCTAAATACATATATATTGTTGCTGTTTAGTCACTAAGTCCTGTTCAACTTATCTGCAACTCCACGGACTGTAGCCCATGAGTCTCCTCTGTCCATAGGATATTCTGTCCATAGGTAAGAATACTGGGGTGAGTTGCCATTTCCTTCTTTAAGGGATTTTCCTGATCCAGGACTCAAATCTGCATTTCCTTCTTGGCAGATGTATTCAAGCTCAAATGTGTGTGTATATTTATAATATAATTGATAAAGAAATGAAATCAGTTGATGTCTAATATCATTTATATATTTTGTTTTCTACAAATTTATAGGTCAGTAAGATTGAAAATAAAAAATTGAGTATAAAATCATTCCATCAGAAACAGATGAAAGGAATATTTTGTTCCAAAAATGTCATGGTGCTACTTATCCTCTGTATTTGAAGAACTGTTATAATTAATTTTTATTGAAGTATAGTTGTTTTACAATGTTGTGTTAGTTTCTACTGTACAGCAAAGTAGATAATTATACACATAATGCATATCCACACTATTTTAGGTTCTTTTTCTATATGTGCCATTACAAAGTATTGAGGAGAGCTTCCTGTGTGATACAGTAGGTCCTCTTAGTTCTCCACAATGACTGCACCAATTTACATTCCCACCAACAGTGTAGGAAGGTTCCCCTTTCACCACCCTCTTCATTATTTATGGTTTGTAGATTTTTTGATGATGGCCATTCTGACTGGTGTGAGGTGATACCACATTGTAGTTTTGATTTCCATTTCTCATCTTAACATTCTTTTTATGTAAATTCAAGATTGGGACAAAGAATTTTTATTCTCTCTGAAGGACTTCCAACATGTCTTGTATTTCCCTGTTGTGTATGCATCTAGTTCTGATGCTTGCTTTGTCTCTTCATACTATGTTTTTTCTTGCCTTAGATTATACTTTGTAAGTTTTTGTTGAAAACTGGCATGATGTATCACATATTAAGAACTGATTCAAATAGGTCTTTTCAGTGAACTTTCATTTTAGTCTGGCTAGAAATTGGACTATTTTTAACATTTCTTGTCATTATAGTTGTCAGAGACATTAATATCCTCTAAAGTCCTTTCTTCTGACTCCTTATTTTTTACCTAGGCTTCTTTGAATTCAGAAATTTGTAATTATTTTGAAAATTATTAACTGATATTATATTGGTGTTTTGTTAATATAGTGGTAGGTTGTGGAGGAAGTGGAAACATTCAATAAACTTGACTATATTTCAGCCATTTAATGGAAATGTGTTCCTGGGCTGTGACATTCACAAGTGTTTCTTATCTTCTCACTTCCCCTTTAGATAAGAAAATAAGTGTTGAGTGATATATTTGATCTAGTTTGGTAAGTTTTTTGCTATTATCTCCTTAAAGTTTTTTTCTGTTCCTTTCTCTCTTCTCCTTTGGGACTCCTATTATGTGTATGTTGATGTTCCATAGGTTTCAGAGGTCTTGTTAATAACGTAATAGCTGTAGTTTTTGTTTACTCTGCACAATGTTTGAACTTTCTCAGGAACGGTTTCTATTGACTGCTTTGTTTTTGTTCTGTGTGTGAGTCACACTGACTTGTTTCATTGTATGCCTCATATTTTTTGTAATAACATAGTGTGATGATTTCAGAAATCAGATCCTCCTTCAGAATTCATTGCTATTGTTATTTGAACATTTTAAAGTTACTTATGAACAATATATTCCCCATTTTTTTGTTTTTCTTATTTTTTTGGTTAGATTTTTGTTGGCTATAATTTGTAATTCTATCTCAAGCAAATGAGACATTTAGCAGTTGTCACTGATTATTTTTCATAAATGATCTGTAGGGAATGCTGTTTGTACCAAGTAAGATCTGAGTCATATCAAATAAAGGCAACTGCAAGAATGAAACCTTAAATAAACTGCCAGGCTGGTCAAATAGTGATTCCTTTCTTGGGATTGGTATTTTGAAGATTTCCAAATTCACATGGCTCTCCAACATCTATGCTTATGGTTTTCATAGTAACTTAGTTGTTAGTTGTTGGTTTCCTGGGGATAGTACAAGTTAAAATGCCACAAGATGTACACATGTCAAGCAAGTTTCTGTTATTTTCCTGAGTAAACTTTACTTAGATTGTTACAAGTCTTTGATTAATTCAAATAGCTTTGAAAAAGTTGGTTTATCAGTTTTGCTAGTGGATTTATTGCTTTTACAAAGGGCTACATTTTTGGATATCTTCATTCTGCCTTGCCAGAAGTGAGACCTTCATAGTAATTTTCGTAGATAAAGTGCTGCCTCCTATTAAGGTATTTTATCTAACATCCTCTCAATTTCATACATTTCTGTAACCATGGCAATCCACACCTCATAAGAAATCTTTAAAAATTACCAAAAATGTGATTTGCTTACCAGTATCATTGATTTATTTCCACATGTGGGATATGATACATTTGCAATGCTAGGTAAATTTTCACATTAAAAAGATTACCTACACATTTTTTTTCATTCTAGAAGAATGTAGAAAATAGTTCAGGCTTTATGGTATTTAGGTTAGAACTGTTGCTATATTACTTGCTAGTTTTGAAGCCATATATAAATCACATAAGCTTCAAATTTTTGTCTCAAATATAAAATTTTAAAAATAAAACAAAATTGAGACAGAAAATTGAAGCATCCTGTGACAGTACCTTTCCAATTGATCAGTCTCTTTTTCCACACCTAACACTTCTCCTTCGATATCTCCCTATCAGTCTTTCTCTATTTTCCTAGTATAGTCATATATACAACATGCTTCCCATGGGTTCTACATATCCATGGATTCCACATGGGAAGATGGCCAGTGCTTCACTGTATCCAGGTTAGGAACCTAGTGGATTCTGTTGGTTCTCTATCTAATCTTTCAATAAGAAATGACTGAATACCTATATTGGAATAATTTTAATCCTTTTGACTGCTTCATTCTGTACATTTTATTGAGGATCTACCCGTGTGTTCAAGCAAAAAGTAAAAAAAAAAAAGAAAGAAAGAAAGAAATCATATGTATCTTTATGAGAGCTACTCTATTTGTTAAACTTAGTTTCCCTAGTATAGGTCTTAGCATTTAGCAGGCTGGGGCAAGACACATTCATGTACCCTTTTCTTTGCTGATTTGGAACCTAAGCCATTTTCAAAGCCTAGCTGCAGTTCTCCCATGATCTCTTGCCCATCTGTTCCCTAAAATTTTAAATCATCCCACTGAATTTCAACTAAGATGTAACCCAAATTACCTGGGAGAGCCATGATGTGTAGCGTGGGTTCATAAACAGTAAGAATGATATAATATATATGATTATAGACTTAGAAGTCAGATTAAACTCAAATATCTCTTATTAAATATGAGCCTGTGATTATAATTAAGTTACTTAAATGTGTTGGTTTTCAGTTTCCTGATATATAAGAAGGAATGATAAAAATATTTATGCCATAGAGTAGTTGTGATAATCAAGTAAATTAATATAATAAAACTAGAAAATTTTCTTGACACTGAAAATGCTTAGAATTATTATATAATAATTATTATACATAACACTGAGTGACAGATATAATTATTGTCTTGTAAGAATGAGGAAATTTAATCTCAGTTCTTAGAGTATTGAGTCTACTGTTTCACATTACTGCATTTCTGCCACGTCTCAGGCAACTGTATTCTGAAGTGAAGTTAAATAAATAAACACATCTAATAGAGTCATATTTTGCATTATTTTTCCAAAATCAAAATTGAAAATACTTCTTTTCCTAGACACTCATGGAAAAATTTTAGAGAAGGAACAGAGATATAAAGTCAAACAGTAACTTAAAACATTTCTGTTTCTCAATTTTGACAAGTGAAGGCTATCAAAACAAACATGTTTCACAATTCACACATTACCTCTCCCCAATCAATGTTAGTTATTTCTTCCCTTAGATTTCCCTATGAGCTCAGATCTATAAAACGCCTATGTCAATCTTCTCCCCATCTTACAAGTAATAAGTAAGTGACTAAGACACAGCCAATCTCTATTCTTAGGATGATGTCTCTGCTAAAATTCCCCACAGTTTGGGCCCTTGCAACTGGGATATTGACATTACAGATTCAAATTGAAATTGTAACCATCTTCAGAAAAATTTCTGGTGAACTGATCTATATGACATATATCTCATTTCTAGCGTCTATCCTTTCTGAACTTCCCTCCTGACATTTTAACTTCTTGACTACTGAATGTCTTTGTATCTCTAGTAACCACAGCCTTTTCATCTCTCTGTTTATGTGCCTCATGTCTCAGTCATGTTTTTTTCATGTGTTCTATCTTATGACACAGTCATTTCCAGCCATGAAGTCCCAGGGGATAATAAAGACACCCAATGGAATTAAATGCACTCAACTATTTAAAATATATAACATTATAATATAATACAGACATTTAAAAATACTGTTGATGTGAGATTTAACCCTAAGGTAAAAAAGTGCTTCAGTTCATTATGGATTTTCCTTTGCACCCAATTAGAAATGCTTTAATGTATATAATGCCAAAATCAAATGCAATACTATTAATACACTCAAGTACTCTGTGCTCTAGCATAATAATCTACTATTTTTTCTTAGTGCTCAGTAACTCAGTTTTGCATTATTCCATTTCAAGTCAAGAAGGTGAATATAAACCCATTCATATTTGTTCTCTAGCTGGCTATAATCTGTGGTTATTCAGGTTAGGAACAATATAAACATACATTATAAAACATATTGAACATTTTCTGCACTCTCAATTTCAATCCTAAAACACAGCCTTTCACATTTTTTAAAAAATATGCTTCAGTGTTAAGAGATCAGCTGTAGAAAAAAAGACCTGCATGGTTTTATTTGTCTCAGTAGATTTTTTTGTCCCCCAGATTCTCTTATGTGGTCAGGCAACTGCTGTGGTCAATGACCATATAGACATTCACTTTCATACTTATGCAACATCCCACCGTAATAACACTTGTCAGCTTTTTCCCTCTTTACGCTTACTGATTGGAAGACTGAGTGCGATGGCCTATGCAAAGTTTTATTTTCTGGTTGCTTTGAGTAATCATCTAGAGAGAAATTTTTACCCACATAAAGCATTACACTTTCTGTGTGAAGTGTGTCCCAAAGAATTATTACTGAAAAAGAGAAGAAACTGTCACATTATTGAGACAAAATGCTGAAAACACTAATGGCAGTAGAAAATACTTTCTCTGAATTAAGATTAGATAAGACACATAAAAAATAGGTAATAATATTCACAATCCTGCCCACTTTTTAGTCCTAATTAAAAGGTCATAAACTTACTGTAAAATTTATAATGCAAAAAAAAGTAGGATGTGCAAAGTTGCAGTCATGGTATCAATTAAGTAACTATGGTTTTTCTATATGTTGAGAAGCTATTGACACTCGTTGAAATAATAAGTAATATTTGTTCATCTTCAAAGCCAGGTTAGAGTAATCTTTAAATAGGACAAATTTACACTAGATTCTTTCCTTGGTGCCTTTTTAAAGTGTCTTTTCTTGGTACTCTTTTGGTTTCATCTCTTTATGCCCAGATTAGTTGTACTCAAAACTCACAATCTGAGGGTCTCTTAATGGGAACCATTTGAATGAAGATCAAAGGAGAAAGATACACGACTGATTGAAAATTAGAGCAATGATTAGTGCAGATTTAAAATTATGATGGTGATATTTTACAGATGTATGTTTTATTTGTTCTTTTGCTTGTATATAAGGATCCAGCTATCTGGATATCTAACAGGGTCTAATTATATGAAAATGAGTGCCTATTTGTTGACATATAATTAATATGTTTTATTGGAACACAATAAAACTATGAATAAAAATGAATTAAAAGTTATCGAGGAATGATTTCAATGGCAAGCTGTGCAAAAGTATGATTAAGCCCTTTTATACAGGTTAGATTCCAACTTCTTACTAGGAGAATGTTTTAACTTCTTTCCACAAGGATATTTCTAGAGTGCAGCTCTCCCCAGATGCTTACTCTGTCAGTGAAGGAAAGGCCATGGTGGGATTTATCCTGAAGAGGGTATTTCAAATTAGGTTAGATGTCTTTTTAGAGCTTAATTATTTTAACTTGTCTGTTCAGGTCCTTGGCCTCATTTTTGAATAGCAGAATTTTTTTTATATTAGTAATATTGTTTTAATCAAGTGTTAGATAAAAGTTTCTACTGTTATTATAGAATATATTGGGAGGATTTTAATTTTTTGCTGTGATACAAAATATTAAAATTACTTTCTACTTCTTTCTCTCTTTAAAAAATAAATAGAATTCACATGTAGTTTCATGTGATTTTGGTATCTTTTATTTGCTATATTTCAACCTCCTTTTCAATGTATTTTACAGTGAGAGAATGGTAAGTAAATTAATGACAATGGATATGAGAACATAGAGGACATTAATCTTCTGATGATATACAGATTTTCAATTTTCAGTTTTTCCTGTTTTTTTCCAGATATGTGTCCAAGAGTGAAATTGGTAAATCATATGGTAATTCTCTTTTTAGTGTTTTGAGGAACCTTCATAATGTTTTCCACAGTGGCTGCACTAATTTACATTCCTACTACTAGTATTCTAGGATTCCTTTTCTTCCACATCCTTCCTAAGGTTTGCTATTTATGACTTTTGGTGATAGTCATTTTGACAGGTGTGAGGTGATATTTCATTGTTTTGATTTGCATTTTTGTAATAATTAGTGATATTGAGCATTTTTTCATATGCCCGTTAGCCATTTGTATTCTTCTTCACAAAAATGTCTATTTAGGTCTTTTGCCCGTTTTTAAACTGGGTCATATTTTTTTTCTTTTTTCATGATATGGAGTTGCTTGAGGGTTGCTTATATACTTTAGATATTAACCATTTGTCATTCACATCATTTGCAAATATTTTCTCCCATTCCATAGGCTTTCTTGCTTTGTTGATGACTTTCTTTGCTGTCTATAAGTTTTTAAACTTAATTAGGTCCCATCAGTTTATTTTTATTTCTTCTGCCTTAGGAGATAGATCTAGAAAAAAAAATATTGCTATTGTTTATGTCAGAGAGTGACATGGACAGCCTATGTTCTCTTCTAGGAGTTTTACAATTTATGGTCTATAATCCATTTTCAGTTTATTTTTATATATGGTATGAGGAAATATTCGAATCTCATCCTTTTATATGTAGCTTTCCACCTTCCCAAACAACACTCATTGAAGAGTGTCTTTTCTCCACCATATAACTCTGCCTCCTTTCTATCATAGATTACTTGACTATAGTTGTATGAGTTTATTTTTGGGCTCTCTATTCTGCTGCATTGATCTTTGTGTCTGTTTCTTTGTGCCAGTACTATGTTATTTTATTATTTAATTATTCTAGCACTGTAGTATAGTTTGAGGTCTGAGAGAGTGATGTCTCCAGCTTTTGTCTTCTTTATGAATATTACTTAGGCAATTTGGGGCTTTTTTGTTGTTGTTGTTGTTATCATATAAACTTTAGGATTATTTATTCTAGTCCTGTGAAAAATGTCATGGGCACTTTTAAAGAAATTATACTAAATCTATAGACTGATTTAGATAATTTGCCCATTTTAACACTATTTTTTCCACACATTCTAAGACCTTTTGCTTTTCATGTTATATGCTCTTAGAGTGATTATATTTTTTTTTCTATTATGCACTCTCTTTGATTTTAGCCAGTACAGAATTCCACTTAGTTTTGTATATTGATTTTGTGCTCAAAGCTATGATGAAACATTGTAGTATATCTGTGAATTTTATTGGCTTTTCCACTTAACTGAATACATCATCTGCAAATAATGGCAGAATTTGTGCTCTTCTATTTTAATTCTACAATTTTTATTTATTTTTCTTCTCTAAGTATATTTGTCAGGTTCTCCAATTCTGTGCTATGTATTCTTTCTTTAATTATGCCATCTTAAAAAGAGTATATTTTATTTTTTTAACTATGATTTTCCTTGAGACTTTTGCTAGTCACCGTTCAGCTATATCTAATCTGGTGTTAAATTAGCCCACTGAGTTTGTCAATTCAGATCATTTAATTTTGCTATTTTTACTTTTTCCAAATAATTTAGGTGATTTCCCTAAAATGATTTTTGGTTTCTGCTGACAGTTTAAGCTTTGCTTGTATCTCCATGCACATTTGTAGTAAATGTATTTTGTATGTTTGAAGTATGTCTGACAAAATACATCTAATCCTGTGAAACTATTTTTTTATTCTTTCTGTTGGTACTTAATAATATTTTCTTTTTCTTCACATATCTGATCATCTTTATTTTATCTTAGTGAATTATATATATATATACATACATACATATAAATGATGATTTGAATAGATATTTTGAGTATTAAATGATCTTACCTTTCTTTGCTTTTCTCAGTGTCAGAGGACTTATATAATGAAAGATTATTTCACTCTTTTTTCAAGTCTTTAAGTTTTTAATAGTTGTGCAAATGACATGAAATTGATCAGAAAATCATGCAGTGGTTGATTTACTTCTAGCTCTTTTCAATTTTTGAACAGCTCTTAGCAATATGAACTCAAGGAATGATCTTGCCAGATTCTCACACTTGTCAGGTCTTGGACTTTGGTTCTTGCCCTTGTAAGTCCCAGTCAGCTATCAAAAACACAAATCAAACTCTTAGCTTCATTTTTTACATAATCAGTCTCAAAGAAATGTAACTCCATGTTCTGGCATCTTGCTAGAATCTAGGTCTTTCTTCAGTAATTTATCACTATTCTGTTAAACACATCTGAGATTTTAAATATAGTATTTCTTCAATTATTTTCTAATTTAATCATAACTGATGATGATAATGATTAGTACAAAATTATTGCCATCATCATAACTGCTTTATTCACATTATCATCTCTCTTCTCCAGAACTTTTAATTTCCTGGTTACTACAGGATCTGAGTTTTCATTTTTTTTCTAGGTTAAAGATTCTTTGGCTACAATGTCATTGTCTTTTGTGTCTTTATTGGTAGCACAACTCTAATGGCTGCAGTTTCTATACCAGAGACAATCTTGACAGAGGTATAAGTGTTTGATCTCGGCCACTGTCAGCATTTGCATTATCACCTGGCAAGTGGTCAGTTCATTGTCAAAGTAGAAGAAAGAACACTCTTAAGACACTAAACAACAAGGCACCTGAGAGGTTTTGAATTTTTGCCCATCACTCTGAAGCAAAATTGATGTATTTTTGGAAGACTATAGCATCTGAAAAAAAATACCGTGATTAACAATTAGGGACACACTCTGAAACTCTGCTTCATTTCATTTGTAGCTTAACATAAAGAATAGAAAATAAATTAATTTTTCATGAGAAAAAGAAGAAATGTGAGGAAAAAAATTATTCATACTTTAATTCTGGCTTTACGAAAACTACTTTCCACGAATTTGAAAGGTGGGATTCAAAGAAGTTACTCAAGTAGTAGCCATGATTTTGCCTCATGGATAATAATGCATAATTAACCAGAAGATTCTAATGCTTATAAGCATTTACTTAAATGGAGGTACTGAAAGCATATATTTTATAAACTCATTATAGTGATGCAAAATCGAGGCTTACTGAAGTTATTATTATTTATTTCAGGTCTAGGAAAACTCTTTGAAGTCCTCTGATACACATACACCAGCAGTTCAGGTAGGAGTTTCTTGAATTAATGGATGTTATTCTGTGAAGAACTGTGTTCCATGCCTTATGTTGGCATATTATTCACATCAACCTTATTAGGATAATAAATGCTAAGTTTGGCAAAATGTTTTGGAAATTTAGTATGATGCAGTAGATATGCTGATAGAGGAGGATTCTTCCAGCCAATTCATCCTCAGCCCTTTTGAAAACTTATACAAACTCACTAAAAATGGCTGCTCAATGTAAGAAATCTGATGAGATTAATCCCTGTCAGTAACAAGGTTTGCAAGTTATTTCTCCCATTCTTTGACTTGTCTTTTCATTTTCTTTATGGTTTCCTTTACCATGCAAAATCTTTTGAGTTTATTTAGGCCCCATTTGTTCATTTTTATTTTTATTTCTATTACCCTAGGAGACAAAACAAAAAAGTTATTATCGAGATTTATATCAAAGGGCAGTTCATGTTTTACTCTGAGTTATATAATATCCAGCCTTACCTTTGGTCTTTAATCCATTTTGAGTTTATTTATGTGGATTGTGTTAAAGAATGCTCTAATTTATTATTTTTTCTTCAACATTTCTTTAAAAATTTATTTTCATTGGAGTCTAGTTAGTTTACAATATTGTGGTGATTTTTGCCATACACTCACATGAATCAGCCATGGGTGTACATGTGTTCCCCATCCTGAACCTCCCTCCCACCTCCTTCCCTATCTCATCCCTCAGGGTCATCCCAGTGCACCAGCCCTGAGCACCCTGTCTCATGCATCTTTTTACATGTAGTTGTTATGTTTTCCCTGCACCATTTATTGAATAAACTGTCTTTTCTTTGTCGTATAGTCTTGCTTCTTTTGTCATAGATTAGTTAACCATTGGTATGTGGGTTTGTTTCTGGACATCTTATCCTGTTCTATTTATATATATTTCTGCTTTTGTGCTAGTCCCATACTATTTTGATGACTGTAGCTTTGTAGTATAGTCTGAAGTCAGGGAGGCTGCTCCTTCAGCTCCATTTTTCTGTCTCAAGATTGCTTTGGCTATTCAGGATCTTTAATATCACCATGCAATTTAAAAATATTTTGTTCTAGTTCTATGAAAAATGCATTGGTAATTTGATTTGAATTGCTGACAAGGCTTAAATGGCTCAGTATCAAAAGAAACAAACAACTCAATCAATAAATGAGCAGAAGACTAAAATAGACATTTATTCAAAGGAGACATACAGATGGCCAAGAGGCACATGAAAAGATTCACAACATTGCTAATTATCAGAGAAATGCAAATCAAAATGAAAATGGGACATCACCTCACACTGGTCAGAATGGCCATCATCAAAACGTCTACAAACAATGAATGCTGGAGAGGTTGTCAAAAAAAGGGAGCCCTCCTACACTGTTAGTCAGAATGTAAACTGGTCTAGCTACTATGGAAAATAGTATGGAGTTTCCTCAGAATACTAAAAATAGAGTTACTTTATAAACCAGCAATCTCATTTGTTGTCAATATGGAGAAAAACATGGTTCAAAAGGATAAACACACCCCAGTGTACAGCACAATGATGTTTATAATAGCCAAGACATGCAAGCAACATAAATGTCCATCCATAGATGAATGGATAAAGAAGATGAGGAAAATATATAAATGGAGTATTATTCAGTGATTAAGAATAATAAAATAATGCATTTGCAACAACATGAGTGGACCTAAATGTTATCATACAAAGTGAAGTATGTGAGATTGAGAAACACACATATTATGTAATATCACTTATATGCAGAATCTTAAAAAAGGATGCAAATATACTTATTTACAAATGGAAAGATTCACAAAGGTAGAGAAAGAATTTATGGTTACCAGCGGGGAGGGATAGGTTGGTAGTTTGATATTGACATGAACCCACTGCTCTATTTTAAAAATTGATAATCAACAAGTACCCACTATTGATTATAGCACAGAAAACTCTGCCCAATTTTCAGTAATAACCTAAATAGGAAAAGAACTTGAAAAAGAATTAATACACACATATATATATATATATATCATTTTGTTGTACATCTGAAACTGATACAAAATTTTTAATCAATAATACTCTAATATAAAATAAAAATTGAAAAGTTCTGATGATAACTTAGAACAGTATTATATTCACTTAATAAATTAACTCTTATTAAGTTAATAAAAGAAAAAAGGATGATCTGATATACATCTATTGTAATATAGACTAAAGCCAGGTATAAAAACAGAAGAATGATTACATAGTAGAATAAACTAAATCTTCATTATATAAAAGTATAGAAGTAATATATCACATCTTATTGGAAAAGATACTGACATGTGCTTTCTATGCACTTAGACACTCTAAATTATCTGTTAGATTCATTTTAGTTTGTAAATTATGCTGTTATTGTTTAGTCCCTATGACGTGTCCAACTCTTTGAGACTATGTTGACTACAGACTGCAAGACACTTCTATCCATGGGATTTCCCAGGCAAGAATACTAGAGTGGGTTGCCATTTTCTTCTCCAGGAGATCTTCCTAACCCAAGGTTCAAACCCACATCTCCAGCATTGGCAGGGGGATTCTTTACCACTCAGCCATCAGGGAAGACCTTGTAAATTATAAAACTGACATAAAAAATGCTAGCATCCCCAAGTCAACATAAATTGCAAGTATTATTATACCCAAATTCAGATTTGTTAACTCCAATTACAATTCTTATGCTTTTGTTGTTGTTGTTCAGTTGCTAAGTCATCTCTGACTCTTCGTGACCCCACACGAGGCTTCACTGTCCTTTATTAGCTCCCAGAGTTTGCTCAAGTTCATGTCCACTGAATTGGTGATGCTATCTAACCATCCCATCCTCTGCCACCCTCTTCTTTTTCTTTCAATCTTTCCCAGCATCAGGATCTTTTTCAATGAATTGGCTCTTCACATCAGGTGGCCAAAGTATTGGACCTTCAGCTTCAGCATCAGTCTTTCCACTGAGAATTCAGAGTTAATGTCCTTTAGGATTGACTGGCTCAATCTCTTTGCAGTAAGAGGGACTCTCAAGAGTCTCCTCAAGAATCACAATTCAAAAGTATGAATTCCTTGGTGCTCAGCCTCCTTTATGTCCCATGAATACTGGAAAAACCATAGCTTTGAATATAGGTCTTTGTCAGCAAAGTGATGTCTCTGCTTTGTTAATATGTTTTCTTGGTTTGTCATAGTTTTTCTTCCAAGGAGCAACTGTCTTTTAATTTCATGCTGCTGTCACCATCTGCAGTGATTTTGGAACCCAAGAATATAAAATCTATCACTGATTCCACTTTTTCCCCTTCTATTTGCCATGAAGTGATGCGACCAGATGCCATGATCTTAGTTTTTTGAATGTTGTGTTTTAAGTCAGGTTTTTCACTCTCATTTTTTATCCTCATCAAGAGGCTGCTTATTTCCTCTTCATAATTTTTTTCCATTAGAATGATATCATCTTTGTATCTGAGCTTGTTATTTCTCCTGGAAATCTTGATTCCAGCTTGTGAGTCATTCAGCCTGGCATATAGCATGATGTACTCTGTATATGTTAAATGAATAGGATGACAAACAGCCTTGTCATATTCTTTTGCCAAATTTTGAACCAGTCAGATATTCTATGTCTGTTTCTAACTGTTGCTTCTTGACCTGCATCCAAGTTTCTAAGAAGCCAGGTAAGGTGGCCTGGTATTCCCAACTTTTTAAGAAAATTCCAGTTTGTCATAATCCATGCAGTCAAATCTTTAGCATAGTCAAAGAATCATAAGTAGATACTTTCTTTTGGAATTCCCTTGTGTTCTCTATGATCCAACAAATGCTTGCCATTTGATCTCTGGTGTTTCTGCCATTTCTAAACCCAGTTTGTACATCTGGAAGTTTTCAGTTCATGTGCTGTTGAAACCTATCTTGAAGGATTTTGAACATAATCTTATTAGCATTTGAAAAGAGTGCAGTTGTTCAGAAGTTTGATTATTCTTTGGAACAGCCCTTCTTTGGGATTAAGATGAAAACTGACATTTTCCAGTCCTGTGGTCACTGCTGAATTTTCCAAATTTGCTGACACATTGAATATAGCACTTTAACAGCAACTTCTTTTAGGTTTTTAAGTAGTTCACCTGAAATTACATCACCTCCACTAGTTTTGTTTGAGCAATATTTGTAAGGCCCAGTTTACTTCACACTCCAGGATGTTTGGCTCTAGGTGAGTGACCACATCATCATGGTTATCCCAGTCAATAGACTGTTTTTGTACAGTTCTTTTGTGTATTCTTGCCACCTCTTATTAATCTTTTCTGCTTCTGTTAGGTCCTTATCATTTCTGTCCTTTATCATGCCCATCCTTGCATGAAAATTCCCTTGGTAACATATTTTCTTGAAGAGATCTCTAGTCATTCCCATTCTATTGTTTTCCTCTACTTATTTACATTGTTCATTTAAGAAGGCCTTCTTATCTCTTCTTGCTGTTCACTGAAATGCTGCATTCAGAGTTTTATACTACACCATAAAAATTATTTTTCAAAGTGATTGACCAGAAAAAATAATTTGAGAAGAATCCACCATTCAGTGCAAATCTTTAAATGGAGGGAAATTGCTGTGACAGAAAAATAACCTCATTATCCTATAGAGACATTACATATGGACTGTGGCTTGATGTCACAGATGTCTATTTGAATGACCCCAGGTCTCTGGGATAAGGAGATCTGAACAATGACTTTAGAATTTTGATCTCAAATTCATTGTGGAAACTGATGGGTAGAAGGTGAATAAGGCTGAAAGAGACAGATGTGCTAGTGATAGCCATAACTGAAAAAAGGAAACCATGTTACTTTAAGCCTGACATTGATATTTGAGGCTGAAAACACATGATGGAATCACAACATGAAGAGCTCAGATATTGTTGTAAAGAATCTGAGCTCTTCCTATGTCCAACAGAGAGTATCTAGATCATCTTTGGCCAGCAGAATTAATTGATTAAAAAGGCATTTCAGGATAAATATTTTAATTCATATAAGGAAATTGGATTATAAAATTTGAAGATCTACTTTGTCACCAAAAGATTGATAGACTTGGGCAAGAAATAAAAATATTATTTATTTAGTGCTCATGATGTATCAGACATACTATATGTATTACCTTTTCAAATTAAAAATAGTTGATTTACAATATTGTGCTAGTTTCAAGTATACAGTAGTGATTCATATATATTCCTTTTTCAGATAGTTTTCCACTATAAGTTATTACAAAATACTGAATATAGTTCCCAGTGCTATATAGTAAGTCTTTGTTGCTTATCTATTTAATGTATAGTAGTTTGAATTTGTTAATCCCATTCTTATTTGTTACTCCCCACCTCACTTTCCAATTTGTAATCATTAAGCTTATTTTCAATGTGAGTTTTTTTCTATATTATATATAAATTTATTTGCATTTTTTTTAGATTCCACACATAAGTATACCATATAATATTTGTGTTTTTTTTTCTGTTTGACATTTTTCTCTTAGTATGATAGTCTCTGGTTCCATCTATGTTGCTGCAAATGTCAGTATTTTATTCTTTTTTATGGCTCAGTAAAATGTCATTATATCCACCTCATTTTTTTAAGCCAGTCTTCTATTGATGGAAATCTGAGCTGTTTCCTTGTCTTGCCTATTGTAAATAGTGCTGCTATTAACATTGGAATGCATGAATCTTTTCAAATTAGAGTTTTCATCTTTTCTGGATATATGCCCAGGAATGAAATTGCTGGATCATATGATGGCTGTATGTTTAAGCCCATCAACTGAAGAATGGATAAGAAAGCTGTGGTACATATACACAATGGAATATTACTCAGCATTAAAAAAAATTCATTTGAATCAGTTCTACTCAGGTGGACGGAACTGGAGCCCATTATTCAGAGTGAAGTAAGCCAGAAGGGAAAACAACAATACAGTATACTAACGCATATATATGGAATTTAGAAAGACGGTAACGAGAACCCAGCATGCGAGACGGCAAAAGGAACGCAGATGTATAGAACAGACTCGTGGACTCTGTGGAAGAGGGCAAGGGTGGGATGATATGGGAGAATGGCATTGAAACATGTTAATTATCATATGTGTAATCAATCGCCAGCCCAGGATTGATGCTTGGGGCTGGTGCATCGAGATTTCCTGGGTGGAGGGAGGAGGGAGGGAGGAGGGAGGGGGGTTCTGGAGGGGGAGCATATGTACACCCATGGCGATATCATGTCATTGTATGGCAAAACTAATAAAAAAATAAATAAATAAAAATTTAAAAAAAAGTTTTTAAGGAAACTTTTGTACAGCAAAGGAAACCATCCTGTAAAACAAAAAAGCAACCTATGGAATTGGTGAAAATATTTGCAAATAATGCAATCAGTAAGAGGTAACCATCCAAAATATATTATACAAATAGCTCATACAGCTCAATAACAGAAAAACAAACACTCCCTAACACTGTTCACAAAAATAAACTCAAGATGGATTAAAGACTTGAATTTAAGGGCAGAAACTATAAAACATTTTGAGGAAAACATAGGTAGAACACTCTTTGACATACATCACAGCAAGATCTTTTTTGATCCCCACCTCTTAGAGTAATGAAAATAAAAACAAGATGAACAAATGGGACCTCATTAAACTTAACAGTTTTTGTATAGCAAAAAGAAAAGAAAAGAACATTTGCAAGATAAAAAGACAGCCCTCGGGTTTGATAAAATATTTGCAAATTAAGCAACTGATAAGGGTTTAATCTTCAAAATATACAAACAATACATGCAGCTCAACATCAAAAACAACAAACAACCCAATAAAAAATGGGCAGAAGTCCTAAATAGACCTTTCCCTAAAGAAGACATGCAGATAGACAAGAGGCCTATTAAAAGATGCTCAACATCACTAATCATTAGAAAAATGCAAATCAAAACTTTCGAGGTGGTGCTAGTGGTAAAGAATCTGCTTGCAATGCAGGAGACTCTGATTCAATCTCTGGTTTGGGAAGGTCCCTTGGAGAAGGAAATGGTAACCCACTCCAGTAATTTTGCCTGGGAAATCCCATGGATAGAGGAACCTGGCGGGCTACAGTCCATGGGGTCACAAATGAGTTGGACACCACTGCACATGCATGTATGTGTACTTAAATAAAAATTTCAGTGAGGTACCACCAAACACTGATCAGAAAGGCCATCATCAAAAAACTGAAATAATGAATGCTAGAGAAGGTGTGAAGAAAAGGGAACCCTCCTCCATTGTTGATGGGAACATAAACTGGTACAGCCTCTATGGAGAACAATATGGAGATTCCCTAAAAAACTAAAGATGAAGTTAGCAATTCTACTCCTAGGTATGTATATGGAAAAAATGAAAACTATATGCATCATCTTGAACTTCATTACAACTATGTCATATAGAAATTATTTATTCCATTTCATATTGAGAAAAACAACCTTCTAAGAGTCAAGATAAACTGGATAATCTCTTAAAGGTGCCAAGTGGCAGAATCAGGGTTTGAAGACAGTGTGACTCTTTACTATCCTATGTGCACCTCATTTCCATCAACAGGTTACTTGGCATTTCTTATTACTAAAATAATTAAATGGCAGTAGGACTTTTTGTTAATAAAAGCTGTTTTTATGTTGATCAAATGCATTTTACCCAGTGTCATCAGCAAGATGAGTGACTATAAACTTAGGCATAAAGTCTACTATTTATTGCTAACAAGGAAAGACTGGTCTCCTGTACTCAGTTTGAATTACAATGATGGTAACAAGATTTCTGTACCCTGGAACTTATCCATTTCTGGTTATTTATCAACACAGTAATGAGATTATTAGCAAGTTGCTTTTCTTTCTTCTTTCTTCTCTTTTTTTTCCTTACCAACTTGATTCATTTGACTTATTCCATTTGCTTGAACAGTAAGGAAAATAATGTATTACATGCTAATGGATTCTAAATTTACATAAATCATTTCCCTATGTGATTTATAATACTGAATTAAATATATCTCAAAACACATGGAAAGAAAGTCTATTAAATGTGTAGGCATAATTCTAATAATCATGCAATTTATAAGCTAAAAAATGAAAAAGAGTAAGTGACCTCAAGTCACTCAGAAATGAGTCTTTTCTCTTATTTTTTGCCTCTTTATCAGTCTATCAATTAGAGAAATTTAGTTTGTTCCCATCTGGAATTACTTTTAGCAATGAATTAATGTTGGGTGAAATAATTAAATTCTTTGAAAAAATTGGTTTTATATTTTAAACTAAGAAAAACATATATAAATATAAATTCACTAATTTATTTATTTATATTCTACAATATATTTTATGATAGCTCAATAAATTCCAAGCATCATTTTAAAGGCTGGAAATAAGATAGTGTATAAGAAAGAATATATATATATATATATATATATATATATATATATATATATATATTTGCTTTTACAGAACTTAGAATCTATGAAGGGAGAAGAGACAGTATAAACAACCAAGTAGTTGAACTATTTGAAACAAGGTAATTTTGGCTGTATTAGCAAGAAAAAAATCACAGAAAGACTTGGGGATGGATGTTTTGTTTTTGTTTTTAAATGATGTGATTAGTAACATTGTTTCTGAAGCAATGATGTTTAAGCTGTGAAAGCAGGAGGAGCAGGAGGAGCCAGTCCTTCAAAGATGTGAGCAAGGAGTTCCAGGCATATGAAAGTTAAGTACAAAGGAAATTAATAGTGTTCGGCTTGTCTCAGGAAGACCAGGGGCGGTACCACTGATTTGGGTGAATAAACAGTAGATGCAGGCAAGAGCCATATCACTTCAGACTTTACAGACATCATAAGAAGTTTGGACTTCATTCTGGGTAGGTTGGGAAGCCAAGGTAAACATTAAGCAAATATACATGTGCTAAATCACTTCAGTGTCATATCTGACTCTTTGCAACCCTATGGACTGTAGCCCACCAGCCTCCTGCATCCGGGAGATTCTCCAGGCAAGAATACTGCCATGCCCTTCTCAAGGGGATCTTTCCAACCAGGGGTCAAACCAGCATCTCTTGTGTTTCCTGCATTTGGCAAGTGGGTTCTTTATCCTAGCACCACAAATGGATTATATTAAGCTACTTAGGTTGCTCTCCTGAAAGCAGGGATCTGCTTTATTTACTGGTATTTCCCAAGCCTTTCAAACATTGCCTGATATGGTATATATTCTCAATTAATGTGAGTAAACTGAAAATAAAAAGCAACTCATGAAGGTCTGTCTGCCAGTTCTTGGTTAGGGCAAAAATTGAGTCTTAATGTTCTCTGAGGGAATGAATAAGTGAATCATCTGATTATTCAAACCAGTGATTCCCCTTAATAGTAATAGTAATCTTGGTTTTAGAATCATTTAAGCTCATTTGCTATTGAAGTCTTGTAGACTTTTGGTTTATTTGTTTTCTGATTTGAATTCCAAAGATCTACCAAAGAAAATAAACTCTTATTATGGGAGGGTAGATATAATTCACTAGATTTATTTATATCCATCTATGATAAAACTGTTAATAAATATTTGATCATTCCAGTAAATATTTGGTTAATTCACAATGTGCCTCACAGAATTCATCATTTTGTCTGTCTTCACAGTGAATAATACTGTGGGTTGCAACAGCTAGCAACAAAATACACAGTCTATGAGCTATTGCTCATTTTGTTTTCCATGACAGGTTGTAGACAAAGAATCATTGACCTCACTGGACCCAGGTTTGTACAAAGTACAGTGATTACTACTTCACACAAAGAAGTACCTACTTCAAGCTTCTCAATTGGATGCTTTTATATATTACATCAATTACATGACCTTGAATGGACTTACTGTGATGTAATATGTTTCTTTTCTGAACTACAGTGATAAAACCATTAATGATTATTTGATCTCTGTAGTAAATATTTGATCAGTTCAGTAAAGAAATACATTATGCAGCAGTAAGATCATTCAAGGTCATTTAATTGATGTAATATATAAAAGCATCCAACTGAGAAGCCTGAGGTAAGGACTTCTTTGTGAGAAGTAGTAATCTCTGCACTTTCTACAGAATTGGATCCATTGAGGTCAACGTCCACCTCCTGTCATGGAAAACAAATGGGCAAAAGCTGATAGACTGAATTTTCTTGCCAGTTGTTTCAACCCACTGCACTATTCATTGTGAAGACAGATGAAATGAATAAATTCAGTGAAGTACATCCACATAGCCATAGATTGGCTGTAACAGAGAGTTACTGTTTATTGACTAGGAACATACTCTTTTTCATCCCTGTGTTACTAATAGTGTTTTCTAAGTTCTCAACATTCTGTCTCTTTCTTTCTTCTTTTATTTGCTATGAAAAATGAATTCCTTAGCTTCTAATGATTGCATAAATGAGTAGTTAGTTTCTTCAATATTGATTAGACAGTGGACTCAATATACCAGTGGTAAAATAAGGATGGAACAGCAACTTGTCTGGAAGTGTTAAACAGCAAGAGCAAAGAGATAGTAGATAAAATATTTGGGGAACTAGGGGTCCTGGAACTCAGTCAAAAATAAGTTACTACGCTATCGTTTATCCTCTTAGGTCTCAGTTTCTCCATCTATAAGGTAAGAGGTCTGAGGTTAATTAACATTAAGGTGCTATTACAACTGGGGTCATTTGATTCAAGGGTTAGAAGTCCATTCAAACTTGCTTTAATTAGTAAAGAGGAATTTGTTTGAAGGATGCAAGTTTCTCATGGGGGGCTAAAGTAGAAAGTGAAAATTCACCTCTAGCTCATATTGTCTTCTTTTTCCTCACATATGCTTTCTCTTCTTATGCATTTCTGCAATTTCTGCTGTACTTCTTATGAAGTATCTGATAGGGAAACTAAATAGTCTTATTTAGTCTTCAGAGACAAAGCAAAGCAGGCCTCTGACCTTGTTTCTAACCTGCCTAGACACTGCCCTGACTGTGATTGCCCTGACTGCCTGCTATGAGTGCAAGAAATACAGCACCGTAGATACCCTATGCTTAACCACATTCCAAGTTTTACAACACAGAACAAGCAGGCTTAACATAATACCAGAGCTGTAGTTTGGCTGCAGAGTGATGATGATATCAGTTTGCTGCCTGGGGATTCTAAGCAGGAATCCATGGGACTGCAATCTGAAGTCTTACCCATGGGGCAGAAGCACTGCCTGGGATCTTTTCCCAATTGGGACTCCAGATGTGCTGTGGCACAGGACTTCTCAGCAATGTTTAAGTCTAGATATTGGTCAAAACCCAATTTGGTGATGTATCCTCTGCTGCTTCTGTTTCTCTTTTCTTTTAATTTTAGTATACTGAAGGTAAGCTAGATAATACTCTAATAAGTATTGGTCAGTTCAGTTCAGTTGTTCAGTCATGTCTGGCTCTTTGCTATCCTATGGACTGAAGCATACAAGGCTACCCTGTCCATCACCAACTCCTGGAGCTTACTCAAACTCTTGTCAATCAAGTCAGTGATGCAATCAAACCATCTCATCCTCTGTCTTCCCCTTCTCCTCCTGCCTTCAAACTTTCCCAGAATCAGGGTCTTTTCAAATGAGTCAGTTCTTTATAAAAGATGGCCAAATATTGGAATTTCAACATCAGTCCTTCCAATTAATATTCAGGACTCATTTCCTTTAGGATTCACTGGTTGGATCTCCTTAAAGTCCAAGGGACTCTCAAGAGTCTTCTCTAACACCACAGTTCAAAAGCATCGATTCTTTGGTGCTCAGCTTTCTATAGAGCCCAATTCTCCCATCCATACATGTCTACTGGAAAAACCATAGCTTTGATGAGACAGACCTTTGTTGGCAAAGTAATGTCTCTGCTTTTAAATAACCTGTCTAGGTTGGTCATAGCTCCCTTCCAAAGAGCAATCATCTTTTAATTTCATGGCTGCAATCACCATCTGCAGTGATTTTGAAGCCCCCCCAAAATACAGCAAGCCACTGTTTCCACTGCTTCCCCATCTATTTGCCATGAAGTGATGGCACCAGATGCCATGATCTTAGTTTTCTGAATGTTGAGCTTTAAGCCAACTTTTTCACTCTCCTCTTTCACTTTCATCAAGAGGCTCTTTAGTTCTTCACTTTCTGCCATAAGGGTGGTGTCATCTGCATATCTGAGTTTATTGATATTTCTACCAGCAATCTTGATTCCAGCTTGTGCTTCCTCCAGCCCAGCGTTTCTCATGATGTACTCTGCATAAAAGTTAAATAAGCTGGGTGACAATATACAACCTTGAAGTACTCCTTTCCCAATTTGGAACCAATCTGTTGTTCCACGTCCAGTTCTAGCTGTTGCTTCTTCACCTGCATACAAATTTCTCAGGAAACAAGTCAGGTGGTTTTGTATTCCCATCTATTTAAGAATTTTTCACAGATTTTTGTGCTACACACAGTCAAAGGCTTTGCCATAGTCAATAAAGCAGAAGTAGATGTTTTTCTGGAATTCTCTTGCTTTTTCTATGATCCAACAGATGTTGGCAATATTGGTATTATTTGTTTATATATAATAAGTGACTTAGTTTGTTAACAAATCCTATGAACCTGAGGTGAAAGTGAAAACTTTCTTCAAAACAGTGTCTTTGGTTCCAGTTTTGTATAATCTTTCAGGTGAAGTGTCTATAGATATCACTTAGAATTTTGGTATTCTAGTTACAAATTTCTAGAGGGAAATCAGCTCTGACTCAGTTTCAACTCAGATATCCAGTCTGAGTCCAATTAACTGTGACCTGGTCAATCAATTCAAGGTCCGGGCCTACAGACAGAGTAGAATAACTCAAGTAGTAAAGTTCACTAGGTCAAGTATTTAGTATTAATGTTTCTTAATTTCTTAATATTTTTCTTCTTGAATTGTTTACATGGATCAAAGAAAAGTTGTGAAATAACCAGTGTTTCTTAGGCAACAAGTAACAAGGATATGGACTAAAAACACACATGAATACAGCATTGTGAATAGACATTCTCAGCAGAAATGATTTTTTCCTTCCACTGCCGGGTCAAGAGAAGCATGCTTTTTTAGAAAAGGGATATAATCTTTGATGTCCTAGGTGTTTTTTTTTTTTCCCCTTGTGTCTTCTGTAGTGTTTCTACATTGACAAACTCTCTAATATATCTCTGTTCCTCATGCTTCATGAAGTTAAGAAGGCATAAGCTCAATGTATACAAAGAAACTCACAGACTGAGAGGTAATTGTCCTTCACTTAACTCTGGGAATTAACTAGTTTCACTAAGTTTGAGAGCTCTGCAGTTTCCTTATTTGTCTAGTTATTTCTGCTTGGAAGTTTGCTCAGGGTCTTCAATCTGTCAACCTAGTATAAAATGATATTCCAGGCCATGAATTTATTCCTAAACTGGAAACCATTTAATGTAATTTTTAAAAGAAGATCTCAGGTTCCCATACTAACTTCATAAGGAATAAATAAATAAATAAATAAATGACATGGCATTGTCATTTATTCTTATAGATACTATGAGCTTGGCATTACTTTGGAAATATCAGAAAAAAGATCATTTAGTCTTGTAAAGTCTTTCCAAAAGAAAATGGAAAAAGGTCAGTTTCCTAATACATGGTCTACTTTCTTAGTTCTCTCCAGGGAAAAGCATCGTTATACTGTAGGGTCTATTGTTTATTTATGTATCACTAGAAAATTTAAAAAAAGGAAGTATTTAGATGTGAAAAACAAGTTGTATCTATATACTTTATTATCATCAGATATAACAACACCCGCATTTGCTTTTGTGGCTCCTTCTGCTTGTCTGTCTTAAGCATGTCAGCTTGCTTCTGAAAATACGACTAATGATAGCTGTACATGCAATTTTCAGGTTCTAAACTGGCTAATATGCACATACTTCATCAAACCTCTTTGTAATATTTGGATTAAAGTCATGAAAATGAAAGAGAAAGCAATGGTGAGAGAAATTTGCAGGCAGTAAAATCAGAACTAACAAATGCTAATCAGCTGTATAAGTTAATTGGATTTTGAAAAGAACCAAAATGAGAATGTTGAAAGTAGATTAAGTTTAGACTTAATCAGGCTAATATTAATTCCAATCAATTTACCTAATAATTTAGCCCCTCTCTCTTTTGAGCAATGGCACCTCTGCTTATATCTGGAAGATCTTCAGAATGGTAGCATACGGTGCAGTCATTTGTAAGGTGCAGCTATAAATTAGAGCTGCCACTCTGTGGTATGGGCAAGAACACAGTTTAACTATTTCTGGAATCTGACAAAATGGTAAACAGAGCAATGGTTGAACTTGAATTTACAAGATCTTAAGTGTATAGCCAACTTGCCACATAACTGAAAACTGAGAATGTTTAAATATGATATATTTCCTACAGCTTTTGCCAAATTTCCCAGCCATCATGCTCACAGCTTCCTTTTAGGTTCAGCTGATAAAGAATCTGCCAACAATGCAGGAGACCTGGGTTCGATCCCTGGGTTGGAAAGATACCCTGGAGAAGGGAATGGCTACCCACTCCAGTATTCTGGACTGGAGAAGTCCATGGAATGTATAATCCATGGGGTCACAAAGAGTTGGACAAAACTGAGAGACTTTCACACTTATGCTCACAGCAACCTCCAACAGCCCTTTGGCTTGACAGGTCCGTCTCTTCATCCCACTCCATACACATCCACCCCTAGACACATTCATGCTTTATGTCTTCTTCTTCTTCCACCTAACATCAGATCTTTCTCTGCTATGCTTCATAATCTTGGAATTTCACCCCTTGAACTAAACTGGATGACTGAAAAGCTTCAAAGGGTTTTTTCTTAAATAATGAGGCTGCTGTCCATTAAAACACTTGTATTATTTTATTTCAGTCAGAACATCAAACCAAAGAATATCATAAAGGTATTTTACAACTCAAAGAAGCCACTAGATTTACTCACCATCTATTCTATTGCTGAGTAACCGTCAATCCATATTCATCAAACGAAATCTGTACATAAAGCCATAGAATTTCCATTGAAACTTAAAGTGTCTCCTTAATAATGTGCATTGTATTCTGGCCTGGAGAATTACATGGACTATGTAGTACATGGGGTCAAAAAGAGTTGGACATGACTGAGCGGCTTTCACTTTCATTTCACTTTGAGTATCTGCAGGATACGATGTGAGTTGGAGATAGAGACTGAGGCCCTAGAGTTAAGTTTAAGAGGGAAAACAAAAATTATTTTCTTAGTCTCATAGTTGGAACCAAGACTTCATGCATGATTCTGATAATGAAATAAGTTCAGGGTTAATACTCAGTTTCATATAAAATTAATTATTCCAGGTTTTCTTCCTGGCAAAGATTGTTTATTCTATCTGTTTAATTTTGAAAGATTAAATTTATAGTGAATGATTTTTATCTAACAAACAAAATTCAAACAGATCTTGAAATCCATTGAGATTTCTGGTGTCCCATTAATTGGATGTTTTGGCTAATGTAAACTCAAATTAGAAAAAGATCTGCCAAGTAATCTCATATATGCTGCATATGATTGCTTCCTACTATGGAATATTAAACCTAAGACTTCCACCATTAAAATTTTATTTGATTAAAATTTTAAGCTGGCTTACCTTTGGAAAAGTGGTAGGCAAAGTAATTTTTCATTGAGAGAATTTTCTAGCTTTGTAACATTTTAAATAATCATCCTTCTTAACTTTAGCTTACTTCAGAGTTTTTTAATCAATGATCAATTTATTAAGCACTTAGTGTCAATATATGAAAGAAATAATCTACAAATAGTAACAGCAGATTAGAACAGTCAATAATGTAGAACTAAATGGTTTACTTGACATGTTAAGTATTAAAAGAGATTAGAGAGGAAATATACAAAAGCTAGAAAAGTCAGAAAAACTCTATTCATGGAGTGAGATTGTAACTGGACATAATTTAACTTGTTTTAAGAGAAAGAAAGGGCATTTTAGTTAAGATAGCTGTTTCTCGAAAGAAGTGAATTTAGTATGATTACAGCCATACTGCTTACCAAAATCTCAAGTTGCAAAGCTGGCATTATGCTGCAGAGGTCTCCAGTCTAACATCTTACTGCCTAGTGGCCAAGAGCACAGATTCAAATTTACATGTAAGTTATAGGTCTATCAATTTGTGGCTGTGTGAACCAAGTATTTATGTAATTTTCCTGTCCCACAGCTTCCCAGTAAGGAAATGGAAGAACATAATTATTTTCCACATGATAGTCTAAAAAGAGATAATGTGGTAAATTAAAAATGAGTCCACAAACAAGCAAAGCAATAAATACAAAAGCAAACAAAAAATATTTGCATGGTACTAGGTATATGGTAGGTGGTTTTATTCCACTACTCTTATTTCAAAAGTTTATTGATGATCCTAGTTTTACATGGAGAAGATAAGCTTCTATAGAGTATCTATTGTGACATCATCAATTCTATCATTAAAAATGTATAAACCATTCTTTATAATGTCACATCACATAACAGAAGGCATCATTCTCATATGTTTTATAAATTCATTTTTTGATCAAGCATATTCAACCTCTACCATTTTTCATGGCTCCTTTTCATGTTAGTGAGTATAAATTGGTTGAACCATAAAATACCCTTTCTACTGTCTTTGGGGACTTGCTTGGTAGCATTACCTGAGAAGTGTCCAGTTCAGTTCAGTTCACTCACTCAGTCGTGTCCAACTCTTTGCGACCCCATGGACTGCAGCACACCAGGCCTCCCTGTCCATCACCAACTCCTGAAGTTTACCCAGTCTCATGTCCATTGAGTCGGTGATACCATCCAACCATCTCATTCTCTGTCGTCCCCTTCTCCTCCTGCCCTCAATCTTTCCCAGCATCAGAGTCTTTTCAAATGAGTCAGCTCTTCGCATCAGGTGGCCAAAGTATTAGAGTTTCAGCTTCAACATCAGTCCTTCCAATGAACACCCAGGACTGATTTCCTTTAGGATGGACTGTTTGGATCCCCTTGCAGTCCAAGGGACTCTCAAGAGTCTTCTTCAATACCACAGTTCAAAAGCATCAATTCTTCAGCGCTCAGCTTTCTTTATAGTCCAACTCTCACATCCATACATGAATACTGAAAAAAACATAGCCTTTACTAGATGGACCTTTGTTGGCAAAGTAATGTGTCTGCTTTTTAATATTCTGTCTAGGTTGGTCATAACTTTCCTTCCGAGGAGTAAGGGTCTTTTAATTTTATGGCTGCAGTCACCATCTGCAGTGATTTTGGAGCCCAAAAAAACATAAAGTCTGCCACTGTTTCCACTGTTTCCCCATTTACTTGCCATGAAAAGTGTAATCACATCTATATTTTAGTTGTATATACTGCATTTGTGCATTAAAAAAAATACATATCCATTTCCCACAGTGAAGCTTCCCTTGTGAATCAAATGATAAAGAATCTGCCTACAATTCAGGAGACCTGAATTCAGTCCTTGAGTAGGGAAGATCCCCTGGAGAAGGAAATGGCAACCCACTCCAGGGCTCTTGCCTAGAGAATTCCATGGACAGAGGATCCTGGCAGGCTGTAGTCAATGGGATTTCCGAGTCAGACATGAGTGACTTTCTTTTAACTTTCATTTCGCATTTAATAATATGCTGTTCAATTAGCTCCTGAGTTTATTCCTACCTGGCACTCACAGTCTAATCCAATTTTATTCAAAATTCCATCTGATTGCTCAAATAATGAAAACCTGGAATCATTCTTAACTATTCTCTTTTATTTAGAATCATATCTGATCCATCAAAAAGAAAATATAGCTGATTGTACCCTCAGTACAACTGCAGTATTTACTCACTTTCCCTCCATCTCCTCTGCATTCATCCTGGTCCTGGCCATCATTGTCTCTCATCTGTTACTAGTACAATAGCCTCAAAACACATTGCTCTCTTTCTGTCCTTGACTTGAGAAGATTTATTCCAAGGAATACAAAACAGATCTATTTAAATACAAAGTTATAATAGCCAGAACATGGAAGTAACCTAGATGTCCATCTAAAGATGGATGGATAAAGAAGCTGTGATACATATATACAGTGGAGTATTCCTTAGCCATAAAAAAGAACTCACATGAATTAGTTGAACTGAAGTGGATGAACATAGAGCCTGTTATACAAAGTGAAGTCAGAAAGAGAAAAACAAATATTGCACATTAATATATATATATGAATATATATATGAAATCTAGAAAAAATGGTACTGATGAACCTATTTGCAGGGCAGGGATAGAGATGTAGACATAAAGGACTTGTGAACACAGCAGGAAAAGAAGAGGGTGGGGTGAATTGAGAAAGTAGCATTGACATATATATATATATATATATATATATATATATATATACTACCATGTGTAAAATAGACAATGGGTAGGAATTTTCTATATAACACAGGGAGCCCAGCCTGGGACAATGTGATGACTTAGAAGGGTGGAATGTGAGGGTTAGAAGGAAGGCTCAAGGGAGAGGAGATATATGTATATAGTTGTGTCTTATTTGCATCATTGTTAGGCAGAAACCAACACAATAAAGTGAAGAAACTATCCTCCAATTAAAATAAATACATGTATAAAAATGCAGTGTTACATAGATATTCTTTTTATTCTCCACAAGTGACCCCTCTTTCCACCAGTGAAAACAGAAGTACTTTAAGGCCTTACTTGATCTTCTTTTGTCATGACTGATTTTTATTTTAAATGAAAGTTCTATATCCTGTGTATGGTTTGCTCCAGTCAAACCCTGCAGGTTTCCCTACTGTTCTTCATACATGGTAATCCTGTTCATAACTTATAGCAAGTTTTCAAATTTTCTTCTTTATATGATGGCTCTTTTTATAGATACTTGTTTGATATCTTCACCATCTTTAAGCAAAATTCTCAATTTTTCAATGAGGCCTACCTTTAAAACCTCTTGCCACTTTATTTAGCTCTACAACCTGTGTCCAAGTGACTTTATCCAATTCAGCATTACTGATATGAAGCATGTTGTACTTTTACCTTTCCTTCTCAATACAAGCATTATGTATATAATGTGAGATCACCTTACCTGCATCCTGAGAAACTTGTATGCAGGTCAAGAAACAACAATTAGAACCAGACATGTAACAATGGACTGGTTCAAAATTGGAAAAAGAGTATGTCAAGGCTGTACATTGTCACCCTGCTTATTCAACCTATATACAGAGAACATCATGTGAAATGTCAGACTAGATGAAGCTCAAGCTGGAATCAAGATTGCCAGAAGAAATATCAATAACTTCAGATATGTAGATGACACCACCTGAATGGTAGAAAGCTAAGAGGAACTAAAGAGCCTCTTGATGAAGGTGAACGAGGAGAGTGAAAAAGCTGGTTTAAAACTGAACATTCAAAAAACTAAAATCATGGCATCTAGTCCCATCACTTCATGGCAAATAGGTGGGGAAAAAAGGGAAACTGTGACAGACTTTATTTTAGGGGGCTCCAAAATCACTGTTGACAATGACTGTAGTCATGAAATTAAAAGACTCTTGCTTCTTGGAAAGAAGCGTATTAAAAAGCTAGAGACATTACTTTGCCAACAAAAGTCCATCTAGTCAAACTTTGGTTTTTCCAGTAGTCATGTTTGGATGTGATTGTTGGACTATAAAGGAGGCTGAGTGCTGAAAAATTGATGCTTTTGAACGACAGTGCTGGAGAAGACTCTTGAGAGTCCCTTGGACAGCAAAGATATCAAACCAGTCAATCCTAAAGGTAATCAATCCTGAATTTTAATTGGAAGGACTGATGCTGAAGCTGAAACTCCAATACTTTGGCCATCTGATGAGAAGAGCTGACTCATAGGAAAAGACTGTGATGCTGGCCAAGATTGAAAGCAGGAGGAGAGGAGCGACAGAGGATGAGATATTTGGATGGCATCACTGATTCAATGGACATAAGTCTGAGCAAACTCTGGGAGATAGTGAAGGATGAGTGCCACAGTCCATAGGGTCACATAGTTGGACATGACTGAGTGAACAATGATAACAGTATTATTATATGTATAATTTATAATTTTGTTTGTCTTTTGTCATAGATTAGCAAACATCTGGAATCGTTCTTGGTACATAATAAACAGTCAAAAGTATTTTGTAAATGAATGAAAGAATGAATTGCAGTTATGATTATGTGGTGATTGTTCCTGAGTGAAAGCATAAAGTACTCTGGGAGTAGATAACAGAAAAATCTCATGAAGTCTATCAAGTCAGGAAAGGCTTACTAAGAAAAATAGTATTTAAGCAGAAGTCTGAAGGAAAAGTAAGAATTAGCTATATGTAGAGACTGAGTATACAAAACAATTAAAACAGAAAACACATTTGTTGGTCCTAAGGCAGCAAGAAGCATGACCTGTTGTTTGAGAAATTTCAGTAAAGGCATATGGTTGATGCTAATAGGTAGTAACTAGTGATGTCCCTGAAAATTTGGCTCAGTGCCTCCCTAAGTATTCTCCTATTTTGAACAGATGCATCTTTTATTTAGTATTATCAGAAACTGGAAATCAGCCACTGACATTCTGGAGGCTTCCAGTTAATTTTGTTACTGAACAAGAAGATGCATATATCAGGGTTTGTGAACCTATGTTGTCCAAAGAGTGTGTGAAGCATATACAACTATGAGACTATTCCGTGACTCATGTAAAACAAAAGAATTACCTGGACAACGGTAGAGTTTCTGGGGATGGAGAGAAAGGAGTAGATGATATATATTCTGTAATAAAAACTACAGAGCTTAGAGATTGATTGGATTGTAACATTTGGTCTCGCTCTTGGAATGTTGGATATTAGAGATTCCACTTCTATAATGTTATCCTCAGCTTTAGTAAAGGATTAGTATGTTGGTTTTTCCTCCTAGGAAACATATTGATCAAATTATGAGAGATTATATAACATAGAGTTTAAGACTACAGGTTTTGTTAAAGGTAGACCCTTATACTGAATTTTCCACTCACATAAGACCTTCGTAAGGTTGGTGGTTTCGGTGCTAAGTCATGTCCGACTTTTGTGACCCCATGGACTGTAGCCAGCTGGACTCCTCTGTCCATGGGATTTCTCAGGCAGGGACACGGGAGTGGGTTCCCATTTCCTTCTCAAGGGGATCTTCCCGACCCTGGGATCAAACTCGGGTCTCCTGAAGTGCAGGTGTTCTCCTGCATTGCAGGCGAATTCTTTACCAACTGAACCACCAGGGAAGCCCAGTTCTCCACTAAGTTTCTGTTTCATTATCAGTGAAATGAGGAAGATAATGCCCTCATGGGATTGCTGTGACTATTAATTTAGATGATATATATTAATTGGATAATTTCATGTTAGCCACTTAGTAAATGCAGAAGATGTAGAAACTGTTACTGTTATTAAGAATTTACACAGTTTCCTCAACATTGTCATAAATTTCCAGGATGCATGAAAGCCATCTTATTTTTTAAGCCTAGCATGATATCAAAATCTTTTCTTGTGTTTAAGGGGATTAAATTTATGTAGAGTTGAAGTAAATATAAGTGGATGAACTCCGGTGATCTGGAGTAGAATTATGCAGCAAGTTTTAACTTACTCAGCATTGCTGTCAATTCTTGCCTTAGTTCACTACTGTTTTTGACTTCAGGGAGATTTTTATCAGTGACCAATAATTTTCTTTATGCTCTACATATGGTCAACATATGGACTCTCAAGTATATTTAATACAGATCTGTCTTCAGAACACTCATGCCAAGTTATTAACAGATAATAATGTTCATTTACAATTTATTGGGGAGATAATTTAAATGAATGTGTTTAAGTCAGATGCCTGCCTTATGTTGAGTATTTTGCAGAAATAATTTCAAAAGGTTGAGTTCCTTGCTTATAGGGAGATAGGATAAATTCTCCTATATTTTTAAATTTTTAAATAATGTAAGTCCCAACAATATTAAATAACCTGCCCATATCAGATAGATAGTAAGGGACTAGATGATTTGTATGATGTCTTTTGGCTTCTATTTATAGTACAGCATAGAGGTCTATACCTAATGCTGAGGCTGAAAAAATCCAAGAATGGACCCTTAAGTAGTATGAGGAAAATGTGTCAATGGTACCCTTAGCCAATTTAATAATGAGAGTTTTTAAGCAGAGGGACTTGCCCATTGATGTTGTTCTCTTTGAATAAAATGCCTGTCATGGATTTCTCACAGGTACCAATACAGTCTAAAAAGCCTATTGGAGTTTTTTTAATTTTTAATATCTGATTATAAAACTTTGAAATATAATGCTGAAGCATGAAAACTCTAACATAGCCTTAACTATTGTAAAAACTAACAGGCAAAGCTATATAATTTCAGCTTTATGATATAATCTGAAATTGAATTACTCTCATTTCATGAAAAAGTCAATATTCTTAATGGATTAGAAACATGGATGATAAAAGTATTGTCGAATTCATAAGTGGGGAATCATAGGAAAAAAATTCCCCCTGATTAAAAATAATTATATCATTAGAGATTATTGCAAGCAACTACATGCCAATATATGCCAATAAGGTGCTTCCCAGGTGACACTAGTGGTAAAGAACCTGCTTGCCAACACAGGAGATAATAAGATATGTTGGTTTGATCCCTAGGTCAGGAAGATCCCCTGGAGGATAGCATGGCAACCCACTGGCATATTCTTGCCTGTCTGCCTGTCCCCAGGCAAGTCCCCTGGACAGAGGAGCCTGGCAGGCTATACAGTCCACAGGGTTGCAAAGAGTTGGACATTATTGAAGCAACTTAGGCTGTGCACATGCATATGCCAATAAAATGGACAGCCTAGAAGCAAAGGGCAGATTCTTAGAAAAGTTCAGCCTTCTAAGACTGAATCAGGAAGAAACAGAGATAATGAACAAGCCAATCTCAAGCACTGAAGTTGAAACTGTGATAAAAAATACCCCAAAAAACAAAAGCTCAGAGTCAGATGGCTAGATGATGAAATCTGTCAAACATGTAGTGAAGAACTAATGCATATCTTTCTCAAACTCTTCCAAAAAATTATAGAGGAAGGAACACTTCCAAATTCATTCTATGAGGCCACCTAATAGAATGGTAGCCTAATACCAAAACCAGATAAAGACATCACAAACAAGAAAATTTTAGGCCAATATCACTGATGAACATAAATGCACAATTTCTCAATAAAATTCTAGCAAACCAAACCCGACAACACATTAAAGAGATCATACACTGTGATCAAGTCAGCCATAGATATAGATAAGTCCTCTCGTTCTTGAAACTCTCTCCCACCTCCCACCTATCCCACCCTCTAGGTTGTCACTGAGCACTGGGTTGAGCTTCCAGAGACATACAGCAAATTCCCACTGGTTATGTAGGAGAAGGTGGGAGTAATGGAGAAAGCAGGGAAACATATACATTTAGTTCAGTTCAGTGACTCAGTCATGTGAGACTCTTTGTGACCCCATGGACTGCAACACATCAGGCTTCCCTATCCATCACCAACTCCCGGAGCTTACTCAAGTTCATGCTCATCAAGTTAGTGATACCATCCAACACCTAATCCTCCGTTGTCCCCTTCTCCTCCTGCCTTCAATATTTCCCAGCATCAGGGTCTTTTCCAGTGAGTTAGTTCTTCTCATCAGGTGGCCAAAGTATTGGAGTTTCAGTTTCAGCATCAGTCCTTCCAATGAATATTCAGGACTGATTTCCTTTAGGATTGACTGGTTTGATCTCCTTGCAGTCCAAGGGACTCTCAAGAGTCTTCTCCAACACCACAATTCAAAAGCATCAATTCTTCAGTTCTCAGCTTTCTTTATAGTCCAGCTCTCACATCCATACATGACTACTGGAAAAACTATAGCTTTGACTAGACATTGCTATATGTAAAATATATATCCCATAGGAATTTGCTATATGACTCTAGGAGCTCAAGCCAGTGGTCTATCACAACCTAGAATGATGGGATTTGGTGGAAGGTGGGAGGGAGGTTCAAGAGGGAGGGGACATATGTATACCTATGGCTGACTCATGTTGATATATGGCAGAAACCAACACAATATTGTAAAGCAATTATCCTTCAATTAAAATAAATACATTAAAAATTTTAAAAGTAATTTTTTTAAAGTGCTCAGAACAGCAACAGAAAAAAATATGTCTCATTGTCTATGACATGAAACGTGGCACTAATCTGTAAAGAAATTTCATTGTGTGGACCTCTTTATTGAATAAAGCTTGAAGATCAAGATGAATGAGGCTAAAAGGGGTCTGACAAAGCAGTTGCAAATATTTTCCAGATTTCCCCAATCTATAAATAAGCTACCATTCAAACACTGGGGCCCAATTGTTAAATCTACCAAAGTGACAGTTATGGAAAGAGGTTATTCATGACATAGAAATTCTGTCATTTCTGCAAACATATCCTGGTAATCTGTTAGACAATGAATTGAGAATTCTGAATACTATATTAATCTAAGTCACTTTCCAGTTTTTTAAATTTGGGCAAATCATCCTCTCCCTGTGTTTACTCTGGCTACCAAATAAGGAGATGGTCTATAAGAATGTGGGGCTTCCCCAAGAGTCCACCTTTAAAGAATTTGCCTGCACTGCAGGAGACACAGGAGATATGAGTTCAATCCTTGGGTCAGGAAGATCCCCTGGAAGAGTATTCTTACCTAAGAATCCCATGGATAGAGGACCCTGGTGGTCTATCGTCCATGGCATCCCAAGGCGTCGGACACAACTGAAGCAACTGAGCACAGCACAGCGCTAGGAGAATATGACTAGCTAATGTCTCTCTGGTTCTGCGATATTCACTAAAGTCAGCACGTTCATATCATTTAGGATGTTCCAAATTGCAAGTGTTGATAATTAGCTTATTGAAAGTTGTTTTAATACTGAATATAAGCTCTTTGTTCCAAAGGCAAGCTTCTATATTTTCCCGTGACTACCTTAACTACCTTAAAGGTTAAAACTGAATTTCTCAGGGACTTCCCTGGTGGCTCAGTGGTAAAGAAACCACCTGCAATGCAAGATACACAGGAGATGTGGGTTCAGTCCCTGGGTTGGGAAGATCCTCCGGAGAAGGGAATGGCTACCCACTCCAGTATTCTTACCTGGAGAATTCCATGGACAAAGGAGCCTGGTCGGCTACTGTCCATGGAGTGACAAAGAGTCAGATACCATTGAAGTAAATGAACACACATGTGCAGGTTCACTATATATGTAGTTAGCTAGAGATTAGTGTTGAGTATTTTGTGTTTGAAAGCAATTCTATCTCTATCATACCTAAATCTACCTTTAAAAAGCATTATTCAAACTTTCTATTTGACACATCAAATTTTTAATAATTTCACTTTGATAAAAAAAAATCAAACTGGAGAACAAGATGGCAGAGGAGTAGGTGGACATGGAGTACATCTTTCTCCACGGATACATCAGGAATACACCTTCAGACACAGAAGTATATGCAGAACACCAGTTGAGAGCAGACACGAGGATCTGACCAGTGGGAAAGAATATATAGAACCACGCAAAACTCAGTAGGATGAAGGAACTAGGGGAAAAAATAGGAGTATTAGTAGGACTGGACCTACCCTTGGCTGGTGGGGGAACTGAAGCAAGGGTCCAATCCCCACAGCGGGGCAACTGTATGAATCAGAGGAGAAATATTTAAGGCTGAGAGTGAAACAGCTGACCTGTGGCAGCCTAAATGAAATGAGAATCAGACAGTCCTTGCCACAGCCATATATATGCCAATCAGAAGCTGGGGTCTCCTGGGAGAACTGGGAGCTGAAGTTTAGGGATTGTGAAGCAATCCCAGTGCGAGCGCTGCTGTTGACTGCAGAGAGATGGATCGAGGGGATGTGAGGGAGGAGATCGTGGTGGGAAATGCCCGTGGAGGAAAGCCAGGAAACCATGGAAGCAAGGCAATACTGCTGAGTCATGCATAAGGGGTAGAGCCATCACCATAGCCTCTCTCTCTCCACATGCCAGCATTTGCAGCTGAACAATAGAGAGGCTGATGCATCAAACACCTGAGGAACTGAACTACTGAGTAAGACCCAATTCTGCTGCTGCTGCTGCTAAGTCACTTCAGTCGTGTCTGACTCTGTGCGACCCCATACATCCCCCATCCCTGGGATTCTCCAGGCAAGAACACTGGAGTGGGTTGCCATTTCCTTCTGCAACGCATGAAAGTGAAAATTGAAAGGGAAGTCTCTCAGTCGTGTCCGACTCCTAGCGACCGCATGGATTGCAGCCTACCAGGCTCCTCCGTCCATGGGATTTTCCAGGCAAGATTACTGGAGTAGGTTGCCATTGCCTTCTCCAGGACCGAACCCAGGGTACCTCTTTAAGTTCCTGATGCGCCAAACAACAGAGAAGGGCCCCAGGACCCAAGGCAAGGGATCCCTCTAAGTGTCTGAACTGGCAGAGCTACAGAGAAAGACTGGCTAAAGAGGCTTTCTGATCATCAGCTATAAGGGGCTTGAAAAAGACTCTGAAAGGGTCATAACTCCTGCCATAGAGGCAGTTTGAATACCTGAACACTTGGTGCCGCCAGGGTCCCCGCAAGCCAAGCAGCTGCACCATTTTCATGCTCAACTCTCACTGGGGCAGAGCTGCCACAGACCAAAAAAAAAAAAAAAAAAAAGTCTTTTGTTTATGTGTGCTGGGTCACTTCAGTCCTGTTCGACTCTTTGTGACCCTGTATACTGTGGCTTTCCAGGCTTCTCTGTCAGAGAGGGGTTTCTCCAGGCAAGAATACCGAAGCATATTGGCCAATATTTGCTGTCATACCCTTCTAGAGCACTATATTTCCTGCTTCCCTAGCCACCAATTCCCCTGAGTACATGTTGCTGACAGAACCACTGCAACCCAAGCAGCTGCACCACCTCCCAACCTGGTCCTCACAGTGCCAAACCCAAGTCCTCCAGAGCCACCTCAAAGCAGAGGTGGAAATAAAACCACAATTGAAGCACAGGGGCAATGTGGCTAAGGAATAAGACCCAAAAATATTCCCACCAGCTGTACAAGTTGCAGATTAAATTAACTAAGCAGACTTTGTGTCTATGGAATATATAAAAGAACACTGAGAGCTCCCACAAAAGAAAACTCAGTAGCTCTTATATCAGTGGACGTTGGAGGCAAGAACACACAGGAATAGGACCAGATCAGAATCTGAGCAGCCCCCACAGCAGGTCCAGAGATCAGTGCAGTGTTGGAGGGCATCCAAGAGAGGTAAAGTGGACTGTGATTCCCAGCGCGGAAGGGACTCTGACAGCAGAGACTCAATGCAAACATTTATTATTCCAATTTTTGACTCTTCTGTAGATTTTTTTGGAATTTTTTTCCCTTTCCCTCCTCTCTGTTGTAGTTGTAGATTTTATTGGCACTAAGAAATCCATTTAAGTTTTTGAACTATTTTTCCTTTTTCTCAGTCACACTTTTTATTGTTGTCATAAATCTCTGCCCCTACGTTGTGTGTTTGCAGTTCTGTGGAATTTTCCTTTTTTTTTTTATTCTTTCTTTTCTTTTTTTTAATTTTAATTTTTAAACCTGTTATTACTTTTTCTGCATTTATTCCTTTGTTTGCTTTTCCTACTGCTATTTTTCTCCTTGCAGTTAATCTTTAATATAAATAAATCTTTTTTATCTACCTCTATTTAACTTTGCATATCTGTTCTTTCTTTCTTTCTTTTTCTCCTTTCCTCTCAACACATTTGTCAGTTTTATTTTCATTGCTTTATTCCTCAATTGGCACCTAGCTTTAGTTTTGTTTTCCAGTTTGTGCTTTAATTAGTTTTGTTCTGATAGATATGATTTTTGGTTTTCTTTATTTCTAGGTCAATCTATTGTGCATAACTTTTGTTGGACTGTTATCATTTTGCTTATGGGTGTATATGTATATGTGTATATTCAATCACACTTTCTATTGTCGTTATAAACCTCTGCTTCTACATTGGGCTTTTGCAGTTCTGTGTAGTTATTCTTTTTTTCCCCTTTTTTCTTTCTTCTTCCATTTTTTTCTCTTTTTTCTTTTTTATAATTTTAATTTTTTAAACCTATTATTTTTTTCTACATTTATTCCTTCATTTGATTTACCTACTGTTCTTTTCCCCTTGCAGTTAATATTTTATGTATATAAATCTTCTTCATCTACCTCTATTTATCTTTGCATATATATTCTTTCTTTTCTTTCTTTCTCTTCCTCTCAACATATTTTTAGTTTTGTTCTCATTGCTTTATTCTCCACTTGGCACCTTGACTTAGTTTTGTTTTCCAGTTTATGCTTAAGTTAGTTTTATTGTTGACAGGTAAATATAATTTTTTATTTCCTTTGTTCACCAGATCAATCTACTGTTCTTTACTTTTGTTGGACTGCTTTTACTTTGCTCATGAGTGTATAGGTATATGTGTATATTTCATTATTTTAATTACATTTGCCTGATTTTGTAATTGCCATTTGTCTGGGGTTCATCTTTGTTTTCTCTCTTTTGGATGTTTGTTTTACTCTCCCTTAATGCCAAAATAAGCCACTTGTGGAATCTTCGTTCCTGACCAGAGATCAAACCCTGAGGCTTTGGAGTGGCAGCACTGACTCCAAGACCCTAGACTACAGGAGAACTAAGCCTAAGGAGTATCAAATAGTGAAAACACACACAAAGGAAACTACTTGAATACAAGACCCAGCATCACCCAACCACCAGTAGCACCCTGTGCAGGATGCCTCATCTAAACAACAAACAAAACAAAAATATAAACCCAATCATTAGCAGACAGGAGTATCACCTCACTCAGTATTGCCAATGACAGGAAAAGCAAACAAAGGAACAAAATCTCAGCACAAATTTCACCCTATATGAAGCTCACACAAACCACTGGACCAACTTTAGGAGGGCAGAAATCAAAAGGAAGAAAGAATTCAACCTTCTTCAAGGAAAGAATTCAAGTTTCCTTGAAGCCTAGGAAAAGGAGACTTCAAACACAATAACTAAAAGAAGAAAGAAAGAAAAGGCAGGGAAATACTGTAGAAATAAAAGAACAAACTAGAAACACAGAAGTTCAAATAAATGAAGAAGAAATAGGAAAATTACCTTAAAAAGAATTCAGAAAAATGATAGTAAAGATGATCAAAACTCTTGAAAACAAAATGGAGAAAATGAAAGGGTCAATTAACAAAGACCTAAAAAAATTAAAGAATAAGCATACAGAGACAAAGAACACAATTACTGAAATCAAAAATACTCTAGACGGAATCAATAGTAGAATACCTGAGCAGAAGAATGAGCCAATGATCTGAAAGATAAAATGGTGGAAATAACTTCTGAAGAGCAGAATAAAAAGAGTGAAAAGAGCTGAGGACAGTCTCAGAGATGTGTGGGACTATATCAAATCCACCAGGATTCAAATTATATGTAATCCAGAAGAGAAAAAGAAAAGGTATGAGAAAATTTTTGAAGAGATTATAGTTTAAAATTTCCCCAACACGGAAAAGAAATAGCCAACCAAGTCTAAGAGGTACAAACAGTCCCATACAGGATAAACCCAAGGAGAAACATGCTGAGACACATACTAATCAAACTAACAAAGACTAAATACAAAGAAAGAATATTAAAAGCAGCAAGGGAGAAGCAACAAGTAACATATAAGAGCAACCCCATATGCTTAAGAGCTGATCTTTCAGCAGAAACACTGCAGGCCAGAAGGAAATGGCAGGATATATTTAAAGTAGTGAAAGAGAAAAAAATCTGCAACCAACATTACTATACCCAGCAAGGATCTCATTCAAAATTGATGGAGAAATAAAAAGCTTTTCAGACAAGAAAAGGTTAAGATAATTCAATACCACTAAACTAGCTTTACAACAAATGTTAAATGGACTTATATAATCAAGAAATACAAGAGGAGAAAAAAAAATATCTACAAAATCAACCCCAAACAATTTTTAAAAATGGCAATAGGAACATATATATCAATAATTACTTTAAATGTAAATGGATTAAATGCTCCAATCAAAAGACACAGACTGGCTGAATGGATACAAAAACAAGACCCAGATATGTGCTGTCTACAAGAAACCCACTTCAAACCTCAAGACACGTATAGACTGAAAGTGAAAGGATGGAAAAATATATTCCATGAAAATGGGAAGCAAAAGAAAGCTGGAGTAGCATTCCTCATATCAGACAAAATAGACCTTAAAATAAAGAAGATTACAAGAGCTAAGGAAGGCACTATGTAATGATCAAGGAATCAAACCAAGAGGAAGACATAACTATTGTAAATATCTATGCACCCAACATAGGAACAACTCAATACATAAGACAAGCACTAACAGACATAAAAGGAGAAATTGACAGTAACACAGTAAGAATAGGAGACTTTAAAACCCTATTCACACCAATGGAGAGATCATCAAAACAGAAAGTTAATAAGGAAACACAAGTCTTAAATGACACATTAGATGAGATGGAACTAATTGATATCTTCAGGACATTCCATCCAAATGCAGAAGAATACACCTTCTTCTTAAGTGCACATGGTACATTCTCCAGGATAAACCACATCTTGGATCACAAATCAAATCTCAGTAAGTTTAAGAAATTAATTGTATTAGGCATCTTCTCTGACCACAATGCTATGAGACTAGCATATTAATTACAAGAAAAAAAAAGTGTAAGAAATACAATCACATGGAGATTAAACAACACTCTTCTAAATAGCCAATAGGTTACTGAATAAATCAAAAGGGAAATCAAAAAATTTCTAAAAACAAATGATAATGAAATCATGACAACTTAAAACCTATGGGATGCAGCAAGAGCAGTTCTAAGAGGGAAGTTTATAGCAATGCAATCCTACCTCAAGAAACAAGAAAATCATCAAACAGACAACCTAACTTTACTCCTAAAACAACTGGGAAAAGAAAAAGAAAAGAACCTCAAAATTAGTTGAAGGAAAGGAATCATTAAGATCTGAGCAAAAATAAATGAAAGAAACAATAGCAAAGATTAATAAAACTAAAAGCTGATTCTTTGAGAAGATAAACAAAATTGACAAACCCTTAGCCAGACTCATCAAGAATAAAAGAGAAGAATCAAATCAACAAATTAGAAATGAAAAAGTGGTTACAATAGACAGCAAAGAAATACAAAGGATTATAAGAGACTATTATGAACAACTATATGGTAATAAAATAGATAACTTGGAAGAAATGGACAGATTCTTAGAAAAGCTCAATCTTCCAGGACTGACCTGAACCAGGAAGAAATAGAAATTATGAGTAACCCAATTACAAGCACTGAAATTGAATCTGTGATCAAAAATCTCTCTAAAAGCAAAAGCCCAAGACCAGATGGCTTCACAGGAGAATTCTATTAAATATTTAGAGAAAAGCTAATGCGTATCCTTCTAAAACTCTTCAAAAAATTGCAGAGGAACACTTCCAAACTCATTCTATGAGGCCACCATCACCCTGATATCAAAACCAGACAAAGATAATACACAAAAAAAGAAATCTACAGTCCAATATCACTGATGAACATAGATGCAAGAATCCTCAACAAAATTTTAGCAAGCAGAGTTCAACAACACATCAAAAAGCTCATAAACCATAATCAAGTTGGGTTTATTCCAGGGATGCAAGGATTCTTCAATATATGCAAATCAATCAATATGATACAGCATGTTAACAATTTGAAATATAAAAACTACATTATCACAATAGATGCAGAAAAATACTTTGACAAAATTCAGCACCTATTTATGATTAAAACTCATCAAAAAAAAAAAAAAGGGCAGGGGGCATAGAAGGAACCTACCTCAACATAGTAAAGGCCATATGTGATAAGCCTACAGCAAACATTATTCTCAGTGGTGAAAAACTGAAAGCTTTCCCCCTGAGAATAGGAACAAGACAATGGTGTCCACTTCCACCACTATTATTCATCATAGTTCTGTAAGTCCTAGCTACAGCATAGAAGAAAAATAAATTAAAGGAATCCAGATCAGAAAACAGGTAAAGCTCTCATTTTTTGCAGATGACATGATACAGTACATAGAAAACCTGATAGTATCAGAAAATTACTAGAGCTAATCAGTGAATTTAGCAAAATTGCAAGATACAAAATCAATTCACAGAAATCACTTGCATTTCTTTATACTAACAATGAAAAATCAGCAGGAGAAATTAAGGAATCAATCCCATTCATCATTGCAACAAAAAGAATCAAATATCAAGGAATAAACTTACCTAAGGACACAAAAGAACTATACACAGAAAATTATAAGACAATAATGAAAGAAATAAAAGATGACATGAACAGATGGGAGATATTCCATGTTCCTGGGTAGGAAGACTCAATATTGTGAAAATGACTATACTCCCAAATGCATTCTACAGACTCGATGTGATTCCTATTAAATTACCAATGACATTTTTCACAGAACTAGAAAAAAACTTTTCACAATGCATAAGGAAACACAAAAGACCCTAAATGACCAAAGCAGTCTTTAGAAAGAATGGAGCTGGAGGAATCAACCTTGCTGACTTCAGGTTATACTACAAAGCTATAGTCATCAAGACTGTATGGTACTGGCACAAAAGCAGAAATATAGACCAATGGAACAATATTGAAAGCTCATAAATAAACCCATGCACTTTTGGGAACCTTATTTTTGACAAAGGAAACAAGAATAAGCAATGGGGCAAAGACAGCTTCTTCAGTAAATGGTGCTGGGAAAACTGGACAGCTACATGTAAAAGAATGAAATTAGAACACTTCCTAACACCATACACAAAGATAAACTCAAAATAGATTAAAACCGAAGTGTGAGACCAGAAACTATAAATCTCTTAGAGGAAAACATAGGCAGAACACCTGATGACATAAATCAAAGCAAGATCCTCTATGATTCACCTCCTAGAGGGACCTGATTCAACTTAAAAGCATTTGCACAGCAAGGGAAACTATAAGCAAAGTGAAAAGACAGCCCTCAGAATGAGAGAAAATAATAGCAAATGAAATAACTGACAAAGGATTAATTTCCAAAACATACGACCAGCTCATACAACTCAATTCCAGAAAAACAAACAACTCAATCAAAAAATGTGGGAAAAAAACCTAAAGAGATATTTCTCCAAAGAAAACATACAGATGGCTAACAAACACATGAAAAGATGGTCAACATCTCTCATTATTAGAGAAACTACAATGAGATATCACTTCACACTAGTCAAAATGGACCTCCTCAAAAAGTCTGCAAATAATAAATGCTGGAAAGGGTGTGGAGAAAAGGGAACACTCTTGTAATAATGGTGGGAATGTATTATACAACCACTATGGAAGATGGTATGGAGATTCCTTAAAAACTAGGAATAAAACCACCATATGACCCAACAATTCCACTCCTAGGCATATACTCTGAGCAAATCAGGGTTGAAAAAGACACTTGTTTCCCATTGTTCATTGCAGCACTATTTACAATAGCTAGATCATGGAAGCAACCTAGATGTCTATTGACAGATGAATGGATAAAGAAGTTGTAGTATATATACACAATGAAATATTACTCAGCCATAAAAAGGAACACATTTGAGTCAGTTCTAATGAGGTGGATAAACTTAGAAACTATTATACAGAGTGAAGTGAAGCAGAAAGAGAAAGGTAAATACCATATTCTAACACATATATATGGAATCTAAAAAAAGGGTACTGAAGAATTTACTTATAGGGCAATAATGGAGAAACAGACATAGAGAATAGACTTATGGACATGGCGAGAGGGGAGGAGAGGGTGAGATGTATGGAGAAAGTAACATGGAACTTACATTACCATATGTAAAATAGATAGCCAATGGAAATTTGAAGTATGGCTCAGGAAGCTCAAACAGGGGCTCTGTATCAATCTAGAGGGGTGGGATGAGGAGGGAAATGGGAGGATGCTTCAAAAGGGAGGGGATATATGTATACCTATGGCTGATTCATGTTGAGGTTTGATAGAAAACAGCAAAATTCTGTAAAGCAATTATCCTTCAAAAAAAATTAAAAAAATCTCAGACTGTACGTAAGCCATCCATAGCATCTATAGTTACTGTCTGAAGTGAGTTTATCAACAAGTTGGTGGTGAAGTAGTGCATTATTTCTCTGAACCAAGCTGCCCCTGGCCCCACAGACCACACCTACATAGCCTCTGCTGATGGAGTCGAAGCATTTGGCAAGTGCTTTGACTGAGTGGCCTTTCAGAGCATCCCACCTTTTCCTCCCCCAAGACATGGACAATCCTATTTTTTATCTGGGATCAGTACAGAGAGCAGATAAGTTGGCACGATAGCTCATTCATTGAAGGAAGTTGTATTTAGTTTATTTCCCTCATCTCTCCGGGCACCTTTGTCCCCATATACTCTTTGAGTATCAGCTGCTCTGCAAATGAGCTTTCAGACTAATTTCCTAGCTACCTCTTCCCTGCTGAGTTCTGAACCCAGGCACTTCTCCACACACACTCTATAGAGACACATCTGAGCCAGTGAGATGTTTGGACGCAAGCGTGAATGAGACCCTGCTCCTTTACAAGAGCTTGCGTTCTGATCTAAGAGATGTCTAAATCCTCTGTGGCTCAGCAGCAAAGAATGCTGACATGCTTGAGATGCAATTGCCTTCTGCTAATGCTTGAGATGAAATTTCAATCCCTTGGTCGAGAAGATCCCCTGGAAAAGGAAATGGCAACTTACTCCAGTATTCCTGCCTGGAAAATCCTATGGACAGAGGAACCTGGTGGGGTTACAGTTCATGGGGTCACAAAGAGTTGGACATGACTGAGAGACTGAGCACACTCTAGGAGACAGATAATAAAACTAGACATTCCACTTTTCACTGCCCACAGCCATTCCACTGTCCACTGGCATTCTTCAGTCAGCTATGATGTGACAAAAGCACTATAAATGGAGGTCAGAGCAATTGAAGACTGGAGGGAGGGTCAGGAAAGTCTTCCAAGATTGGGTAACATGGGGGAGTGGGGAAATATTTCAAATAATGGGAATCCCTTGGGCAAAGATGTGGAGATACTTGTTCATTGTTTTTTCACTCTATACATAGTATCTGGGAACACCTACTAAGGGAAAGGCAAAACATTTCATACTAAGGGCCAGATAGAACATTTCACACTGGGTATACAACAGTGGACATATCAGATGTCATTGCTCTTAAGGAACCCCCAATCTATGGAGGAGGGATTAGAAGATAGTATTGGTGTTGTGAGGGAGGAGCTTCCTGAATGATTTTCTTTCACCAATGGTTTGAAGCAGGAGAATGAGGCATCAAATGAGACCTATTGAGCAGCTGAGGTTAAAGTAATATGCACATTCTATTGCCTTACCATTTAAGCTAGCCAGGGTATTTGGTTCAGTCTGTGACTTCAATTTTTACTTATGAGAGCAGTAAATATCAGCTCCCTGATATTAATATGGAGCTCTGTGCTACTTAAAAATGTTCTTAATTCAATTCTTACATCTCTGTGGGGTAAATGAGGTTGCCTATTTGACAAGTTCAGAGGCAAGGTTTTCTAGGATCACACAGCTGCTCACCTGGGATTCAGAAGTCTGGCTCCAAATAGAAGATCAGTACTTCAGGAGAACCTAGGCAGATTATGCCTGTTTAAAAAGCCTGCATTATCCATTCTGGTCTTAAGTATTCTTGCACTGGACCCAGTCTATGCATTTCTCGAGTGTCACCTGGCTCTACATCCTCCCAGTTCCTAGCACTGTGAAATATCACACTTCCCTGAGGGTGAAAACGAGACTCTGTCATGGACCCCCTCGTGCCATGGCGGGACCCAGCAAAGCTTGACTCCTTTCATCCCTTCTAGATTTAGATGGAAATCCACATCTGTCTGGTATCTCCCTATGTGGGCCAGGTAACTCTACTCAGAAATTCAGGGAAATTAAACTTTGCTGCAAATTTTGACTAAGAAAAAACAAGAGATAGGATGGGCCCAGCATATGGATGGTAGCAGTTACTTTGATCTTGCAGGAGATTTCCAAGAATTGTGATTAACTGGCAATGTTTCATTTCAAAGATGCAGCCAGCTGGGATAATACGAAACTTTGTATGTACCATCCACCTTCCTTCTGTGACTCAGTGGTAAAAATCCACCTGCAATGCAGGAGACCTCGGTTCAATCCCTGGGTGGGGAAAATCTCCTGCCGAAGGAAATGGCAACCTACTCCAGTATTCTTTCCTGGAAAATCCCATGGACAGAGGAGCTTGACTGGCTATAGTGCATGGGGTCACAAAGAGTCAGACAAACAAGTGACGGAGCAGAAGCTGCATCTACAGTTAGTGGTAAGACCTTTGTATTATGCTTAAGGAGAATCTCCAGTTCAGTTCCTAATTCTAAGTGTCTTCTGTGACACACTTCATTACTCAATATAAATGCTTTACTACCTTTTAAAATTTGTATAAAATATCACCTGAAAGAATGTGATGATCTTCCCTAAAATGTAAAATGTATTGGTTATAGTCATGATAAAAGAGTCCTAGTCACACACATAAACACATAGGTATGTCCACATACCAGTCTATATTTGTAAAAAATGACAATCTGTTAAAGACCAAAATTTGAAAGTTGTTCTGAATTAAAAAGAGACTATACAGACATAGGAAATGAATGAAATGTATCACATAGTCTTTGACTAGGTCCTTGATTTAATCTTGTCTGTTAAAGACAGACAGGAACAATTTGTGAAAGTTGAAAATGTGTGCGTGTGTGTGTGTGTGTGTGTGTGTGTGCATGCGCTTGCACTCAACCTCTCAATCATGTTCAACTCTTTATGATCCCATGGACTCTAGCCCCCCAGGCACTTCTGTCAATGGAATTTTCCAGGCAAGAAATTCTGATTATAATATCTGTACTATGATCAGGTAAGAGTATGTCCTGTCTTTCGTAGATATGAGCTCAAGTACTTAGGTTGAAGGGTTATAATGACTACAATAGAGTCTCAAAAGTTCAACAAATGATAAGAATTATAAGATTATGTCAAAATATTAACATATGGTGAACCTAGGTAAAATATATTCAAGAGGTCATTACACTGTTTTCAAAAATGTTTGCAGACAGATTTTTTCCAAAAAAATATGTTTAAAAACACCTGGTTTAAAAATTGTTGTGTGTGTTTTTACCAAAAAATGGTTTCAATACTTTTGGAGATGACCTATAGAAAATTTCAGTCTTTCAGTTTTTCAACATGTGTGATTTTGGGGGCTTTTCTGTAAACAATGCCCTGTATCTTGTTATCATCTGGAATCACTGTGCTCCTATAATATCTAATTACTATATCACACTAACTGTAGTCTTTTGAGCACACACTCTCTTACTCTTTGCTTCCCATAATAACACATTTTCTGACTGTATCCTATTTTCTTATTTCCTTTATCCTACCTTACTAATGCTTTATTCTACCTCACTGCTTCTGGGAAAGATTGAGGGCAAGACAAGAAGTGATAGAGAATGAGATGGTAGGATGGCATCACCAACTCAATGGATAAGACCTTGAGCAAACTCTGGGAGACAGTGAAGGACAGGGAAGCCTGGCGTGCTGCAGTTCATGGGTTTGCAAAGAGTAGAACACAACTTAGCAACTGACATATACACACCATCTGGTGGATCAGTGGGTAGAGAATCTGCCTGCAATGCAGGAGACTTGGGTCCAATCCCAGGGTTGGGAAGTTCCCCTGGAAAAGGAAATGACTACCTACTCTAGTATTCTTGCCTGGAGAATTCCATGGACAGAGGAACCTGGTGGATACAGTCCATTGGGTTGCAAAGAGTCAGACACAACTGAGTAAATTAACACTCAACTCAACTCATATATACACATATACAAAATAGAATACTACTCAACCATAAAAAAAGAATGAAATGATGTCATTCACAGCAACATGGATGCACCTAGAGATTATCATACTAAATATTCAAGCAGAGAAATGCAAATATAATATGATATTACTTATATGTGGAATCTAAAAAAAAGATACAAATGAGCTTATTTACAAAACATAAATTGATTCACAGACATAGGAAAATAACTTATGTTTACCAAAGGGGAAGCATGGGGGAGGCAGGGATAAATTAGGAATTTGGGAGTAATATATATTCATACATATAAACAAGGACCTATTGTGTAACACAGGGAACTATACTCAATATTTTGTAATAACCTATATAGGAAAATAATTTGAGAAAGAATATATATATATATATATGTATGTATGTATAACTGAATAACTTTGCTGTACATCTGAAACTAACATAACATTGTAAATCAACTATAATTCAGTTTAAAAAGAGAGTAAATCATTGAAAACTGATGTTGAAACATTACTCTCAACTGCCTAAATTTTGTTCCTGACTATTCATCTTGCCTTCTTATAATTCTAGGAGATACATAGATGATATTTCCAAATAAAAAGGCTCTTTGTACTAATTGCATGTCTGATTTCATTCCAAGGCTTTGTTCTAGCCATGCTTCCTCATCATAAATTCTTAACCACTTCATCAGTTCTAATTGAATGTTATTTTGTAACTATAAAAAAAATCTTGATCCCTGTATTAGTATATTTCGCTGAGCTGTGATCATATATATCTAATTATTTACTAGGCTTCTTTAGGACTGACATTTCAATTTCAGCATATTTGAAAATAAACTAGTCATCTTTTACCTTAAAACTGCATATTTATTTATGTGCTCAGTCAGTCTTCTCTGACTCTTTGTTACCCCATGGACTGCAGCCCACAAGGCTCCTCTGTGAATGGAATTTTCCAGGCAGGAATATTGGAATGAGTTGCCATTTTCTCCTCCATGGACTCTTTGAACCAGCATCTCCTGAGTCTTCTGAGTTGGCAAGTGCATATTCTTTACCACTGAGCCACCTGGCAAGTTCTTTCTCTATATCCTCTAAATAGAATTTAGATACTAAATTCATTAATAGAGAAAAGTGCACAGCAATTGTGCAGATAAATTGTCATTAAGTTAGCACTCTCATTAAATGCCATCTACATCAAGAAATAGAACATCAGGATGATAAAAACCTTTTTCAAGTCCTCTTCTTTATCTCCAGAGATTACCATTGTTATGATTTCAAGATTTTTTTTTCTTTCCTTGTGCTGCCTTATTTGTTTTCCCCCCAGGTTTATTAATATATAAATGGCATATAAGATTGTGTAAATTTAAGTTGTACCATGTCTTCATATGCTATATATATGCATTATTAATTATGACTATAATGAGGTTACTTAACATATATGTCACCTCACACAGTTACTGTTTTGTGAGTTTTTTCTTTTTTTTTTGTGAAGAACATTTAAAATCCAATCTTTTAACAGTATTCAAATATGTAATTAAGCATTGTTAACTATAGCCATCACTCTGTACATTAGATTCCCAGAACATAATAACTTTATAACTGGAAGTTTGTACCTTTAGACCAACCTCTTATATTTCTATCACCTCTCAGCCTCTGGCAGCTATCAATCTTCTGTTGCTATAAATTCAGGTTTTTTTTTCAGATTCCACATACATGTGAGACCACAGAGTATTTTTCTTTCTGTCTTGCATTTCAGTTAGCATAATGCTTTCAAGTTCTATTCATGTTGTCCCAATAGCATGGTTTCTTATTCACTATATGTATATCACAGTTTCTTTATCCATTCATCTTTTGATGGATTGAGCTTTTTTCATTTAATTTTGTTTATGCAACCAAAAATTAATCCTTAAAAACAAAATAAAGATAGAATCTCTTTGTCTGATCCTATTTTTATCTCTACTTAATGAAAATTGTGCTCCCCTGGTGGCTCAGATGGTAGAGAATCTGCCTACAGTTCAGGAAACCTGGGTTTGATCCGTGAGTCTGGAAGATCCCCTGGAGAAGGGAATGGCAACCCATTCCAGTAGTCTTGCCTGGAAAATTCAATTGACATAAGAACTCGATGGGCTAGTCTATGGGGCAGCAAATAGTTGGATACAATTGGGTGACTAATACATCTGGAGAAAGAAATGGCAACTCACTTCAGTATTCTTGCTTGCAAAATGCCATGGACAGAAGAGCCTGGTGGGCTACAGTCCATGGGGTTGCAAAGAGTCATACCTGACTGAAAGACTGAGCAGGCAAGAGAATCAAAATGAATGAACATTAACTCATTTTTTAAAGTTTGTTGTTTGGATGGAGGCATATTAAACAGTTCCTGGCTTCAGAGTCTGCTCAACACATAAGAGAGTGTGCAGTGTGCTCAGTTGCTCAGTCTTGTCCTACTCTTTGCTACCCCAGGGACTGTAGCCTGCCAGGCTCCTCTGTCCATGCTGATTCTCCAGGCAAGAATACTGGAGTGGGTAGTCATTCCCTTTCAAGGGGATTGTCCCAATCCAGGGATAGAACCCAGGTCCCCTATATTTCAAGTAGACTCTTCACTATCTGAGTCTCCAGGAAAGCCCAAGAATACTGGAGTAGGTAGCCTATCCCTGCCCCAGGGGATCTTCCTGACCCAGGAATTGAACCAGGGTCTCCTGCATTGCAGAGGGATTCTTTACCAGCTGAGATACCAGGGAAGCCCATATAAGGAAATGGTAGGTTTTAATGCCAACCCCATAGTAGTCTTGAAGCTTCATGTTAAAAATGTCTCCTTACTTTATCTTTTGATATTTACTCCCTCAATGTAAATAGCTATCCCATGCAACTGGAATCATCAGTTATTTCCCACATTCTTCTTCTATATTTCTTCCTCCTCATTTGGACAATAACATAAAAAGACAACAATTCATTATTCTTTCAATAAATACTTTCAAGAATCCTACTGCATAAAAGCAACCAGATAAGACATCATGTCTATAAAGAAAACAGTACTGTTATTGTTCACAGAATAGCAATAGTTAAGAAGTAGGATATACTCTCATAAAAATTATTTAAATAATTTAAATAGAAAATTTCAGTGCAGAAAGGTATGTGATAATGATATCAATGTTACCCAGGGAGCATTAAAAATCCCAGTATTGGTCACTAATCAATTTTCAATATGTATTTGCTGAATTGAATAGCATGTTTTACGTTTTGTATAGTGTCTTTTTACTATAAAAGTTGATAGTCAAGAGAAAGATAAATGGACACTCTTGCATCTTAATAATGAAGACATTTTGAAGTATTACACTGATGTACACATGATTGATTAGAATAGTTCAAGGTACTTCTTCTTTGTAGAAGTGAAAATAAAATAATAGGAAAAATTCCCTATTGCAATGGAAACATTTGTCATTAGAATTAATGTTAAAAGATTATTCAGGCCTGTCCTCTCCATTTTAGTCTTTGGTAGAATTTTAATAATGTAGCTGCTAACATGCATTATTTGATAAGAGTCTATCAGTAGGTTGTACAGGTGATGGATTTATGCCCTTTAATTTGAAATAAGAATTTAGGAAAAGAAAATCTAACTAATTGGATAGATTGTCCAGCTTGTAAGATTTTTTATTTCACTTTGAATTGATTACTTCTATCAAAAGGTATAAATTTACTTCATATAATTAACCAACTAGGCTATTTGCTGTTATTTGATAACCCTGGCATATTTTCAGGGTGCAGTGGATGAATTGATCTACCAAACACAATTACACCTGCTCATTGGGCTTGTAAAAGAATGCTAAGAAATTCCAATAAGTAATTTCAAATGTTCTAATAAATGGAAACTAAATCTGAAGAGCTATTGGATCTGAGACAGAAAAAGAAGGAACAAACAGTTTATTTTTTCTTGCAAGTTTATTTTTTGATAGTTCTTACATTTATCTAGTGAAGATAACAAAGCACACATCAGTCCAGCATAAAAGAAAGTGGAATGTGTATTTTTTCCCCCCACATTGCAGAATCTTATTATTTAAAATAGGTGCAGAGTTTTCAGCTTTTGAGAAATTTTGTTCACCATGCTTTCAAAATAGTGAAAACAGTGATGCAAGGCTATTTTAAAACAAGGAAAACTATGCTGTGAAGTAAGAAGAGATTTCTCGGATTTCAGTGATGTGGTCAGGGTCACCTAGTCTAAAGTATCTTCTAATGGCATTAAAACAAGTTATTTGCCTGAGTCATCACTGGGGTGAAGACAGCAGTTAGGAATTCAGGAACAAGTCAATAAGATATTTATGTGTCATGTTGTATTGTTTAGTATGAAACATATATAAATTAATATGTATAAAATTAACTTGGAATGATTTCAGTGACAAAATAAAAGTAAAACAAATTGAAACAAAAATAACTGACTTAACTAATAGTGTTTTCCTTTTTTTCTTCTTTGCACTCAATAGGAAGTCTGGGGGAAGGCAATCCACACTGAGGGCTGCTACTGAAGCTCAGTCACACTTTTAGAAGCAGGGCTATTTTAATAGTTTTATTATACCATCTTTGTTGCATAGACCATCTCCCTGTGCTTGCCACTGTTATTGCTTAGAATAAACTAGAAGATGCTATGATATTTACAAATGTCTATCCATAAAGATTCGATACAATCAAAGTGTACTTTGTGCAAAGCCCACTGGCTATCCAAATGAATCTTCATGGAGGCTTTGATCCATACAATGACAAACAATCTAAACTAGGTGACTTCTTCGTTCAGCCATCTCGGTACACTGCTTCCATGGTCCCCAATTATGGGAGATCAAATGAAAAAAGACACAAGAGAGTGGCACAGAGGTTTTTTACTGCCTCAGCCTGAAAGTGACACATGTCATTCCCATCCATATTTGATCACATGGGGCAGTCAGTATCGTTTTGCATGTGTCTATGATCAACCTAGCACATTAAAAAGCAGAGACATCACTTGCTGACAATAGTCTGTGTAGTGAAAACTATGGCTTTCCCAGTAGTCATGTAAGGATGTGAGACTTGGACCATAAAGAAGGCTGAGTGCTGAGGAACTGATGCTTTTGAACTGTGGTTCTGGAGAAGACTCTTGAGAGTCCATTGGACAGCAAGGAGATCAAATCAGTAAATCCTAAAGGAAATCTACCCTGAATGCTTATTGAAAGGACTGATGCTAAAGATGAAGCTCAAACACTTTGGCCACCTGGTGTGAAGAGCCAACTCATTAGAAAAGACTCTAGTGCTGGGAAAGATTGAAGGCAAAAGAAGAATTTGAGATGGTTGGATAGCACCACTAACTCAATGGACATGAACTTGAGCAAACTCCAGGAGATAGTGAAGGAAACAGAAGCCTGGCATGCTGCAATCCATGGGGTCTCAAGAGTTGGTGA